>NC_047567.1:2316021-2467666 GCF_902806645.1 Magallana gigas | reverse complement strand
CATCACATCACTTAGAAATCCTCTATACATGTTACCTCCCCCTATTTTTTGATTTTCACAAGAGGATTATTTTGAACACTTTAACCTAATATTATGAAACTTTTGGCATTTCTTGAGTCATTTCTTACACATATTTGAAAACACCATCACTGATATTTAAAATTGATCTTTTTTGGTAAATGGTATGATTTGTCGCATTTTTATTCACAAGAGTCATGTCGCCCTACATGTTGATTTCTTGTTTTCATGAAAAACTAAGCCTAAATCATATTTAGTGGGATATCTTACATATTCTGGTTTCTGTCTCCTTTTAAAACCTTGCTAAATTAGTAAGACCTACAAGTGTGATGTTGCGTTTAATTAAAATGAATTCAACAAACACACCGGTACCTGGGGACGGATGAGAATTCCATGAAAAATGTTCAATTTTGCATGTTTTTCTACATTTTTATGCATATATACAATAAAAGGGTAAAAATATGTTGTGTTTTTATTCATTTCAAGGAATTATCATAGCAGATGTTATTTCAAGGTCAAATGTACATTACATATCCTACAGTAATGGTAATGGAGTCCATTGGAAAGAGGGGGTTCGCTTTTTCAATTCTGTAAACTTCTAAAATACATTTTTTGATAGAAGGAGCAAACTGAGTTTTTGACATATTGTATACTTTGATCACTGCATTTGTCTACATGTAAAGTTCTTTGAAATAAAAATATGCTGTTTAAAAAAATTGGGATATAAGTCAGGTGGCTTAATGTTATTTCATAAAATCAGACAGCAAAGCTGCAAATTCATAAATTTATGATTTATTGATAAAAGTGTTTTAAAGTATTTTATTCTTATCTCAGTAATTAACTTAAGCCTTTTAATTGTCATCAGGATAGGAAATACCTACCTCTCTCTAGCCACTTTCATCTAGTGGTGGTCATTCTACACATTTAAGAGAGTTACTCCCTTGAATATTTTAGCTAATAAATCATGTAATAACATCTATAGCCCAAGAAAATCTCCATTTTCACAAAATGTTATTACTTATGGTACAAATCCACTCAAAATTACAGTTTAAAGGAGAAATTGAAAATACATGTAGTCTTGAAGGTGGCGGGGACAGTTTTTTGATTCAATCATTGTAGCCAAGGGATGCATGTCTTCGGAACTCTGTAACTAGAATTCCTCAGTTCCCATTCGCACAAACCTTTAATCACTCTTTATAAGGCCAATCACCAATTTTCTGAAGAAAATTTATTAGTCAAACCTGTAAAATTCTCTACCTACTGGTTTTTACGAGATTTACCCTTCTATTTTTGCTAATTTTTTCATGATTTTCAGCTTTTTAGACCTCCCCCAGCTAATTCCTGCATCAAGGGTTGACCTTCGTACCGCGTGCATGTTGCACTATCACATGTAGAAACTACCTGTTAGTTTTCAGTTGTCCCATCCACCTACTTTTCGTGTTATTTTGCCTCCGTCTGTAACTTGCAATTTCACTGCGTAAGTCAGCACAACAGTCATAGCCGCAGGTTTCGCATTTACTTCTGATTCTTATGTACCCTAACATAAGGGCCTACATATTGCATATCAATTCAACAACAGACATCCCTCTAACTAATGATAATCATTAAAAATCATTTTCATGAATTTTTAGCAAACTCATAAGCCTTCAAGTACAGCAACTCTCAATTTTACAAAAATATTGACGGTACTTTATCGAAACTGTCCCTTGCTACCTTTAACATACATTACATTCTCTGAAAATCATCTTGTCTTAAAATTAAAAGGCTTATGCTATTCTGAGAAAAAGTACACCCATTTTGACAATTCTATTGAGGTTTAAGAAAAATATGGCCATTTAAAGTGAACCCACCATTCCACTTTCCTCTATTCACACAGATTCATAGGGCTCTCCATAAAATAAAAGCATCTTTACCTAATCTTTTAGAGGTCACTGTTGTTCAACCCCTTTAATAAGAAACCTATTCAATCTACATACATTTGCTTGATATTATCATGATAAAAGCATCACATCACTTGAGAAATCCCTCTACATGTATAACCGCCCCCTATTTTTTGATTTTCACAAGAAGGATTAGTTTGAACACTTTAAACCTAATATTATGAAACTTTTGGCAGTTTCCTTGAGTCATTTCTTACACATATTTGAAAACAACCATCCTTGATTTTAAAATTGATCTTTTTGGTAAATGGATGATTTGTAGCATTTTATTTCACAAAGAGTCATGTCGCCCTACATGTGATTTCTTGTTTCATGAAAAACTAGCCTATAATCATATTTAGTGGATTCTTACATATTCTGGTTTCTAGTCTCCTTTTAAACCTTGCTAAATTAGTAAGACCTACAAGTGTGATGTGTGCGTTTAATTAAAATGAAATTCAAACACACCCGGTACCTGGGGGACGGATGAGAATTCCATGAAAAATGTTCAAATTTTGCATGTTTTTTCTACATTTTTTATGCATTATAACAATAAAAGGGTAAAATATGTTGTTTTTTATTCATTTCAAGAGTAATTATCATAGCAGATGTTTATTTCAAGGTCAAATGTACATTTACATATCCTACATGTATGGTAATGGAGTCCATGGAAGAGGAGGGGTCGCTTTTTCAATTCTGTAAATCATCTAAAATACCATTTTTTGATAGGAAGGAGCAAAAACTTGAGTTTTTTGACATAATTGTATACTTTGATAACTGCATTGTCTACATGTAAAGTTCATTTGAAAAAAAATATGCTGTTTTATAAAAAAATTGGGGGATATAAGTTCAGGTGGCTTAATGTTATTTCATAAAATCAGACAGCAAAATGGCTGCAAATTCATAAATTTATGATTTAATTGATAAAAGTGTTTTAAAGTAATTTATTCTTATCTCGTAATTAACTTAACCTATTATTGTCATCAGGATAGGAATAACCACTCTCGATTAGCCAATTACTCTAGTGGTGGTCATTCTACACATTTAAGAGGGAGTTACTCCCTTGAATATTTTAGCTAATAAATCATAATAACATCTATAGCCAAGAAAATCATCCATTTTCACAAAATGTATTACTTTGTACAAAAATCCACTCAAAATACAGTTAAAGGAGAAATATGAAAATACCATGTAGTCTTGAAGGTGGCAGGGACAGTTTTTTTGATCCATTTCATTGTAGCCAAGGATGCATGTCTTCGGAACTCTGTAACTAGATTTTCCTCAGTTCCCATTCAGCACAAATACCTTTAAGTCACTCTTTATAAGCCAATCAACCATTCTGAAGAAAATTATTAGTCAAAACCTGTAAATTCTCTACCATACTGGTTTTTACGAGATTTTGACCCTTTCATATTTTGCTAATTTTCATGATTTTTCAGCTTTTTAGACCTCCCCCAGCTAATTCCCTGCGAGGGTTGACCTTCCGTTACCCGCGTGCATGTTGCACTATCACATGTCAGAAACTTACCGGTGTATAGTTTTCAGTGTCACCATCCACCATCTATCTTTTCGTGTTATTTGTACCTCCCGTCTGTACTTGCAATTTCACTGCGTAAAGTCAGCACAACAGTCATAGCCGCAGGTTTCGCATTTTACTTCTGTTCTTATGTACCTAACATAAGGGCCTACATATTGCATATCAATTTCAACAACAGAATCCCTCTAACTATGATAATCATTAAAAATCATTTCATGAATTTTAGCACACTCATAAGCCTTCAAGTCAGCAACTCTCAATTTTACAAAAATATTGACGGGTACTTTATTCGAACTGTCCTTGCTACCTTTAACATACATTAACACTTCTCTGAAAAGCATCTTGTCTAAAATTACAAGGCTTATGCTATTCTGAGAAAAGTACACCACATGTTGACAATTCTATTGAGGTTTAACGAAAAATATGGCCTTTCAGTGAACCCACCATTTCCACTTTCCCTCTATTCAACAGTTCATCTAGGTGCTCATCCATAATAACGCATCTTTACCTAATCTTTTGAGAGTCAACCTGTTGTTCCAACCCCCTTATAGCAAACCTTATTCAATACTACATACACTCGCTTGATCTTATCATGATAACAGCTCACACACTTAAGAACTCCCTCTACAGTATAACCCTCCCCCCTATTTTTTTGAATTTTCACACAGAGGATTAGTTGAACACTTAACCTAATATTATAAACTTTTGGCAGTTTCATTGAGTCATTTCTTACCATTTTGGAAAACCTAAACCATCACTGATATTTAAAATTGATCTTTTTTGGTAAATGGATGATTTGTAGCATTTTATTCACAAAGAGTCATGTCGCCCTACATGTGATTTCTTGTTTTCATGAAAAACTAAGCCTATAATCATATTTAGTGGATATCTTACATATTCTGGTTTCTAGTCTCCTTTTAACCTTGCTAAATTAGTAAGACCTACAAGTGTGATGTGTGCGTTTAATTAAAATGAAATTCAAAACACACCCGGGTACCTGGGGACGGATGAGAATTCCATGAAAAATGTTCAAATTTTGCATGTTTTTTCTACATTTTTTATGCATATATACAATAAAAGGTAAAAATATGTGTGTTTTTATTCATTTCAAGAGTAATTATCATAGCAGATGTTATTTCAAGGTCAAATGTACATTTACATATCCTACATGTAATGGTAATGGAGTCCATTGGAAAGAGGGGGTCGCTTTTTCAATTCTGTAAATACATCTAAAATACCATTTTTTGATAGGAAGGAGCAAAAACTTGAGTTTTTTGACATATTGTATACTTTGATAACTGCATTTGTCTACATGTAAAGTTCATTTGAAATAAAAATATGCTGTTTTAAAAAAATTGGGGGATATAAGTCAGGTGGCTTAATGTTATTTCATAAAATCAGACAGCAAAATGGCTGCAAATTCATAAATTTAATGATTTAATTGATAAAAAGTGTTTTAAAAGTATTTATTCTTATCTGAGGAATTAACTTAAGCCTATTAATTGTCATCAGGATAGGAAATACCTACTCTCTTAGCCAATTTACTCTAGTGGTGGTCATTCTACACATTTAAGAGGGAGTTACTCCCCTTGAATATTTTAGCTAATAAATCATGTAATAACATCTATAGCCAAGAAAATCATCCATTTTCACAAAATGTATTACTTATGGTACAAAATCCACTCAAAATTACAGTTTAAAGGAGAAATATGAAAATACCATGTAGTCTTGAAGGTGGCAGGGGACAGTTTTTTGATTCAATTCATTGTAGCCAAGGGATGCATGTCTTCGGAACTCTGTAACTAGAATTTCCTCAGTTCCCATTCAGCACAAATACCTTTAATTCACTCTTTATAAGGCCAATCACCAATTTCTGAAGAAAATTATTAGTCAAAACCTGTAAAATTCTCTACATACTGGTTTTTACGAGATTTTGACCCTTTCATATTTTGCTAATTTTTCATGATTTTTCAGCTTTTTAGACCTCCCCCAGCTAATTCCCTGCAGAGGGTTGACCTTCCGTACCGCGTGCATGTTGCACTATCACATGTCAGAAACTTACCGGTGTATAGTTTTCAGTGTCCCATCCACCTACTTTTCGTGTTATTTTACCTCCCGTCTGTAACTTGCAATTTCACTGCGTAAAGTCAGCACAACAGTCATAGCCGCAGGTTTCGCATTTTACTTCTGATTCTTATGTACCTAACATAAGGGGCCTACATATTGCATATCAATTTCAACAACAGACATCCCTCTAACTAATGATAATCATTAAAAATCATTTCATGAATTTTAGCAACACTCATAAGCCTTCAAGTACAGCAACTCTCAATTTTACAAAAATATTGACGGGTACTTTATTCGAAACTGTCCCTTGCTACCTTTAACATACATTAACATTCTCTGAAAAGTCATCTTGTCTTAAAATTAAAAGGCTTATGCTATTCTGAGAAAAAGTACACCACATTTTGACAATTCTATTGAGGTTTAAGAAAAATATGGCCATTTAAGTGAACCCACCATTTCCACTTTCCTCTATTCAACACAGATTCATAGGGCTCTCCATAAATAAAGCATCTTTACCTAATCTTTTAGAGGTCAACTGTTGTTCAACCCCCTTAAATAAGAAACCTTATTCAATACTACATACATTTGCTTGATATTATCATGATAAAAGCATCACATCACTTAGAAATCCCTCTACATGTATACCCTCCCCCTATTTTTTGATTTTCACAAGAAGGATTAGTTTGAACACTTTAACCTAATATTATGAAACTTTTGGCAGTTTCCTTGAGTCATTTCTTACACATATTTGAAAACAACCATCACTGATATTTAAAATTGATCTTTTTTGGTAAATGGATGATTTGTAGCATTTTTATTCACAAAGAGTCATGTCGCCCTACATGTGATTTCTTGTTTTCATGAAAAACTAAGCCTATAATCATATTTAGTGGATATCTTACATATTCTGGTTTCTAGTCTCCTTTTAACCTTGCTAAATTAGTAAGACCTACAAGTGTGATGTGTGCGTTTAATTAAAATGAAATTCAAACACACCCGGGTACCCTGGGGACGGATGAGAATTCCATGAAAAATGTTCAAATTTCACATGTTTTTTCTACATTTTTGATGCATATATACAATAAAAGGGTAAAAATATGTTGTTTTGTATTCATTTCAAGAGTAATTATCATAGCAGATGTTATTTCAAGGTCAAATGTACATTTACATATCCTACATGTAATGGTAATGGAGTCCATTGGAAAGAGGGGGTCGCTTTTTCAATTCTGTAAATACATCTAAAATACCATTTTTTGATAGGAAGGAGCAAAAACTTGAGTTTTTTGACATATTGTATACTTTGATAACTGCATTTGTCTACATGTAAAGTTCATTTGAAATAAAAATATGCTGTTTTAAAAAAATTGGGGGATATAAGTCAGGTGGCTTAATGTTATTTCATAAAATCAGACAGCAAAATGGCTGCAAATTCATAAATTTAATGATTTAATTGATAAAAAGTGTTTTAAAGTATTTATTCTTATCTCAGTAATTAACTTAAGCCTATTAATTGTCATCAGGATAGGAAATACCTACTCTCTTAGCCAATTTACTCTAGTGGTGGTCATTCTACACATTTAAGAGGGAGTTACTCCCCTTGAATATTTTAGCTAATAAATCATGTAATAACATCTATAGCCAAGAAAATCATCCATTTTCACAAAATGTATTACTTATGGTACAAAATCCACTCAAAATTACAGTTAAAGGAGAAATATGAAAATACCATGTAGTCTTGAAGGTGGCAGGGGACAGTTTTTTTGATTCAATTCATTGTAGCCAAGGGATGCATGTCTTCGGAACTCTGTAACTAGAATTTCCTCAGTTCCCATTCAGCACAAATACCTTTAATTCACTCTTTATAAGGCCAATCACCAATTTCTGAAGAAAATTATTAGTCAAAACCTGTAAAATTCTCTACATACTGGTTTTTACGAGATTTTGACCCTTTCATATTTTGCTAATTTTTCATGATTTTTCAGCTTTTTAGACCTCCCCCAGCTAATTCCCTGCAGAGGGTTGACCTTCCGTACCGCGTGCATGTTGCACTATCACATGTCAGAAACTTACCGGTGTATAGTTTTCAGTGTCCCATCCACCTACTTTTCGTGTTATTTTACCTCCCGTCTGTAACTTGCAATTTCACTGCGTAAAGTCAGCACAACAGTCATAGCCGCAGGTTTCGCATTTTACTTCTGATTCTTATGTACCTAACATAAGGGGCCTACATATTGCATATCAATTTCAACAACAGACATCCCTCTAACTAATGATAATCATTAAAAATCATTTCATGAATTTTAGCAACACTCATAAGCCTTCAAGTACAGCAACTCTCAATTTTACAAAAATATTGACGGGTACTTTATTCGAAACTGTCCCTTGCTACCTTTAACATACATTAACATTCTCTGAAAAGTCATCTTGTCTTAAAATTAAAAGGCTTATGCTATTCTGAGAAAAAGTACACCACATTTTGACAATTCTATTGAGGTTTAAGAAAAATATGGCCATTTAAGTGAACCCACCATTTCCACTTTCCTCTATTCAACACAGATTCATAGGGCTCTCCATAAATAAAGCATCTTTACCTAATCTTTTAGAGGTCAACTGTTGTTCAACCCCCTTAAATAAGAAACCTTATTCAATACTACATACATTTGCTTGATATTATCATGATAAAAGCATCACATCACTTAGAAATCCCTCTACATGTATACCCTCCCCCTATTTTTTGATTTTCACAAGAAGGATTAGTTTGAACACTTTAACCTAATATTATGAAACTTTTGGCAGTTTCCTTGAGTCATTTCTTACACATATTTGAAAACAACCATCACTGATATTTAAAATTGATCTTTTTTGGTAAATGGATGATTTGTAGCATTTTTATTCACAAAGAGTCATGTCGCCCTACATGTGATTTCTTGTTTTCATGAAAAACTAAGCCTATAATCATATTTAGTGGATATCTTACATATTCTGGTTTCTAGTCTCCTTTTAACCTTGCTAAATTAGTAAGACCTACAAGTGTGATGTGTGCGTTTAATTAAAATGAAATTCAAACACACCCGGGTACCTGGGGACGGATGAGAATTCCATGAAAAATGTTCAAATTTTGCATGTTTTTCTACATTTTTTATGCATATATACAATAAAAGGGTAAAAATATGTTGTTTTTTATTCATTTCAAGAGTAATTATCATAGCAGATGTTATTTCAAGGTCAAATGTACATTTACATATCCTACATGTAATGGTAATGGAGTCCATTGGAAAGAGGGGGTCGCTTTTTCAATTCTGTAAATACATCTAAAATACCATTTTTTGATAGGAAGGAGCAAAAACTTGAGTTTTTTGACATATTGTATACTTTGATAACTGCATTTGTCTACATGTAAAGTTCATTTGAAATAAAAATATGCTGTTTTAAAAAAATTGGGGGATATAAGTCAGGTGGCTTAATGTTATTTCATAAAATCAGACAGCAAAATGGCTGCAAATTCATAAATTTAATGATTTAATTGATAAAAAGTGTTTTAAAGTATTTATTCTTATCTCAGTAATTAACTTAAGCCTATTAATTGTCATCAGGATAGGAAATACCTACTCTCTTAGCCAATTTACTCTAGTGGTGGTCATTCTACACATTTAAGAGGGAGTTACTCCCCTTGAATATTTTAGCTAATAAATCATGTAATAACATCTATAGCCAAGAAAATCATCCATTTTCACAAAATGTATTACTTATGGTACAAAATCCACTCAAAATTACAGTTAAAGGAGAAATATGAAAATACCATGTAGTCTTGAAGGTGGCAGGGGACAGTTTTTTTGATTCAATTCATTGTAGCCAAGGGATGCATGTCTTCGGAACTCTGTAACTAGAATTTCCTCAGTTCCCATTCAGCACAAATACCTTTAATTCACTCTTTATAAGGCCAATCACCAATTTCTGAAGAAAATTATTAGTCAAAACCTGTAAAATTCTCTACATACTGGTTTTTACGAGATTTTGACCCTTTCATATTTTGCTAATTTTTCATGATTTTTCAGCTTTTTAGACCTCCCCCAGCTAATTCCCTGCAGAGGGTTGACCTTCCGTACCGCGTGCATGTTGCACTATCACATGTCAGAAACTTACCGGTGTATAGTTTTCAGTGTCCCATCCACCTACTTTTCGTGTTATTTTACCTCCCGTCTGTAACTTGCAATTTCACTGCGTAAAGTCAGCACAACAGTCATAGCCGCAGGTTTCGCATTTTACTTCTGATTCTTATGTACCTAACATAAGGGGCCTACATATTGCATATCAATTTCAACAACAGACATCCCTCTAACTAATGATAATCATTAAAAATCATTTCATGAATTTTAGCAACACTCATAAGCCTTCAAGTACAGCAACTCTCAATTTTACAAAAATATTGACGGGTACTTTATTCGAAACTGTCCCTTGCTACCTTTAACATACATTAACATTCTCTGAAAAGTCATCTTGTCTTAAAATTAAAAGGCTTATGCTATTCTGAGAAAAAGTACACCACATTTTGACAATTCTATTGAGGTTTAAGAAAAATATGGCCATTTAAGTGAACCCACCATTTCCACTTTCCTCTATTCAACACAGATTCATAGGGCTCTCCATAAATAAAGCATCTTTACCTAATCTTTTAGAGGTCAACTGTTGTTCAACCCCCTTAAATAAGAAACCTTATTCAATACTACATACATTTGCTTGATATTATCATGATAAAAGCATCACATCACTTAGAAATCCCTCTACATGTATACCCTCCCCCTATTTTTTGATTTTCACAAGAAGGATTAGTTTGAACACTTTAACCTAATATTATGAAACTTTTGGCAGTTTCCTTGAGTCATTTCTTACACATATTTGAAAACAACCATCACTGATATTTAAAATTGATCTTTTTTGGTAAATGGATGATTTGTAGCATTTTTATTCACAAAGAGTCATGTCGCCCTACATGTGATTTCTTGTTTTCATGAAAAACTAAGCCTATAATCATATTTAGTGGATATCTTACATATTCTGGTTTCTAGTCTCCTTTTAACCTTGCTAAATTAGTAAGACCTACAAGTGTGATGTGTGCGTTTAATTAAAATGAAATTCAAACACACCCGGGTACCTGGGGACGGATGAGAATTCCATGAAAAATGTTCAAATTTTGCATGTTTTTCTACATTTTTTATGCATATATACAATAAAAGGGTAAAAATATGTTGTTTTTTATTCATTTCAAGAGTAATTATCATAGCAGATGTTATTTCAAGGTCAAATGTACATTTACATATCCTACATGTAATGGTAATGGAGTCCATTGGAAAGAGGGGGTCGCTTTTTCAATTCTGTAAATACATCTAAAATACCATTTTTTGATAGGAAGGAGCAAAAACTTGAGTTTTTTGACATATTGTATACTTTGATAACTGCATTTGTCTACATGTAAAGTTCATTTGAAATAAAAATATGCTGTTTTAAAAAAATTGGGGGATATAAGTCAGGTGGCTTAATGTTATTTCATAAAATCAGACAGCAAAATGGCTGCAAATTCATAAATTTAATGATTTAATTGATAAAAAGTGTTTTAAAGTATTTATTCTTATCTCAGTAATTAACTTAAGCCTATTAATTGTCATCAGGATAGGAAATACCTACTCTCTTAGCCAATTTACTCTAGTGGTGGTCATTCTACACATTTAAGAGGGAGTTACTCCCCTTGAATATTTTAGCTAATAAATCATGTAATAACATCTATAGCCAAGAAAATCATCCATTTTCACAAAATGTATTACTTATGGTACAAAATCCACTCAAAATTACAGTTAAAGGAGAAATATGAAAATACCATGTAGTCTTGAAGGTGGCAGGGGACAGTTTTTTTGATTCAATTCATTGTAGCCAAGGGATGCATGTCTTCGGAACTCTGTAACTAGAATTTCCTCAGTTCCCATTCAGCACAAATACCTTTAATTCACTCTTTATAAGGCCAATCACCAATTTCTGAAGAAAATTATTAGTCAAAACCTGTAAAATTCTCTACATACTGGTTTTTACGAGATTTTGACCCTTTCATATTTTGCTAATTTTTCATGATTTTTCAGCTTTTTAGACCTCCCCCAGCTAATTCCCTGCAGAGGGTTGACCTTCCGTACCGCGTGCATGTTGCACTATCACATGTCAGAAACTTACCGGTGTATAGTTTTCAGTGTCCCATCCACCTACTTTTCGTGTTATTTTACCTCCCGTCTGTAACTTGCAATTTCACTGCGTAAAGTCAGCACAACAGTCATAGCCGCAGGTTTCGCATTTTACTTCTGATTCTTATGTACCTAACATAAGGGGCCTACATATTGCATATCAATTTCAACAACAGACATCCCTCTAACTAATGATAATCATTAAAAATCATTTCATGAATTTTAGCAACACTCATAAGCCTTCAAGTACAGCAACTCTCAATTTTACAAAAATATTGACGGGTACTTTATTCGAAACTGTCCCTTGCTACCTTTAACATACATTAACATTCTCTGAAAAGTCATCTTGTCTTAAAATTAAAAGGCTTATGCTATTCTGAGAAAAAGTACACCACATTTTGACAATTCTATTGAGGTTTAAGAAAAATATGGCCATTTAAGTGAACCCACCATTTCCACTTTCCTCTATTCAACACAGATTCATAGGGCTCTCCATAAATAAAGCATCTTTACCTAATCTTTTAGAGGTCAACTGTTGTTCAACCCCCTTAAATAAGAAACCTTATTCAATACTACATACATTTGCTTGATATTATCATGATAAAAGCATCACATCACTTAGAAATCCCTCTACATGTATACCCTCCCCCTATTTTTTGATTTTCACAAGAAGGATTAGTTTGAACACTTTAACCTAATATTATGAAACTTTTGGCAGTTTCCTTGAGTCATTTCTTACACATATTTGAAAACAACCATCACTGATATTTAAAATTGATCTTTTTTGGTAAATGGATGATTTGTAGCATTTTTATTCACAAAGAGTCATGTCGCCCTACATGTGATTTCTTGTTTTCATGAAAAACTAAGCCTATAATCATATTTAGTGGATATCTTACATATTCTGGTTTCTAGTCTCCTTTTAACCTTGCTAAATTAGTAAGACCTACAAGTGTGATGTGTGCGTTTAATTAAAATGAAATTCAAACACACCCGGGTACCTGGGGACGGATGAGAATTCCATGAAAAATGTTCAAATTTTGCATGTTTTTCTACATTTTTTATGCATATATACAATAAAAGGGTAAAAATATGTTGTTTTTTATTCATTTCAAGAGTAATTATCATAGCAGATGTTATTTCAAGGTCAAATGTACATTTACATATCCTACATGTAATGGTAATGGAGTCCATTGGAAAGAGGGGGTCGCTTTTTCAATTCTGTAAATACATCTAAAATACCATTTTTTGATAGGAAGGAGCAAAAACTTGAGTTTTTTGACATATTGTATACTTTGATAACTGCATTTGTCTACATGTAAAGTTCATTTGAAATAAAAATATGCTGTTTTAAAAAAATTGGGGGATATAAGTCAGGTGGCTTAATGTTATTTCATAAAATCAGACAGCAAAATGGCTGCAAATTCATAAATTTAATGATTTAATTGATAAAAAGTGTTTTAAAGTATTTATTCTTATCTCAGTAATTAACTTAAGCCTATTAATTGTCATCAGGATAGGAAATACCTACTCTCTTAGCCAATTTACTCTAGTGGTGGTCATTCTACACATTTAAGAGGGAGTTACTCCCCTTGAATATTTTAGCTAATAAATCATGTAATAACATCTATAGCCAAGAAAATCATCCATTTTCACAAAATGTATTACTTATGGTACAAAATCCACTCAAAATTACAGTTAAAGGAGAAATATGAAAATACCATGTAGTCTTGAAGGTGGCAGGGGACAGTTTTTTTGATTCAATTCATTGTAGCCAAGGGATGCATGTCTTCGGAACTCTGTAACTAGAATTTCCTCAGTTCCCATTCAGCACAAATACCTTTAATTCACTCTTTATAAGGCCAATCACCAATTTCTGAAGAAAATTATTAGTCAAAACCTGTAAAATTCTCTACATACTGGTTTTTACGAGATTTTGACCCTTTCATATTTTGCTAATTTTTCATGATTTTTCAGCTTTTTAGACCTCCCCCAGCTAATTCCCTGCAGAGGGTTGACCTTCCGTACCGCGTGCATGTTGCACTATCACATGTCAGAAACTTACCGGTGTATAGTTTTCAGTGTCCCATCCACCTACTTTTCGTGTTATTTTACCTCCCGTCTGTAACTTGCAATTTCACTGCGTAAAGTCAGCACAACAGTCATAGCCGCAGGTTTCGCATTTTACTTCTGATTCTTATGTACCTAACATAAGGGGCCTACATATTGCATATCAATTTCAACAACAGACATCCCTCTAACTAATGATAATCATTAAAAATCATTTCATGAATTTTAGCAACACTCATAAGCCTTCAAGTACAGCAACTCTCAATTTTACAAAAATATTGACGGGTACTTTATTCGAAACTGTCCCTTGCTACCTTTAACATACATTAACATTCTCTGAAAAGTCATCTTGTCTTAAAATTAAAAGGCTTATGCTATTCTGAGAAAAAGTACACCACATTTTGACAATTCTATTGAGGTTTAAGAAAAATATGGCCATTTAAGTGAACCCACCATTTCCACTTTCCTCTATTCAACACAGATTCATAGGGCTCTCCATAAATAAAGCATCTTTACCTAATCTTTTAGAGGTCAACTGTTGTTCAACCCCCTTAAATAAGAAACCTTATTCAATACTACATACATTTGCTTGATATTATCATGATAAAAGCATCACATCACTTAGAAATCCCTCTACATGTATACCCTCCCCCTATTTTTTGATTTTCACAAGAAGGATTAGTTTGAACACTTTAACCTAATATTATGAAACTTTTGGCAGTTTCCTTGAGTCATTTCTTACACATATTTGAAAACAACCATCACTGATATTTAAAATTGATCTTTTTTGGTAAATGGATGATTTGTAGCATTTTTATTCACAAAGAGTCATGTCGCCCTACATGTGATTTCTTGTTTTCATGAAAAACTAAGCCTATAATCATATTTAGTGGATATCTTACATATTCTGGTTTCTAGTCTCCTTTTAACCTTGCTAAATTAGTAAGACCTACAAGTGTGATGTGTGCGTTTAATTAAAATGAAATTCAAACACACCCGGGTACCTGGGGACGGATGAGAATTCCATGAAAAATGTTCAAATTTTGCATGTTTTTCTACATTTTTTATGCATATATACAATAAAAGGGTAAAAATATGTTGTTTTTTATTCATTTCAAGAGTAATTATCATAGCAGATGTTATTTCAAGGTCAAATGTACATTTACATATCCTACATGTAATGGTAATGGAGTCCATTGGAAAGAGGGGGTCGCTTTTTCAATTCTGTAAATACATCTAAAATACCATTTTTTGATAGGAAGGAGCAAAAACTTGAGTTTTTTGACATATTGTATACTTTGATAACTGCATTTGTCTACATGTAAAGTTCATTTGAAATAAAAATATGCTGTTTTAAAAAAATTGGGGGATATAAGTCAGGTGGCTTAATGTTATTTCATAAAATCAGACAGCAAAATGGCTGCAAATTCATAAATTTAATGATTTAATTGATAAAAAGTGTTTTAAAGTATTTATTCTTATCTCAGTAATTAACTTAAGCCTATTAATTGTCATCAGGATAGGAAATACCTACTCTCTTAGCCAATTTACTCTAGTGGTGGTCATTCTACACATTTAAGAGGGAGTTACTCCCCTTGAATATTTTAGCTAATAAATCATGTAATAACATCTATAGCCAAGAAAATCATCCATTTTCACAAAATGTATTACTTATGGTACAAAATCCACTCAAAATTACAGTTAAAGGAGAAATATGAAAATACCATGTAGTCTTGAAGGTGGCAGGGGACAGTTTTTTTGATTCAATTCATTGTAGCCAAGGGATGCATGTCTTCGGAACTCTGTAACTAGAATTTCCTCAGTTCCCATTCAGCACAAATACCTTTAATTCACTCTTTATAAGGCCAATCACCAATTTCTGAAGAAAATTATTAGTCAAAACCTGTAAAATTCTCTACATACTGGTTTTTACGAGATTTTGACCCTTTCATATTTTGCTAATTTTTCATGATTTTTCAGCTTTTTAGACCTCCCCCAGCTAATTCCCTGCAGAGGGTTGACCTTCCGTACCGCGTGCATGTTGCACTATCACATGTCAGAAACTTACCGGTGTATAGTTTTCAGTGTCCCATCCACCTACTTTTCGTGTTATTTTACCTCCCGTCTGTAACTTGCAATTTCACTGCGTAAAGTCAGCACAACAGTCATAGCCGCAGGTTTCGCATTTTACTTCTGATTCTTATGTACCTAACATAAGGGGCCTACATATTGCATATCAATTTCAACAACAGACATCCCTCTAACTAATGATAATCATTAAAAATCATTTCATGAATTTTAGCAACACTCATAAGCCTTCAAGTACAGCAACTCTCAATTTTACAAAAATATTGACGGGTACTTTATTCGAAACTGTCCCTTGCTACCTTTGGCGCGGATTGATGAACAAAGGAAAGTTGATGAACTACAACATTTTGTACAACGTTTGTGATTGATTATGACAGAAGATAGAATATTGCAGAGTTGATACATGTTAGGTAAGTGGTAACATTGACTTATAACCATGATAACACATATATACATAATAAGCATGTATGAACGGATATTTTTATAGAACAGCGGTTGAGGATCTCGTGATCGTGATTATGCGATCGTGATCTAGCGAGTGGCCAAGTTTTTCATATTGGGAATTCAATCCCCAAACAAATACAGCCATGCAAAATCCCGATGTATGCTGTAGATCTAATGTTTTAATGTTTAATTGATCATGACTTAATGACACTGGTGTGTAGAGAGAGAGAGAGATAGAGAGAGGAGAGAGAGCTCGAGAGTTGTCCCAACATCCGACAACATTTTTCGCGGCTCGAGGTACGGGTGCTTACAGACAGGAGATGTTATGTTATACATGTAGCAGGGACGTATATATAAGTATATAGTTTTATACATCCCTGGTTATAGTTTAAATTTTATGTATTTATTTTTTTTTTTGGGGGGGGGGGGGTCACACACATTGATTTACACTTTGATGATGGTCTTAGGACTTTCAAAAGGAAATACTGTACTACTGTACAATTACCAAAGAGAAGAATGTTTTTATTTGTTTATTTTTGCTGGGGGGGGGGGGGAGGTTCTGGGGATTCTATCTCCCAACCAATAGATAGCACAATTGGGGGAGGTTAATCTGAAAATACATGTACAAAGCAGGGACACCTGTTGTTTTGATCAATTTGTTTGGCCCACAGTCATTATATAAACTTGTAGAGTTTCTTCCAACAAACAAGGGGGATTTGTGGGAAGAATATTTTTAAGGTTTAATTTCAGGTTTTATGTTTTAAATTGCCATTATGAAATTAATACATATCAACATACATGATCTTAATTACTAGCAGTCGCGTTAAAACTTAAGTTGGTATGGGACATCTGTCGATATTAATGTGGATTAAAGTGCATTATAATTAGAATACTTTAACCAGTTTAGAATTTTCACATTTTACAAATTTTAGCCAAAAATTTGCTTATAAAAATATTTGGAGAGGTAAAAATTGTAAAACCCCCATCGGGAGTCGAACTCATGACATACAGATTCGAAGTAAACCTGTTAGGTGACTATGTTGGGAAAGAAACAACTAATATAATTATACTTCATTTTATTGTTTATTTCGATAAACAATATGTCACAACATGGAGGTGTCCCATACCACCTTAAAATAAGTCAGAAAATGCGCCTTAAAATTCAGTTCCATTTAATTTATTGTAATTGTCAATGAGCTTTACAACTAATTGGATTGCAAAATAAACATCCCAGGTTTTAGACAATTAAAAACCGTGTTATAAGTTAAGTTATGTTACATCATATTAACGTAAGTATATTTTTCTCGATATCTGTTTATAATAAAGTTAAATAGTGCATTAAAACTTTAAATTTTTGTAATTGTATTCATATAATTCATGATATTGATACATCCAAATCAGGCCCTACCTTCACCAACTTTCCACAAGTCAACACTCAGCATTTTTACCTCTAATTTATTAGGTTAATCCTTAACAGGAATTGAGTTGAGGATTGAGTTAAGTGAATTAAAAATTTTGATGATGGTGAGGCCAGGTTGTATACATGCATGTCTCCACAACCTCTACATTTGTTACGTTTAATAGCTAGCTGACTAAAATAATGAATGATTATTCATAATTGAATTATTCAAATATACCATATGGTAGATATATTAGAAAAAAATGTGCAATAACATATGCTCATAATAATTATAAACTTTGAATTAATGTTTAAAGAATGCATCTTTTTTAGGAGAGACAGAGAGAGTACATAATACATTTATTTATTGTCATTTTTTTCAGACTAAACAGTGAAAAGGATAAACAGAATATTTGCTGGAATACTACACTTCTTATTCCTGTAATTGGTCAACGGTTATGGATCTACGCAATATACATTTATGTAAGTAACCTAGGAGTCTGGATTTAAGTAATTGTTATATTTTCATATCTGTGCACATATTTTTAAGGATGTGTTATATTGCTGAAATTTTTTTATGTAAGTTGCTTACTACTGGTATTCAAATACTGTTAGTTGAGAGCATTAATCGGGTTAATCCTCTGAAACATGTTTTGCACAGTTCTTTCTGTTGCCTTTAGATGTATGTTGTTAAAACTAATGGATTCCCAAGATCAAAACTCATGACAACGAGCTGTTATTATCTGTTGTAAATATTTTGGGAAACATTGAGCTTGGATAACATGGACCCCTCTTTGCAGGGCACCCTTTTTGATGTGTAGGATTTCAGTGTTTCACACTGTTAGGTGTAAATTAACAACATGGCACTGCATCTGGAAGTCAGCAGCAGTACATAGATAAACCATCTAGTATACACATGTCAGCTATTATTATCTCACTTAAAATTCCAACAGTCATTAATATCCAACCGGGATGATCCTTTGCTCTCTACAGGTTGTTTATTATTTGTCTTGGTATGTGATAGGAACCTAATGCAGCAATCCATTCTAAAACTATTGTATTAGTTTTAAATCATTCAAGTTTATTAGATATCATGTACTTCCATAAATGATAATGATGCATCATTATTATGAAAGTGTTTACAGTTTAGAAATAAATTACAATGAAAAAATATACCCTGTGCACAAACAACTTGAATTAACCAGTATCTTCTTAGTACACATGCACTACCAGACTGACACTTTGTGCTAGCCTAGAAAGATCTTGTGATTAAAAAAAAATTTAAGAATTTCAACAAAAAGTGTTTGAAAAAACCCCAACAAATTCATCATTGAAGGAATCATTATTTCTGAGGTTATTTTATTTAATGCTTTTTGAAAGTGAACTTTATATATTTCTTTTTTTTTTTGCATTTCTGGTATTGACTAACCAGAATTTAACTTTCAAAAACTTTTTTCTAATGTCTCATTTTTATATAGATACTTATAAATAGATAAACCGGTGTTTTCCACCCAATTTTATCTTCGTGATTTTTTTTATACAATTTTTATAAAGTATTTTGAAGTAAAGAAAAATTTAAAATTGTTTGATTTAAAATCAAACAGTTTCTAACATCTTTATATATAGAATGGAGCTCTCCATTTTCAGGAGATACCAATAAATAAAATCTAAAAATGACCTAGACCATCCAACTCTCAGAGTAGGGGACAATTATTATGCCTGTCACAGTGACCCAGAAAAACTGTATCTTTTCTTCTAATACCTGATCACAGATTTTTTAATTAGTAAATTTTTTAATAGAAAATTTATTTCACCCAAAAGAAGTTTTATTTTTTTATCAAGGGTGATATTTAAATTTTGGTAAATGTCAAGCTGATTAGATCTTTAAACCTCTCCAAAAACCTTCTGTACCGCTCTATTAGGAGTGAATCAAAGAACTAATTTAAATTGGAATGGTAAAAATGTATGATCTCTGCAAAAGCATCACAAGACATCAGCTTTCCTTGCATATGCATCGAAAATATAGCCCTCTCACCATGTACAAGTTACAAACAAGTACAAGTTGTACAAACGTCTGAAACACTCCCATTATGAGGATTGGTTTTGTGTACAATATGAAAATGATTTCTTCTTGTTAAAATTTTAAATAAACAGTGTCACAATATTTTTTTTTAGATGAGAAGAGCATTCTGTACTAGTATCTACCTGGGTTAGGGCCAAAGAGAAGAAATATAAAGAATAATATTTGATTAAAACTTGTCAATGCCACTTATTTCATATTGATTATGGAGTCCCGGTAAGTTTTATACATGTTTTATTATATTTTCATTCAATTCATAGTTATCATGTCAAGAGATAAATTTGTTAGTCTGATAAATATATTTCTGTAAATGAAGATATAATTGAATGAAGCACTGACTTTAATTTGATACTGGTTGTATTATGTATTCAGTAATTCTTGAATTATAATGTACTATACTATATGTATTTTTTGAGGCGTCGAGCTAATGCTCGACAGCATTCTAGTGATCGTCTGGATTGGCAATTGTCCAAAAATTCATAATTATATTGATTCTGAATGCACGATTTTATTTTAGCCATGAAACATCATCAAGAAAAAGAAGATATTGCACCATTTGTCAGCAAGACTTTAGTGACAGATATTTCAGGAGACACACTTGTGAAGAGAAGGCCGAAAATATATCTCAACCGACTCAGTCTAAATGTGATGAACCTATTTTGTTGCCAGCATCTGAACCAGAAATGGAAAATTTTGAAAATCAGATGGAAGAATCAGACATGGAGGAGGAATTCCTTATGGGACATTTATCATCAAGTTCATCTGACAGTACCAGTGAAGAGGAGGTTCTAGATACTGAGTTATTTAATGAGTTTTATTTAGATAACATTGAACACAGAGAAAATGAAAGTGAAAAGCAATCTGTAGATATACAGGGGGGATATCAAAATTATGTCATCGCAGTGTTGAAAATCTTGCTTGTGTGGCAAGTTGTGCACTATGTTTCTGATGCAGCATTTTCAGTTTTGTTGTTTTTATTAAGATCTTTGTTTTACCTTTTTTCATTTTCATCTGATTTAGCTAAATCTTTTTACCAAAGTTTCCCAGTTACAATGTACCAATTACACAAATATATTTCATTTGAAAAAGACGATTTTGAAAAATATGTCGTGTGTCCAAAATGTCTTTGTTTGTATGAATTTCAAGATTGTTGTCATTTGGTTGAGGGCATACAAACTTCAAAATTGTGTTCAAATGTTGTGATGCCAAATCATGTAATGAGTCATTATAGGAGACCATGTGGTGAATTATTATTGAAGTCAATTAATGTTGGAGGAAAAAAGAAATTGATTGCTAGAAAAACATATTGTTATAAAAGTTTGAAATTGTCTTTGCAAAGATTAGTTAATAGAAAAGATTTTGAAGAAACTTGTGAACTTTGGCGTTTTAGAGAAGTGCCCCATGATGTTTTCAATGATGTTTATGATGGGGAGATATGGCAGAAATTTAATGGCTTAGAGTATGATTTTTTTACTTCTGAAAGAAATTATGGTGTAATGATGAATGTTGATTGGTTCCAACCATTTAAGTACTCAAATTATTCAATAGGTGCAATTTATCTAACCATTTTGAATTTGCCAAGAGAGGAGAGGTTTAAAAAGAAAAACATGATACTTGTAGGTTTAATTCCAGATATGAAATCAGAACCTCCAACAAATTCTTTCATAGAACCTCTTGTTGAAGAATTACGGGAAGCATGGCATGGATTTAGTTTGAAAAGTTATAAGTCAAAAACACCTGTTATTTTCAAACTTGTCTTATTATGTGTGGGATGTGATATTCCTGCAAGTAGAAAACTTTGTGGTTTTTTGGGTCATGGGGCAACAAGAGGTTGTAACAAGTGTATGAAACAGTTTGAAGGGGGTATAGGCGAGAAGAGTTACGCCGGTTTCAATTTTTCAGAATGGGAAATGAGAGATGCAAAGTCTCATAGAGATATTGTACGCAAGATTGTTAAGTCAAAGACTAAAGGTAAACGAGAAAACTTAGAAAAATGTTATGGTGTTAGATATTCTGTATTATTAGAGCTAGATTACTTTGACCCCATTAGAATGACTATTATAGATCCTATGCACAACTTATTTTTGGGAACAGCAAAACGTGTCTTGAACTTGTGGATTGATTATAAAGTTTTGTCAGCTGATGATTTAAAACAAATGCAAGCTAGAGTAGAGAAGGTACATTGTCCATCTGATATTGGGAAACTTCCTCAAAAGTTTGCCAGCAGTTTTGGTTCCTTTAATGCTGACCAATGGAAAAATTGGACAGTCTTATTTTCAATCTATGTTTTAAAAGATATTCTTCCAGTGGATCATTTAGACTATTGGAGGAAATTTGTTCTTGCTTGCAAAATACTGTGTACAAGAAGTTTGACTAAAAACAATGTTAAGGTGGCACACCTACTCTTATTGTCATTTTGTGAAAAAATAGAAAAAGCTTTTGATGGTAAAGGTCTTACCATGAACATGCATTTACATGCACACTTACAAAGGTGTATTTTTGATTTTGGACCGGTGTACTCATTTTGGTTATTTAGTTTTGAAAGAGAAAATGGCATTCTTGGATCATTTCCAACCAATAAAAGATGTATAGAAATGCAGTTGATGCGAAAGTTTGAAAAAAGTATGCATGTTTTTGATATTTCTTATAACGAAAATGTAAATGATGACTTCGGTCCAGATTTTTTGAAAATGTTATCATTGTATGATGAAAAAGACAGGGGTTCTTTGCAACAGATGAAAAGTGCTTCAAAATTTTTTGATTATATGAAAATGTCATCAAGGCACACACGCTATGATGTATGGGACTGGACATTTGATACAGATAAATGTTTGTCATTTTCTTCCACAAAAAACTGTACGTTAAGTGAAAAAGAGACTGAATACCTTCAACAGATGTACTTAAAATTATATCCAAATGTGCCACATAGTTCAATGGTTGTATGTATGTCATGCAGATCAGTAAAAGATGTATCTATTTTTGGTTCAGTGCTAGGAGTTAAGAATGGACGGAGTAGCCGTTCATCTATTGTTGTAGCAAATTGGTGTGCTGAAGATGGCAAAATTGCAGATTTTGATGATATGGAACTTGATTCAAGACCAGGTCAAATATTAAAAATTTATTTGCATAATGTTATTATTAATGGTAAATCTTCTGTCCATGTAATAGCGAAAGTTCAGTGGTATGGAAAGTTGGAGGAAGGTATGAAATTTTATTATGGAAAACCAGTGACTGTGTGGAGGAACAATATTTTTGAACAAGAAGGTCCAGCATCATTTATTCCTGTTCAGAGAATAAGGTGTAAAGCAGTGTATGCTTTTGACATTGTTTGTGGTGAAAGAAATGTTATTGTAATTGTACCAAGAGAACGATTTCTTAGCTGATCTGTGATTGAATTAAGTAAAAAAGTCTTAAGTTTATGTGGTTGCATAATTATATTGAGTATCAAATAATTGTATATGTATTTTTTGTCAGGCAAATGCAGTCGAGCACACATGTATGTTTTCGTGTGAAGCTGGACACATGAAAAATACATACTGCATTCATATACACATTTTCGTGAAGTCGAGCACACATGTTTTCGTGTGAAGCTGGACACATGAAAAATACATACTGCATTCATATTCACATTTTCGTGAAGTCGAGCACACATGTTTTCGTGTGAAGCTGGACACATGAAAAATACATACTGCATTCATATTCACATTTTCGTGAAGTCGAGCACACATGTTTTCGTGTGAAGCTGGACACATGAAAAATACATACTGCATTCATATTCACATTTTCGTGAAGTCGAGCACACATGTTTTCGTGTGAAGCTGGACACATGAAAAATACATACTGCATTCATATTCACATTTTCGTGAAGTCGAGCACACATGTTTTCGTGTGAAGCTGGACACATGAAAAAAAATACTGCATTCATATTCATATTTTCGTGAAGTCGAGCACATATGTTTTCGTGTGAAGCTGGACACATGAAAAATACATACTGCATTCATATTCACATTTTCGTGAAGTCGAGCACACGTTTTTGTGTGTATCATTTCTTTTAACATTTTTTTTTTTATAGTGTGTATTCGTATATGCATTTTATTAATTAATTAAAGCAAACAACAGATGTGAACTCCATGATTTCTTTTATTTATCACCACAATTATTTTATATTCAGTAAAACATTATGCAGGTTATATATACTTGAGTTTTATTTTGTACAATAAATTTTTATAATGAGAAATTTATTTTGCTTTTTTTTTTTTTTTTAAAGATGCATTTAAACGTAAATTATATACAGTACTGAGCTAAATAAAGTTCACTTATAATTGAGACATAAAGAGAGGTAAAGATGATATAACGGTTTGTTTCGTTGTTTTTAAGTAGAAGTTATGTACTGAAAATTAACCTTACATGCAGTGAAGTTTAGTATAAAACATTTAACCAACCAGGTGTCGAGAAACTGAAAAAAGTTAATATTAAATATCACCTTTAATTTTGTATAATGTTGCATCAAAGGTAACCATTCCTTTATCTTTCTTTGTAAACATAAGATAAAGTTGATCTTTATCTTTGATTGAGACGTAAAGATAAGTAAAGGTAATCTGTTTCTTTGTATTGAAGTAAATGTAATGTAAATAGTAACTTTACATTCAGTAAAGTCAATGTAAAGTTTAACCTGATTTTTATTATACCTTTACTGACCTTTACTACCAAAGTAAATATTTGTAAAGATGTTTTTTCATGCAGTGATACCTGTTGTTCGGCACCCCTCTGCCTGTATATACAGACTAACATATATACCTGCTGTTCGACGCCTCTCTGCCTTTATCTACAGACTAACATACCTGCTGTTTGACACCCCTCTGCCTGTATCTCCAGATCTCCTCCTCTAGATACCCCAGTGTGTTGCGTAGCTCCATCTTCTCCTCCGTCAGTCTGGACACAAAGTTGGTCAGCTCCAAGTTGTGATGTAACACTTGCTGGTTCACAGCCTGAGCGCTGAGTCGACTCATCAGACTGTCCACAGTGTCTGAATCAAAGGGGAGTGACATCTGAGTTTGTTTGAGTTCACTCAGTCCTTGAGAAATTTTTCCAGACTCTGAACATTAACTGAACCTTAAGCTTTGCAAAACCAAAATCTCAGTTTAATCAATAAAAGAGGATTTAAACTTCTATAAACTTTTACAATCCCCTTGGGTAGAAGAATTCTGTATAAAGATAATGGGATATATTCAACTTTAGAGCTGATACATTTAGACTTTTTTCTTTACTGAAGAAAAACTAATAGCCAAACAAATATCGCATATCACATACAGTGATAGTAAAATCTGAAAGTAGATCTGATGAGTAGTTGGTGGACAATCTATCCTACTAATTGGGTTAAGGTTAGTCTGACGGTTAACCCGACGTCCCCCTGACCTACATTCAGAGTGTCAGATTCCCAAATTTACCCACCCCAACCTACTTAAGTTACCCATACCCTGAAGGACCTCTTGACCTACATTCCTACCAGTATTCATACGTTTGTTGAAACAATATTTTATTTCAAAACGAAATAGGATCGTTCAGCAGGCATGGTCTATTTTTGCCCTCTCCTTACAAACAAGAACATGATAACATTTTGTAATTATATTAATTATATAAGTATAGTGCATGAAAATAAATAATGTTCAAACGAGAAAATTTGAACGATTGGTCATGCCGCACCAGGTATCAATTCGGTCTGCAGACAGATATACGTATATTAAACCACACATGTTGCAAGTAATACCCGTGTGGTTAAACATGACATGTTTGATGCACTGTTGTGTTACACGTACAGTACCTGGCTCACATATGATACACGAATGACCGTAATATAAATACCTTTGGAATTCCCCTATCCCAGTTTGTAAACAAAAGGAAGCATGGCTGGATTTTACTGTTAGTGATTTTAGGTCTTGGCGGGGGTTGAAGTTCCTGGCTGGATGAATTCCTCAATCAGTGCATTAAGAATGGGCGTTGTTGCCACAGGTAGGAATGTGGCGGATCAAGGATCCATGAATACATAAGTATTCATTAGTTCCCATTTTTACCCCCATTATTGCCTCACACCGACAATAGCTGATCTTGATAGTGTTGTATTAGATACTACATACTCCCAATTATACTCTCGAGCTGAGTCTTGTAAACATTCTCCCATTTATCCTCTAACACCCCCCAACACACACACTCAAGTCTTTAGTTGCCTTACCCCGAGGATAGCTGATCCAGATACTATAGTACAAGATACAGCAGACTATGACTTATACTCTTGAGGTGTGTCTTGAAACATTCTCCAATTAATTCTCTAACACCCCCCCCCCCCCAACACTTAGTAGCATTACCCCGAGGATAGCTGATCCTGATACTGTAGTTAAGATACTGCAGACTATGACTTATACTCTCAAGCTGTGTCTTTTAAACGCCCCAATGATCCAGATTCTCCCCACTGCCATCTGAGACTACTCGCTGGTGAGTTGAGCGTAGTTTCTCTTGCTGTAGTTCCAAAGTGGCTTCCATCTCACGTTATCGAGTCTTTGAGACTTGATCCTCTAGATCCAGAACTCGCTGAGTAGGTCATTAAATTTCTAACTCATTTTCATGCTTAAAATAATTCAAGCAGATGCTGAAGCAATTATCAAAATTTCTAAATTCTCAAAAAATAAAATAAAAATTAAGGCAAACAAACTAGCAATATGGTCCCTACATGTAGAATTATGTACATAATTAGAGTCATATAATTCATCTCTAAACATTTTTTCTGCACACTAATTATTTGAATCCAAACACTGAGAACAAATCATTTCTATCTTCATTTTCTGGTCGTCCCTCTCCCTCTCCAGCTGTCTTTGTGACCGACGATCCGTCACTTTTTCCATGTCACAATTTATCTCCTTCTCGTTCATGACATCCTTCAGGGATTTGACCTCTAAACTCAGGAGTTCACGTTTATGTTCGTAGTGCCGAGTGATGTCTAGTTTGCGAAGCTGAACAAACACAAACAATTAGTTAAATATTAAAAGCAACTATCTGTTGTATTACCCAGATACATATGTGTTGCCTTGCATGCTTTTAACCAGTCCTTTCTGACGAGCCAATAGAATGCTGGGAAAAGTTGTAATGTATTTCAACAGAGCTACAACAACAAAATTTATGAAAATGGCCTTATGAATAATAAAATCTATGACATCAACTTTAAGTTTTTAAACTCATATCACAAATTGTGGTTCAGCATGTATAATGAGCAAGGTGTGTAAGATATCTAAACTAGAAAGTAGAAAGGAAGATGGAGAGATGTGAGCATTGCTCGTTGTGAGACACAATAACTCCACACTCATTCACCTGTATCTGGTCTATCTCGTTCTTTATCTGGTGGCATGCCAACCTTTCCTGCTCGAGCTCGTCTTGAGTACACTTGTCTGGTCGAGACACGAGAGCAGTCACCTGAGATTGAAGCCTTAAATTTGCTTTTCTCACTCCACTGAGTTTTTGAGATCTTTAACTTTGGCACATTCTGATTCTAACTCGAGCAGCATGTCCTCTAAGATTGAGTTTTCTTGATCTGTACTCTTGAGGAGTGAGCGGGGTTTACTGTCCAGATTCTTCTGAATTTGCCACCCTCTATATAGCTCTGTATAAAAAAAATGTATCAACATTATACACGACTGAACCATATTATATAACCTTTATACTAGTATAAAAAGATCTATCTACAGAAAATAAACATTAATTCAAATAAGCCTAAAGAAAACCAGCGGTACACTGTACAGTTTAAATGAAGGACATAAATTTATTTTAGTCCCATCGCCAACAAGTAATATTATTGCTATTTTCTGACTATCGAGGTAAAGTTGAAGAGTAAAATTATTATTGAAATAGTTGCTTTCGTCTCGAGTTTACTGCTTGTTGACCTTGACAATCTCAGTCTACTGTCTCACTGAGACAGAACAACACATTGTAGTTCACAACTCACCTCTGAAGGTCGTTCAATTTGGCTCCCTCGAGTCCTAATGCTGTGCTAAGTTGCTCGCTTCAAGCCTTGTACTCAGACTCGGTGGATCCGAGATTCGTCCTCTCGAGATAAGGTTCCTGTTTAAGGTTGGCCAGGACCACCTTCTCGAGTTCCTCGTGTTCCACTGCTGTGCTGAGCTGATCGATTCAGGCCTTGTAACCAGACTTAGTGGATCTGAGATTCTTCCTCTTGAGATCGAGTTCCTGTTTAAGGTTGGATCGAGTTCCTGAGCATTTTCGGCATGGAGTCTACAATCTCGCTCAGTGTTCAGATAACTAGTAAGTCTTAGATAGAATAAATCTTGACACTACCCGGTAATAGTAATTACCGTTAATCATTATCAATTTTATATCTGCAGTCCATTTTCTATTACATTTAACTATACACATAGCGACAAACGGCCATGTTTGGATGATCACACAGTGTGAAATAAACAGGAGTCAGTATTACAGTACATGTGAATATACACAGGTCAATCTCAGCTGCAGATGTTGAACAAAGTGACAAACAACATGTGTGGTTTTGAGAGCAGACTATATTTGTACAGAAATATTTACAACCTGTCAATATCCAAGCTATCTCCATTCTATGGCTGATGTTGAGCTAGACTTGGCCTCCCCATCACGACGGGGTCTGTGTTCATCTAGAACAAGGCAATAATTAACCGTTAATTTATCTATATCATACCGATTAAGTAATGATACATACACTACTACAAATAAATAAAATCAAATAAAGACAGAGCAACATCATTTTTTGTAAACATATCTTGGGAGTTAAAAATTCAAGTTGTAATGTAGCAGTTTATTATGAATTAGGACGCTGTCCTCTGTTGTACCAAAGAATGTTCAACATAGTTAAGTTCTGGAAAAAAATACTATACCATAATGTTTGTATTATTGAACATTGCTATTATACACTACAGTAAAACACGGTTATAGCGAACACGCTCATAATGAATTGACGCTTACAGCGAAGTGAATTTTATTCCCCTGAGTATATTACATGTTGTAAACTTAAACGCTTATAGCGAAGCAAAATCGCCCGTCCCTGGCACTTCGTTATAACCATGTTTTACTGTATATGGCTGTGTCGAAAAACATAATGCAAAAAACTGGTTGTATCATGTTAAAGATTTTTTATGCAATATGGGTATGTTTGAATTGTGGGAAAAACAAAAAATAACAGCTGCAGATCTCATTGTTGTTAAACAACGTATTTTTGACCAAGCTACACAGTATATTTTTTCTCAACTAGATATTTCTAGTAAATGCTCTTTTTTTCAAATACCTAATTGCAACCCATAATTTACAATTTTATTTAAGGAAACCTATTCCAAATAAATATCAAAAGTGTATTTCCAGATTCAGGTTGTCTTCACATCAATTGTCAATAGAAACAGGTCGATTTTATAATATTGAAAGACACAATATAACATGTTTTTTTATGTTCAAATTCTATTGAAGATGAATTTCATATTATTTTAATGTGTCCCATATACGAAGGCTATCGCAAAAAATACAATAAGCCTTATTACTGGAAAAAAAAACCTTCAATGTGTAAACTTCAACAACTTTTTAATGTTGAAAATGTAAAGGAACTATGTAATCTGGATAAATTTATTCACTTTGGTTTGAAATTAAGACACGATTTACTTAATGCAAATAAGATGTTGATATCATAACATGTACACTTCTGCCACATTCTCTTGTCAACCTACCTGTACGTGTATATTGTTTATATTTATTGTGCTAATAAGCTGTATAGCTTAAAGTTAATAAAGTTAAAAAGTTTAACCTTATAACATTGACGCATGCTTTGATAGTTATGTATTTAATTAAATCAATGCATTCCATATTACTTGTAACAAAACAAATTAATTAACTAATAAGAATAACATGTGACTGTACATCTTATGATGAAATACATTTAATTTCTATCTGTTTTAGATAAACAATGAATCCCAATGACTGGTAGACACAGCTAACCCTGTAACATTGAGCTGTTTATATTGACAAACAACCACACAGATAAACATGTCTTACATGTATCTTATTGACTGATAATTAACACGGACAGTGTGTCTTAGTTATCTATATCTAATTAATGTGAATGATAATGACTCAGACTTACCTGTCAGAGCGTCCTGTCTGGTGATATACCTGTAGACACACACTTTGTTGTTGTCCAATGATCCGACCCAGAGACGGTGAGTGTTGACATCATAACTCAGGCTCCATGGTTCATCCATCTCTTGTGATTTTGTTAGTAGATGTGACAGGAACTGACCGTCCTTGTCCAACATCTGAACTGTTTTGGTTCTATCATCACACACCAGGATGTGTGACAGCGCATCAGTACAGATTCCACATGGCCGTAGTCCTGACCCTGATGGAGGTCCTGTGTAGGAGAAACGATGTCTTCCTCCATGGTCTGTCACCACTACAGCACCAGACGGATATACATAGTCAGACACCACGACATCCCAATTGTTGTTCTCTGTTAAATAGTTAGGTCCTCTATACAGTCCCCGTCCTGTGTTGTCATGTTGTATGGTTTGTGTCAGTTGTCCACTCTGGTTGTACCGGGTTACCTTGCCTGTCCTTGTATGTATATAACACATCGCGACCAGTAGATCCCCAGTGGACGGGGACCAGTACACACACCATGGTTCCCATGTAGAGTCTGTTCTCTCTATAAATGTGGTGGTTGTTTTCATTTCCTTTGACAGTTTATTGATGTTATAATCCTCATCTATATAAATCAGTTCACTCTCACTGTTCACTGTGTGTAATCCATATAAATCACTAAATGAATCCTCCACACAATGTAGAGGGACACCTGTTGTGTCTGTCAAGATGAGATTGTTTATATCACTGACCCAGACACGGTCTGATGTCACACATGAAAGGTGATAACAACCACCAACACCTGTCAGTGTGAGAGAGGGAAGTAACTTGGGGGGAGACATCAGTTTCAGCAGACACTGGTTTCCTTGCTGTGGTTTTTCTGTCCCTGGGGTTGGGATTTTACTCAGTGACACCATCACACGACTTTGATCTACAAATACCAAAGATAGAGTTCTAATCCTTAATTGTTATAAGAAGTAGATTAAGTTATTTAATTCATTACTCTGATTAAAGTTAATAGATTAAGTAAATTCATTACTCTGGTTAAAACATTAACACACATTTTTAACTACTTAAAATTAATTCCTCTTGTATAACTTGTTTTCATACCCATGATAATGTTCGCATCCTCTTCATGTACTTATTTAAATAAGTATGAGCAATAAACTACATATGGTAACATGTACATTCATGTAATAATGAATACCAATTACATGGAAATATAATTAATTTATGAATTACAATCACAGTGAAATAGATATAAACTGAATTAACAATTTAATATGATCTGTGTGATATAACAAAATAACTAAGGTATACTTTGATCTCACTGAAACCTGTATGACACCTAACACATATATACTACATCAATGATAATGACTCAGACTTACCTGTCAGAGCGTCCTGTCTGGTGATATACCTGTAAACACACACCTTGTTGTCCCGTGATCCGACCCAGAGACGGTGAGTGTTGACATCATAACTCAGGCTCCATGGTCTACCCATCTCTTGTGATTCTGTCAGTAGATGTGACAGGAACTGACCGTCCTTGTCCAACATCTGTACTGTTTTGGTTTTATAATCACACACGAGGATGTGTGACAGCGCGTCAGTACAGATTCCACATGGCCGTAGTACTGATCCTGATGGAGGTCCTGTGTAGGAGAAACGATGTCTTCCTCCATGGTCTGTCACCACTACAGCACTACGGTCAGACACCACGACATCCCCATTGTTGTTCTCTGTTATATAGATAGGTCCTCTATACAGTCCCCGTCCTGTGTTGTCGTGCTGTATGGTTTGTGTCAGTTGTCCACTCTGGTTGTACCGGGTTACCTTGCCTGTCTGTATATACATATAACGCATTGCGACCAGTAGATCCCAAGTGGGCGGGGACCAGTACACACACCGTGGTCTCCATGTAGAGTCTGTTCTCTCTATAAATGTGGTGGCTTTTTTATTATCGTTTGTCAGTTTGTTGATGTTATAATCCTCGTCTATATAAATCAGTTCACTCTCACTGTTCACTGTGTGTAATCCTCCATATAAATCACTACATGAATCCTCCACACGATGTAGAGGGACACCTGTTGTGTTTGTCAAGATGAGATTGTCCTCATCATCACTGACCCAGACTCGGTCTGATGTCACACAGGAAATGTGAAAACAACGACTAACACCTGTCAGTGTGAGAGATTGATGGAACTCAGGACCAGACGTCAGTTTCAGCAGCCACTGATTTCCTACGCATCGGTCTCCTCTCTCTGTGATTTGGATTGCACTCAGTGACTCTATCACATCCTCCTTGTTGAGTGACTCAGTCATGGAGAGCTGGCTGGTGTGGAGTGTAGGATGTATCTGGGGGAGGGCTGTCTTTATGGAGAAGAGGAATTGTAGTGCACTGAATGTGAATTCTGGCTGTACATATTTGAGTTCATATTCCTGTAGGCTGACAATATGTCTGATCATTTCTTTCTTCTGTTTTAAACATCTGTGTTTGAAATCAAAGTCACTGAACACATTACACATGATATCTTTTTGTATATAGTCAATGAGATGATTCAATGTCTGGGCCTTTGTTAACATCTCTGATTGATAGAGAGAGAATTCTGTGCGACAGCTTTTGAAATCAGATTGGATTCGTGGCAGGAGAACAGGTCTGTAAAAGAGAGCCTCACTTCTGATGGTGTGAATGGTTCCTCTGTGTTGTTGTCGCTTTGTCCTGTAAGCTCTTCTAACAACTAATTGTCGGTGATTTCTATGCTTTCTGCAGCGGTAACAGACAGGAACTTGACACAGTTCACAGTACTTTATATAAACATGGCTAGGATGTCTCACACAGACCTCTTGTGTTGGGATGTAGTTGATTTTATCACGGTGTGACACAACATCATGGTCTATTGTTTGGAGATCTTTTACATGGTTCTCTTTACACTGGGGACACAGATCACATGGACACGATACACAATAGTACTCTGTGTCCCCTGAACACTTACAACACTGATGTACTTTACATGGAGTGCTTGCTGTTTCCATTGTGTGGAGGGACTGGGTCTCAAAACCTGTTTAATAAAATATATATCATACTTGTTAAGCAGAGAAATTATGGTAGAGGGAGTGGTCAATACTTTATCTGCTAAACATATATTCTCCCTCTTTCTCTGACAAACTTTCTGTTAAACTTGTACTTTTTCTTTCTTTCTATCTGTTTTAATCTCTCTCTCTCATTTAGATATTTTTCTGCTCATTTTCTAACTATATCCAACTCTCTGTGACTTGTTCTACTAAAACCTTCTCTCTCTCTCTCTCTCTCTCTCTCTCTCTCTCTCTCTCTCTCTCTCTCTCTCTTTTAGTAGAACGAACAGATTAGCTGCCTTATAAATATTCATATAAATGACAAATTGAATACTATACCACATATTTATATTGTGTTTCTTGACTTTATCCAATGTATCTCAACGTATCAAACGCTTAAAATCTATAAAGAGACCACACAATTCTACACACCAGAACATGTATAACACAAAGTAATATTAAACAGAAAACAGAAACTAGTTTGGATGGTAAATGATTTTACAATTAAAACATATGGGAAAGCAAAAGTACTGAGAGAGAGAGAGAGAGAGAGAGAGAGAAAGAGAGAGAGAGAATTTTTTATCTAACGTGTGTTTGATTGAAACTGTTTTTTGAAACAATCAAGATAATTAATTTCTCTTTGCATTTCCAACTTAATTAAACAAATTAAACATGAATATAATGATTTCAGAACAGAAACATATATTGTACATTAATTATATAAAACTTGGATTGTTTTAAGCAGAGCTGAAAAGGAGAACAACTTCTTTCATGTTAAAATGGAAAATTGAGTTATTCCCCTTTTCACGCTGCTTGATTAGTGAGACTGTGTTTAATTTAAAGCGTTAGTGTCCAAGAAACTTAGCTTAATTAACCTTCAGATTTGTATGTAAACAGATAATTCATGATCAAGTCATCAATTTATACTATTATTGAAAGAATAGAGAGGGATCAGCTGAATAAAATGTGATTAAAAATGATCAATATTACCGCGCTTAACCTGATTCAGTAGTGTCAGAGAAGGTTAACCCTAATGTAATTCAAAGTTTGAATGTAATGTATACAGATATCATTCAATTCACCCAACTATCATAACTCAATAAAATTAATGTTAATACTATACCACATTTATTAATGTTTTCCCCCAACTGGAACTGTTATTTCTACCTTGAATGAGGATAAAACACCTAAAATATAAGCAAAATATCAAATGTTGGTGAAAAACATTTATGCATTGTTTGCTTTACTAGTTCAAATTAGACTGTTAACTACATGTACATGTAAACTTTTGAAAACACATCAGCCGATCTATTGAAATCCTTTCATTTTTTTATTAAAATTGGGAAAAATTACAAATGACTTGTATGTAAACAGATAGCCATGCTATGACCTTGAATTGCTAGTATTACATATTGGTCACTATGATACTTATGTGTACCTAGGTACTGCGCACTGAATGGTGTTAATGATAATTTACAGATTAAACTATGTGACTCTTGTAGCAATGCGTAGTATTCCTAAATGATGTTATGAAACCAGGTGCATAATACGGGCATAATAATATCCAAATTGAGAGTTTAACAACAAGTGACATATTTGGCGATTCTGTGTCTGCAACGATAGCTCTGGTACTCTATATTGAGTCATGTATTGTGTATTCTTTATATTAACCTTTGTAACCTTTTATGCCATGTATGAATGGACGTATTATGAGTAAGTGATGCCTCATACTAGGTGGGGTACTCCGAGACCCAGGACTCGGAGACTCAAATCCTGCATCCGTACTCTTTGATTGGCAGTTTTGACAGTTTTGTTACTTTATTTAGAAATAAAATATTAATCTTAATTTTGAACACTAACTGTTCACTCATGATCGTTGTAAATGGGCCGAACTAGTCAGAACTGTCCATCATAAGTAAAATGTTATATATACCCATGTAAAATGATGTTGAACATATTTAGATAGATTCCGTTTATACAGATTACGCTTAGATAGATTCTGAGACTCTTGATTTGGGCTGCTTTTAGTCGATGTAATTCTAACTATACGATCACGATTGTTAATAAACTATTGGTCAAAGAAGTACTGGACTTCGAGTTGAGTATCACCGCCAGAAGATATCAAAGTCTGAAGGCTTACATGAACTTTCTTGGTGCCGGTGACCAGGACTGAGCTAAGTTCAATATCGAATAAGGCAAGAACCATTTCTATATGTCTCTTATAGCTATGTCGAAGTAAACAACTTTGTCTAAGCAACCAATATGACGACAGGTGATGAGTTTGATAAAAAAGAATTTAAAAATCAAATGGAGCAATTAGAAGAACAATTCGCGGGGTTGGGTCGGAACAAGGAAAATAAAGGGCAAGAAACAGGTCAAAAATCCTCAGAAAAAGAGCAGATTAAACAAAATACTTTTAAAACATATCATGATGCTAGGCCGTATGAAACTCGTGAACCTCGACACCGAGTCCCAGATCAGGATGATGATAAAGCTTTTTTTATTGGTCAGGTTAAAGCTATAACAGCCGCACTCTCAGTGCCCCTATCTTCTGTGATAACTCCGTTTGAGGGAGATGCTCAAAAATTTAAACAGTGGATAAAAGAAGTTAAAAAGTACAGTGTTAGGCTGAGAAACAAGGTCATGAGATCCCCATGCTTGCATACATAACGAGTAAGGGTTCAGTTGGGGATTATATTAAAAGGTATTTAGATGAAACAGATGCGTCTGAAGAAATCCCATTTTGGAACGATCTTAAGGAATCCCTTAAAAATAGATTTGCAGAAATAACAGACCCCCAACACGCGTTAGCAGTAATGCGTAAGACTCGACAAAATTCAAATGAAAGTGTTCAGTTGTTCGCCGAGAGACTATTGCAAATCGCGGAAGACGCCTACAGTAATGACAGACTAAAAGATCCTTTGATACAACAACAGTTAGGAGATATCTTTTGTGACGGGTTGACATTCGACTACCTCAGAATGAAAATTTTGCGAGAAAACCCTAAAGATTTAGAATCCGCAATTCAAATAGCAATGCGAGAACAAAATCTGAGACAGAGGCTAGCGATAAAAGGGTCAAATATGACAGAAATTGTACAAAGTAATAACAACAGACGAACTCTTTCAAATTTTGATACTACTCTTCCCTTATTAAAGGATAGAGCAGATATCCTACCTCAGTAGAAACAAGGCATGTAGAACCAATGGAAATGGACCTTGCGCGTAATAGTAGGTGTTTTAATGCAAACAGACGGGTCATAGGGCTCGATTTTGTACTCAAAATAAACCCCAAGTCAGGTCCCGTCCTCAAATAAATAAACGACTCAGTCAAAACAAACCCGTCCATAATATAGAGCAGAAACCCCGTTCGCCTGTGGAATGTTGGAATTTTGGTAAAGTAGGTCATGTGCGTGCAGATTGTTGTAGCTCGCATATGTATCAAAGAGTGCAGCAAAATCGGGTGGACCACCAAATCGTCAAGGCCGAACATATGAATCTAGCGACCAAGTAAATAGGGGATCGTCTCAAAATTTCAAATCGCGCTCTTATTTTGACAAACAAAACCAGGAAAACTAAGACGTTTTTCTTCGTTGAAGCCCGAAGAAAGAACTTTAAACAAAGACCTACATATGAAATTAATTTTACTAACAACCCCAGTAGCTGTTTATTAAAATTAGGTAAAAATAAATTTAGAGCTTTGGTAGATACAGGTGCAGTCGTATCTCTAATTAGTAAGAAAATGTACGATAATCTATTTCCCCACCCCAAGTTGTTTAATAATGATATCCCCTCTGTACAAGCAGCAAATGGCAATTCTTTAATTGCGATAGGGTATGTAAATATTTCCTTAAGATTTCAGGATTAACTTTAGACCACAAACTTTATGTGACAATAACTGCATTATGGAAGACCCAGGACTATATTTAAAAGACGCCGTTTGTATAGTTCGAAAAGATAAGAAAGTTTAAATGATCTTCGTTAACCAAACTAACAAAAATTATAAAATTCCAAGAGGATACATAGTAGGACGAATTACCGCATTAAAACAGAAGATATTCTCAGAAATACAGACTACTCAAGACACAAAAAAAGAAATTGATGTACCTAAAAGATTTGAACAATCAAAAGACTTGTGAGCAAAAACAATGATTTATTTGCAAAGAAAGACAGTGATCTTGGAGTGACTGATACTGTTAAAATGAAGATAGAAACTGTAGATCACCACCCAATAAAGAACAGACTCTACCGTGTACCCTTCAATGAAAGACAGATAATTGACAAGGCCATACTGGAAATGATTGACGCAAAGATTATTGAGAGATCACAATCGCCTTGGTCATTTCCCTTAGTAGTGGTGAAGAAAAAGGACGGATTAGACCGGATGTGCGTTGACTTTAGAAGTTTGAATAAGATAGTGAGACCCGTATCATTCCCGCTACCGTTGATTGATAACATCCTATGTTTACTAGGTAAGGCAAAATATTTCACTGCACTATACTTAAAGAGTGGATATTGTCAAGTGAAATTAGAAGATTCAAGTAAAGAAAAAACGGCCTTTGCATGTCACAAAGGACTATTTCAATTCAACCGTATGCCATTTGGGTTGAGTAATGCACCAGCTGTTTTTCAGGAGCTGATGAACATAGTTCTTCAAGGACAAGAAAGGTTTGCTATCGCATACCTGGATGCCATTCTTATATTCTCAGAGACACCGGAAGATCATCTTCGTCATATTCAAGACGTTTTCAACCGCCTAAGAAAGCATGGACTTAAAATGAAGCTAAAGAAATGTAGTTTCTTCAAGGAACAGACTGAATATCTTGGTTTCATCATTGATGAACATGGCGTTACGCCTGACCCGAAGAAAGTCGAAGCTATAAGAAAGTTACCAGCGCCCACTACAGTCCGAGAAGTTCGTGGCTTTATAGGTATGTGTAGTTATTACAGGGTATTTATACCGAACTTCTCTAAGATTGCAGAACCATTGATTGACTTAAAGCAATATGAGCTGCAATTTTCATGTTGAAATCTTTTTTGAAGAAAATGTTATTTTTCTACTAAAATGACAAAAAATATCATGATTTCAAAATCTCTGTTAGCTCTGTTTTGTGGGAAAGGCCATTTAGAAGCCTTAATTGGGGCAAAATTGATTTATTGTCGTCCTGTACAAAAATTGATCTGCTATATATTCCTTATAAGTGAAATCTCTCTCCTGACAAAAACTAATGATTTTTTCAAATCTTATTTATCATAAAAGTTTAAGTTACACGCAGACTTATCATACTAGCAGGCTTTTGCAGCAAAATAAAATTCTAAAAAATACAGCTCATATTGCTTTAACCAGAAAATATGCAAAGTTTAAATGGACACCATGTTGCCAAAAAGCGTTTGACTTTATTAAAGAAAGTTTAACGGTATTGCCTTTACTAGCATATCCAGATACTAATAAGCCGTACATCCTGTACACCGATGCCAGCGACAATTGTATTGGAGCGTGCCTTACTCAAAAGTCAGAGGAGGGAGAAGATAAGCCAATATATTACTTATCCCACAAGCTGAGTAAAACTCAAGAAAAGTGGTCAACAATAGAAAAGGAGGCATTTGCAATCCATTACGCCCTTCAGAAGTTAGACAATTATTTACACGGTGCTCAGTTTACTATAAGAACAGACCATAAGCCGCTCAAGTATATCTTAGAATCTCAAATGCAAAATAAGAAAATTCAACTATGGGCATTAAGTATTGCAGGATATAACTGTAAGGTAGAGTACATAGAAGGAAGATTTAACTGCTGTGCAGATCTCTTATCCATATTACCGACAGTCAACCTCGAGTGTGAAGAAGAAGAACAATCAGAGCATGATGAACCAGATGTTGAGGACACTTTCTTTGAAGTGAACGTACTTAACTCCAATGCCGTTTCGCCTAAGAGATTGGCCAGATGTGAAGTTAAGCAACACGACGAATTGGTCAAACCCTTTATTGATATACCAGAAGGTATTAACATCAAAGAAAGTCAACAACACGATGAGCAGATCAAGAAACTGAAGAATCGGTTAAATAAAGAAACAGCAACGGCAACCGAAGAAAAGAAGTTTCTGGAAATTGATGGTTTAATGTACTATCTTTCAGATGGAGACTCAGAAGGCCCAAGACTTCGCCTGTATGTACCACGTGAATTTGAACTTTCAAGTAGTGCAGCAGTATCATGACAGACTTGGACATATGGGAGTGGACAAAACATATGACGTAATCAGACAAAAGTACTACATACCAAATTTGTACAAAAGGTTATACTCTTATATAGAAGGATGTGTAGGATGCCAAACGAGGAGCAATAAGAAAAATCAACCTCCACTTCAAGAGACAGATTTACCACCTTTTTAATGGCTAAAGTAGGGCTTGATCTATCAGGACCATATCCAACATCCTTGTCGGGAAACAAGTACATAGTTTCTTTTATTGACATTTACTCTGGTTGGCCAGAAGCTTTTCCCGTTCCTGATAAGTCAGCTGACAACATAGTACATCTTATCTTAGAAGAAATATATCCAAAATATGGCTGCCATATCAGTATCAACCATATCAAAACATCTTATTACAGCCCTCAAGGTAATGGTAAAGTAGAAAGATTTCATAGAACTCTTCACGACTGGCAAAGAAAATAACAGACAACGCTCAAACTTGGGATATTCATCTCAATCAGACGTTGGCAGCCATTCGTTTCCATCCTAACGATTCGTCGAAGTTTTCCCCATATTACCTTATGTACAACAGAGATGTCGTATTACCTCTTGATACGTTAATGAAACCTCGAAGGAGATATGCGGGAGAAGATCAACACAAGAACAACATAAAGCTTTCCTGCTAGTACATCGTTATATGAAAGAAGCCAAGAAGAAACAGAAAGCTCAGGCCGATAAGAAAAGCAAAGACGAAAATGTTCAGGTAGGTGACCCTGTCTACCTTAAGAACAACAGGAGACAAAATAAGTTAGATAAAAAGTGGCTACCGTATTATCATTGAGCAGAAAGGACCAGTTAGTTTCGTGGTGAGATACCAATTGACTGGATTAACCACCAAATGCCATGCACGACAATTAAGACTGGCAGATAATTCACTGGCCCCTTTCACAAACTACGGAAGATGGTGGAAGAACACTTAGAAAAACTAACTATGTGGTGTCACCGGAAGATGAATCGTCGTCAGAAAATGAAGACATGCAACCAAAACCACTTGAAAGAGCTATACAGTCCAAACAATGGGAAAGAGAAGGATCTTCAGACGAAGAGGATATTCCCCTAGCAGAACTTCAAAGACGTATAAGAGCTAAGAAGATCATGGATGATCAGCAGTTTAACACGAGAATGATCAGACCGTAGATTCAGAATCGGATGAGACCCATGAGTCAAAACAATGTGATGAAAATAGTGGTCAAGACTATGAAATACCCTTAGATAACCCAAATGTACCCTTAGATGAAGATATGGAAATAGATGAAATAATCCTTAAAGTAGGTTGTGGCTTCAAACCAATCCCTAAACCGCGTAAACTAATCTCTAAGCCCCGTAGGGAAATTGGCAAACAAAAGTTTGCTGAAGATTGTTTGGCTATTATGAAGGATATAGCCAAAATAATAAACTAAATACGTTATATTATTGTATATATAGGTGTAAATAATCTTGAATAAGCTTAGCTTTGTATATATTGCACGCTTTTTAAAAAGGTATGACAAGATGACCTCCTGTGACATTAAAATAGATCGGTTAATTGAATGTATATACGAAGTTGAAGAGATTTAACATTCACTTGAAATACATAAGACAGTGACAAAGTAAGGTAACCATACGTCTGATTTTTGAAAGTGATTTAAAATTTATTGGTAAAAACAATCATATATTATAATCGACATTTTGAGTATGGGACAAGGTTGCTCAGGTGTTCATGGTTTAATGTCTTAAGACTAAAATATATCAACATTTTCCCTATAGATACACTTATGGCGGAATTGCCAGTAACTAATTTGCAACCCATGGAATCCTCATCTTGGGTGGGAAGTGCCTGGTTTTATGTGTGTTTAACTTTGGCAGTAACAATTACAATAGGACTTTGTATTGAGAAACGAAAAACTATTAAAAAGTATGGTGGTATATGCTGTGTTGGTTGCTGGACAGGTTGTCGAAAAAGGGGTAGTGACGGAGATAAGAAAGGTTCTTCCAAAGACACTGTATTTTGTTGTGTGAATCCATAGAAATGGACCTCTAGTGACATTATTGAACTTGGACCAATCCCGAAAGACACTAGGATCCAAGAGAAACCCCGACGGAGCGGAAAATTCGAAACTCGCAAATTGACCAGTAACACGGGGACAATTTCGACCAAACTAGCACAATTACTTGGAGAGGAGAAAAAGGAAGAATCTCCATGGACCAAATACTGTAGACCGGACCCAGAGCTGGCACGTAAATACCTGGAAGAGAAGGCCGCGATGTCTACGCAACAGAGGAACGCAGGAGACGCTCCGCGAGAAGTCGCCTCGCCATCCGCGCCGACCCTCTTTCCACCGGTGCCGATGATGGATGGATAATTAAGATGCAGCCGTGAAGAAGTTGTGTATTCCTTATAAAGGAATTGTGAAAATATAGTGAAAACTAGAGCAGAGCTCGTGGCAAAGCCACGAGTAGGTCTTCCGTTGTTGCTGCGAGTTGAAAATATATGTGATATGGTGTCAAACGATTATAATTACTAAACTTTCAGTTCTGCTTTTGTTATAAAAACGTGTTGTGATTGAAAGCCTCCATATAAAACGTGTTTTGAAAAAGAAAATAAAATGTTTTAGGAAAACTATTTGTCGCACACAGTTTATGTAATCGTAACAAACATTATTTAAAAAATGAGATATTTAATGGCGAGTTAAATTTTCAGAGGGTAGCAAGCATTGTAATAAACAGTATGTACTCATGTGTCATGTCAGGAATTTTGTTGTTTTTTTTAAACCGAACCCGCTTACAAAACACGTAACCTTTTCTCTAAGATAACTTCTTTATTTAAATATTTGTAAATTTTTGAAGACAATGTGCAATTTAGAATTGTTGCGTGCTGACAAAATTTACATACCCTGAAACGTACTACTATACAACAACAAAAAAGCGTGCGACTTAAGTGCGAAAAACGTTTCGTAATAACCGTTTAGCGTTTCGTGTGAATCGTGAAGCGTTTCGTGTAAACCGTTTAGCGTTTCGGACAAAGCGTGCAGAATTTCGGACAATGCGTTTAAATCATTTCGAGCAAAGCGTGCGAGAACCATGTGAAACGTTTATCAGATTTCATTCGGAACTCTCTGACAATTTGTTTCAAAATGGAGCCCGTGTTTTACATTACATGTACTTTAAACTGTTTGTGATTGGCAAAACTCTCTTGTAGGTATTTTCATAAAAAAAAAATCTAGAAGAAATGATATACTTATCTTTTAACAAAATTGAATTTATTTTTAACAAACAAAAGAAAGGTATATGTATTAAAAGACGACTAGTTACATTGTACAGAGTACATGTATATATAACGTTTTTATACGATGTTTCAGTACTGGTACAGTTTTACCGGTAACGAATATTTGCCAGTATCGAATAATTTTTAGAAAAATTATTGGTGGAAGACAAAGTTGAGGTTTTAAAAAATTCTAGCTAGGTGATTATAACACAGAAATAAATATTATATCAGTACGTGAAGTTGTTTGCCATTTGCACGATTATTTACCGAATTGTTTACAAATTAAAAATGTGCCCCAGATATGAGCTACCGGATGTTCAAAGCAGAAAAAACGAAAGTGTGAAAACAATTAAGCCTAATTATGAAAATAAGTTTGTTATTGATCCCTATTTAGTGAATAATTAGTAAATATAATTCATTTAAAAAGATAATACATCATATCAAATAATAATGGAGCTTTGAATGAAATAACGACTTCAAATAGAACCACGTGTAGTTTTCCTAGTTACGGTTCATTGCGACAGCAGTATTATTTGGCTGCAAAAATTGATAGATATACGGGAAAAACAAAGGAAAATGGCAACTACTTATCATCAATTACTATTATAAACTGTGTTTATGAAAATTCAATATTATAAAGTAACGGAAATGAAAACTGTTCAAGTCCAGTTTCAATTTGACCGGAAAACGGTATGATAAAAATAACGATCATATAATTTGTTTAAATGACATATTCCCACAATCGTTTTTCTTTGTTCATTTATAAGTCAATTAACATGTACCTCTAGAATATTTTTGAAATTAATTCGCCTCAAAATATTCGGTCAGAAGTGATAAAAGGGCGCTTAATTCGATACTGGGAAACGAATTCGAAACTAGAAAACTGGAGGGGGTGTTGAAATTACTGTCTCCGTAATTCATCCTTTATATTTTCGGAAGTTTGATACAGTTTAGAAGGACAAAGAAACGCGATTTAAACAAAAAATAAAAACATTTGGAATTTTGATAATAATAGTTGCATGCACGAGAAACCGCATACTGATTCGTTACCGGTAAAATGACTGTACAATATTAAAATTCGCTATACATAAAAAATATTAAATACAGTTAGCAAAACATGATTTCTGTTGGAACAAGCCTTAATCAACTTTAACTTACACGAGCATGTTTTGATAAGCATGTATCTTTTTTTAATTTATTTACATCGATAACTCTTATTGAGACCACTCGCGGCACACATAACCTCGGACATCGGGTGAGACCTGCACCTGGCTGAACCTGTCAATCAAACTCTGTGTATTTGTTTTCATTGGATGGTCAAGCGTCTCTTTTTTTGTCAATAGCCAATGGAAAAATTAATGACTTCAAGGTAATTGGAATCAGTATCTGATGAAGCACACAATTTAAATGATAGAAAATTTATTAATTATTTGAACAAAATTAAATGTAAACATAGAAAGAAAACATACTGATCATTTCTATGAATTGCGGGAAGTAAGTTCTTTGGAATCCCGATTATAGATATTTTTACAAGTAATTATTTTAATTACTTAAACTACTGTTAACGGAAAACAAGACGTAATTAACGCACAGGGATTTGCCTACAATGTACACAGTCATGCAATAAATTATTAAGGGAATCTTTACGAATGGAACTTAATTCAAATAGATCATGATAATCTATATACACTGAACGCCGTTATACATGTAAGGAGCGCCGGTAATATATACGAAGATTGAGTCAAAAATTTAAATCATTTTTATTTCTTCTTCTTTTCAATACAATGTTAAATTACTTTGAAAAAAATCCGAAATAGTAATTACAACTTTCTTTTTTGTTTAATCATTTGAATTTTTTCTGAGGTACATGGATATGTACAGAACATATTTATTTACGCGAATGATACGACATAGGAAAAAACTTATCGGATGTTTGTATAACATTGTTTTCTAACGAATGTGACTAATTTAATTTTAAATATTTTTCAACATTATCAATGTAAATAATATCAGATTTATTTCCTGTTTGTATTTTTACATCGTATTCTCTGAAACCAATAAAAATACTAATGTTAGAAGAAAAAATCAAATCCCGCCGAATACTGAAAAACCGATTTCAGTTTGTAATCATACGGATTTTTATTTTTGGTATTGACTATTGAGTTACGGTAACATTTTTTCTGGATGATTTTTTTATTTATATTTTATGTAGTAAAAGCACCATTCCGACTGTTACTCAATTACATAACAATTGATGACCCGGGGCTATATATGTTCTGAGCTGTGTGCGCTGAAGCGACACAAGATTCTCGGTCGCACGTGGCGATTGAATTAACACAGACTGACCGAATAAACAAACGGTTGGGAAAGTGAAACAAAATGTTACACATAAGAAGAAACCACTAAAAATGATTTTCGACAGATCTTGATATCGTTTCGCCCCCCCCCCCAAAAAAAACAAATACAGCGCGAGCTCCTGTCAGCGGGGCGGGAGGAGGGGGGCGGGGGGGGGGGGGCAGCAATGAGTTCGCTTCCATAATGAAACGAACATGTAGAAAAACTACAGAAGTGATTAATATGTGACCGACAGAATCTAATCTAAAGTTGTTTAAAACTCATGTGAATATTCTTTTAAATAATCATCGAATGCCTCAACTCAGGACATTCTTTTATCGTGCTAGCACCTACCGCAAACATGTAACATGGAACTTTGATTATAATTTGATTTGATTTTTAAACTACCTTGTACGCTATCGTATACACCAATGCTTAATCAACTGTACAAGTAAAATAAATTTATCTTTTCATCTTAAACCAAAATAATAGTTGAAAACATAATAAAATATAGTTGTGTCCGTGCAAAATGCCAAAATATGAAACATGAACGCGTGATAAGGTACAAGATCACGAACCGACCGCGGATCACTTGTCCAATCGTGCCGGATCTCCTCAGCCATGGGCGATGGATGATCATCATTTAAATGTTTAATATTTAGGGGGGGTTGTTGTTGTTGATTTAAAACATTATTTGTACAGTTTATAAAATATTTTATATAAACAAACCAACCATTAATTTATGCCTGACGATGTTTCCGATTTGGGTTAATATCGTTCATTAATATTCATTTACACTCAAATTTAATTAAATTAATACAAAATGCACAAATTTCATAACATAAAATTAAAACAGTTCTTGTATTTACGACTATATTAACTCAAACACGTTCATATGCATGGAAGTGTGCGTCTCGGTGTGCGAATCTTGTGTATAAATAACCGCTATGTAGTGCAGCCGTGGCTGAGATCCTCGGCCGTGGGCGAACGATAGATTACGTAAAGGTACAACGCACAGACCCACACAGCTCAGAACCCAGTAAGCCTTGAAAATTGCAGTATAATGACCTTACTCTGTCAAATAGAAGTTATTTATTTTAAACTTAAAACCCACAATTTATCTAAATCTATTATTGCTTTAGATTGAGAATGACATTGCTTTTATTAATTAACTGAACGATTTCTTAATTGACACCCAATCGTTTAATCCATAAAAAAACATGTGTAATCAAAACGAAAACAATTCTTGGGTTTGCGGATAAATAAAATCCTATATGAGAGACGCAACTCTCGTGTATTAGATAACCCCTGACCGCTAGGTAGTCCAGCCGCGACGATGGTGACCGATTTTCTCGGCCGCGGGCGAGGGAGAGCTTACGTAATGGTACACACCAGCTCTGATTCAAGGTAGATTTTAAATGTATGGAGTTAATAGCTAAAATGTAATGCATAGATTTTTTTTAATTCCATATTTTGTGGTTTACTAGAAAAGAAAAACAATGATTTGTTTTCCAAATCCCGTTTTTAAGAGTTGAGCATTATAAGAACTTAACAACAATGACTTAAACTCCTAAAAAAAGCACGTATATTCTAAAAAAACAATTCTTATGAATTAATGCCGTTTGTATAAACCAGCATACTTTCTGCGGTGACTTTATGCCAGTTGTACGCGCAAAGACCTTCGTTAACTTGTCAAATGAAAACAGGTACATGTTAACATGTAAAGCTTTTTACACTCATACTACACAAATCACATACAAAATAACATTGTAGCGACCTTTATGAGATCCCAACAAACAACTTTTCCAGCGACAGCCATATCAAAATCCTAACCGTTTTTGAGTTATTAAGCAAACTTTTTTAGGGGCCATCTTGGTCATTATTGTCATACTTTATTCATTATCGTTTTCATGATTGTAATGCGATATAATCAAACTATATGATTTTATATACATGTATACATCCTGGTTATAGATTTGATTTTGTAGATGAATGATGTTCCAAGCCGGAGGTGGAAACATGTCACTTGTTACTATCTCTTAACATAGATGTTCTGACTGGTATGTCACTAGGAAGTCCGTCTGATCAAGGGTAGATCAAGAACGCTTTCCTATTCCGGGCGCCAGACATAAAAAATCTCCCCCATTCGGGATAATTCTTTTGTTTGGGGGACGTATGTAAACAGATAGCCATGCTATGAACTTGAATTGCTAGTATTACATATTGGTCACTATGATACTTATGTGTACCTAGGTACTGCGCACTGAATGGTGTTAATGATAATTAACAGAATAAACTCTGTGACTCTTGTAGCAATGCGTAGTATTCCTAAATGATGTTATGAATCCAGGTGCATAATACGGGCATAATAATATCCAAATTGAGAGTTTAACAACAAGTGACATATTTGGCGATTCTGTGTCTGCAACGATAGCTCTGGTACTCTATATTGAGTCATGTATTGTGTATTCTATATATTAACCTTTGTAACCTTTTATGCCATGTATGAATGGACGTATTATGAGTAAGTGATGCCTCATACTAGGTGGAGTACTCCGAGACCCAGGACTCGGAGACTCAAATCCTGCATCCGTACTCTTTGATTGGCAGTTTTGACAGTTTTGTTACTTTATATAGAAAACAATTTTAATCTTAATTTTGAACACTAACTGTTCACTCATGATCGTTGTAAATGGGCCGAACTAGTCAGAACTGTCCATCATAAGTAAAATGTTATATATACCCATGTAACATGATGTTGAAGATAAATAGATATATTCCGCTTATAGATAGATTCAGAAATTCTGAGACTCTTGATTTGGGCTACTTTTAATTGTTGTAACTATACGATCACGCTTTAATAAAAGCGCTTGAAAAAGAGATACTGTACTTGTCATCACTAAGTTTGAGCTGACCCTCAATTGGATCCGTAAGATAGAAGGCTTACATTTATTCAGATATATTCCAGTTTATCAGAATAAAATACATGTAAAAAATGTAAAACATAAATTTACAGCTAGACCACAGCATAGTATTCATAAATGTAATGAATTGACTTCCTTCCAAAACTGTTCCAAAGCTTATGCTTTGCAAATCAGGTAATATGTAAAAAAAAAGAATCTCAAATCAAATGGGGGGGGGGGCGATATTGGCCCTTGAGAAGGTCAATATAAATAGTATACTGGCGTACGACCAGTTCTCGCCGAGTATCGTCTCTCGCCAGTACATTGTGATGTCATTTTATCAACACATATACGATTTCTTTTTTACATTATAAAACATAAACCGCATGGCTAGCATACTTTGTAACCAGCTTATAAAGATAGGTTTACAGGGTAAATATAATTGTTAATTACTATTTTGAGAATTTATCTTTTAATGCATAAAAACAATGTTTTTCCAGTACGACCTTATTTGCTAATTGTATTCAGCGCGTCGGCGCGCACCCCTCTCCTCTCTTTTATTCCAAGTAAAATCTTCCCGTATTAAAACACTCAAATGACGTCGATTTTTCTTTATTTAAAAGCATTATAACTTACATTTATGTTAAACTTATCGAGTCTGATAGTAATTATCCTGTCAAATTAGTTTGATTTACTTCAATAGTAAGCGGTACTGCTTTCTTATATCGCAGATTCATTCTTTGACACAAACAAATATTCTTTGTATTTCATTTTCAATTCATGATTTGACTTTGGATTTTGTCCGACTCTATTTTGCTATAACTTTGAGTGGTTAGAGCTTTGTCTTTTTTTTTATTTATTTTTTTTGGACATCACCTTACAATATTTGTAATCTTTAATATGACATTGATCCTGAAGTTTGGTCTACTCTTGAAAGACTACAAACACATACTGTCCGTATTTACGAATATGAAATTAGAACACACACACACACATATATGTATATATATATTTTCCAAAGCATTTTTTTAAATCTACACACATAGCTTAACCAACATTAAAAAAAAATAGGGTCTATATGCTTTATACGACGCTATGGTGTTTTCAATATGACCTTTTTGTACTTAAAGTGTAAACTGCACATAAATTGCTTTCCCCTCTTTAATTCTTTATTTGAATGAACCATGGCATCAAATACAATGTTTTACTATTTAAAATAAATAATATTTAAAAAAAACTAAGAGAAAAATGTTACAATTTCTTCACCTTATTGATATTTTGACCTTTTTGCACTGATAAAACGCTATTTTTTTTCTCCTAACAATTGAACTTGCAATGAAATTTTTTAAAAGTCTCAAACTGTTTCTCGAATTATGATAGACTTGTCAGAAAAAATAAATTTAGAAAATAAAACCAAAAATATGGGTTCATTATATAAAATTTGAGCTATGGCATGAAATGAGCTAATTTTAGGCAAAAATTGTGATTCATTTTTCTTTACTTTAATGAAATATAAGTTAAATTTGCCAACATGTGTCGATAGAAATATTTAAAAAATTGTAAAAATATGTTTTTCGTAACAAAATGAAGATATCCCAATGCAAAAGCTATCTGGAAATTTTGGTCTACACTGAAAAAAAGGAATCTAAAGTGACGGGACTCTAAAACAAATGAGTTAAGAAAAATGTCCCTTTTCTTTAAAACCTTCCGCCACAAAATAAAGTCCCCTGGTAAACTCTGCAAATATTTAATTTTTCCGTTACCATTTTATTCACTATAGTTAAATTGGTATTACAAAATATGAATTTATGAGTAAAATCAAATACGACCCATAATTTGAAGAATACTGGGCTGCGTTCAAGATCGTAGCGGCTAGGTAGAGCTACGTAGCGGCTACGTTGTTGATCGGTAAGCTAGCCTAGCCGCTAGGTATATATTCGTAGCCGAAATATTTTATGCTAAGCATCGAATTCAAGATGGCTTCCTTAGTTACCACTTTGTAACAAACACGAAATATATCTATATAGTGATATTTTATTCATCCTTTAAGATACAATGAATCTTGACATATATATTTCCGCTTGGAATTAACAAATTATGTCAATGTAATAAGTCTTTAGTTGAATATTTCCAACTTCAAATCTGAGACCCAGCGGCTTACCTGGCGGTCTGTTCAATTGACCTAGATATCTACGACCTAGCGGCTAGGCTAGCAGCTACGATCTTAAACGCAGCCCAGGTAACCCAAAATGGCTACCCAGAGACAGAGGATTGAAAATCAAATTCACTGATATCAGGATTATTTTACTTATTAGTATGTGCATCATGCAATTACCATCGTTGTTCACCACTCACTCTGGCAAAATGAAACATCGTGCCCAATGATAATAAAATCATCCATAATTAAGTTTACAAACAAAACAAACTTTGGCTTGAAAAAGGGGGTGGAGGTGGAGGGGTGGCCTTATACAATGTATCTGTACATGCATGTGTATAATTAAATGTTGTATTATTTTCCTTTCTAGAATTTATTCTGTCATTTGACAGTGATGCTGTACTTATTTTGGTTTGCCTACCCATATTATTAACAATCCCTTCTCTCATTCTCTCTCTCTCTCTCTCTCTCTCTCTCTCACTCTATCTCTCTCTCTTTCTCTCTCTACCTGAATTCCCTAGCTTGCAGGGACATGCCAAATTTAAGCATCGCAATAGAAACTTGTGGGTCCCGGGTTGCTTTACTGGTCAAATATTTCTTCCATTAAATATTTGCTCTAGATCTTTCTCCTTCTCAACAACGTCTGTCTGTTAAACATATTAAGAATAGGTTCATTTATATTTGTAAACTTTGTTCAGAGGAAATTCGAGACATTCCGTTCCTTGGACACTCCGGCAGTGGCATCAAAAAAGAAAAATTCACCACATTGTACGATAAAATAGAATCTGTAACCCTGAACAAATCACATGAAAAATAAACCACATTGAACAATATAATGGAATATGTAACCCTGCACAATTCATAAGAAACTCGAGTTCGATACCCGTGATCGACAGTGGTTGTATGTGATAGGGTATGGCGGTCGCCCGCTTGGACACGTGGGTTCTCTCCGGGTACTCCGGCTTCTTCCCACACCAATGACCCCCTCGCGCTAACATCCGTGCCAACGAGAGATATTAATATAAGTTGTAGAACTTGCTTATCAATCGTTGTAAAATAAATAAAGTTCAGTTTTAAGAAAAATACACCACATTGTACAATATAGTAGAATCTGTAACCCTGAACATACACCACATTGAACAATATAATGGGATCTGTAACCCTGAACAATCTATAACATTTCATTTCTTACACGATGAACAGTTATCCAGTTAACAGAGTATCTCTCAAATTCCTCTTTCTACATTTTTTATCGTCTGTTCACACGTCAGGATGACGTTTCGTTGTTTCGGTATCCAAAAATTACGTCCCCGAGTCATTTTGGCCCAAGATATTTATAACTTATTTAGTATAAATTATCATCTTTATTCATAATGTGTGTGTAATAACAATTCAATATTCTTAATCAGGACAGCACTTTCCAGCGGCTACTTCTAGTCTAGCATTCTTAGTCGACGTATTTAGCAGTGGCGTCGGAAGCAAATTGAAAGTGTGGGGGGGGGGGGGGGTGGGGGTGACTGATCATCAGAAATCTTGACAAGCTGAAAAAAAAACTAATTCCCCAAATCATGAAAAGCCTAATACGGGGGCCGGGTGGAGGTGGGGGGTTTGGGGTTTAGTATTATAGTATACATATAACTCTTACCAACCAAAAAGATTTATTCCCAAACCATGAAATTCCTAATCGAGGGGGGGGGGGGGGGGTGTGGGAACTTGTATACCTATGACTCAAATTGTCATTAGCACTTTTAATTTTTCTATTTTTTAAGGTAAGTTTAGGACTTATTATTTCTGCTGCGAGAAACAGTGGGCAGGGGGACTGGCCCCTCCCTGATTCTATGTGCCTGACGGTTAGGTCTACCTTTGCAAAAAAAGTTGGGCCCCCGGTTCCGACGCCTGTGTTTAGTGACTTCTTTCAAAATTTCGTCAGATTATAACATGATGTCTGATTCCCACACCCCGACTGACTGACACCGGAAATCGTGTTGATTTCAACAGCAAAAACTTCGCACTTGCTGAACTGAAATCAAGCTCAGAATGTCAACATAAAGAGGAGGGGGTATATTTGTTACCGGTAAGTCCAGCAGTCCATTTCCGGTAACTTTACAATGTTTATTTTGATTCATTTAATAACTTAGAGTTTTCTAAAGGGGAGGTGGGGGTGGTTCCGGTGATCTCCTGACCTCCCCCCCCCCCCCCCCCCCGATTTTATACAGTTCTAGATCCGTGCATGAAATGCATTCGATTACTGAGTAGTTCTGTTAAAACGGGAATTTGAAGTGCATGTACATATAATGATTTTATTCAATGTAGATTATTTTAGCACATATATCTATTTTTATTTTTATAGGCGACTTTGGTGCACTTAAAGCTGCTTGGTCCGATTTTTTCGTAATTACAGTATCAAAATTTTGTTCATACAAATCATTTATCTTACAAAGTTATGGACTTTCTCCTGTTTACACCAGCAGAATCAATCTCCTTTCAAAGTTAGAAATATTCAAAGTAAATAAAAATAATTTCTCTTTGGGCAAACGAAAAAACAAACCAAAATGCATCACGGGAATGTTTAGAAAAGGAAACGGCATGGTTTCGTCCCCCGAATGATTGGGGTTATTGAACCCGCATGCTATGCATTAGTCTCGTTCAACCAGACAAATTACAAATAAACGTGTACGTTTTGTTCGCCAATATTTCTAAAGTCTGCTTTCTTTACAATCGATGCATAGCTAGTCTCGTTCAACCAGACTGCTCGTCGGAGATTTACGGAGACAGCCGAGCGTCTGGTTGAACGAGACTAGCTATGCATCGATTGTAAAGAAAGCAGACTTTAGAAATATTGGCGAACAAAACGTACACGTTTATTTGTAATTTGTCTGATCATTTGTCTGACCATTTCGACCTTTATTTAAAGCGATGTCAATTCGTAATACAACCATACCCGTCTCGTCGTCAGGGGTGAAATTTAACATGAGGCGAAATAACGCGGTACCTTTTAATGTCGTTTGTTTTATTAGCAGATTTTGTACGTATTTTTCTTCATTGAAATTTGGCTTAATTGACTGGGAAAACTACTGCAATGTCTATTATTATACATATACTAAGCATAGCCATCGTTTAAAAGCGTGCATAAAATTTGATATTAAATCGGACCAAGCAGCTTTAATTACGATTTATATTTTCAGTGTATTTGTCTACACTACGAAACGATTTGGTATTTAACAGTCCAATAAATTAAAGTGCCGTATGTTGGGGCGCAAGTGGAGTCTGCATAATTAAAATAAATGAAAACCACACAATTATGTCAATATTCTACTGTAATATCTAATCCTCAAAATTATATAAAAATAAGTAATGCAGAATCATACTTGGATATTATGAGGTGATAATTTCTGTCGGAGCATGATCGAGTCTATCATAAATATGGATTTGACTACGCCCAGACCAAAATTATCACTTCACAATTTAAATCTGATTGTAACTCCTCATTTGATTGGCTAAACAAATTCATATATATCGTATAATATAACTTGCCTACGTCACAATACGACGCGCTTGCGAAATGTATGTATAAATATGTATAACTCCTCCTACAGATTTCAAGATAGGAAGTTGTTCTTTTGCAGATCAATTGTACATAGGGTATATCTGAGGTGTGCATATTGCTAGGATTTTGATTTCTGATAATTTATGAAAAAAATACCAGGTTTTGAACTTAATCACTTTTTGGCAAAATAATGCATATAGGGGTACACCATTTCACTGGATATGGGTCGACAGGGATTATAGATAAAGTACACATAAAAGAAAACCCGGTTTGCTGTCACATTGACCGCTTTTCACTTGTTTCTTCATAACATGTATATTTTATATTCAGCAAAACAATGAGTTTGGTTCAATGATAACTTCTATGATATTTAAAAATATATATATGAAATAATTATGTTTTGAAAATAATTTTCGGTTTCCATTGTTTTTTTCTTAAGATTTTGATTTGCCCACTAATGTTTTTTTTCTGTAATTTGATAAAGATTGACCATAAAATCAATTCAATTTTTTCTTTTTCATAACTTACGTAACCTGCAATTACTTATATATATGGTTTTGATTTGTCATTTTTTTATCGTTGGTCTCCGTTACCATGACAACAGTAACCCATGTCAACAAAATGTATTGTATCTTGCTAATTATTACATCAATATGTACCATTGAGTGCAATATTATAAACATTGGTGACCATGAGTACGCCACGCTGTTGTGATGAGTTGGCGCAGCGGCATGTTGTGTGTATGCGCGAGATGTGTTGTTTCTAACGTGCTGATACACTTTTGCTAGCTACACAGAAAGTTTGCTATCAATTTTGCAAACCGTAAAAAAGTCATTAAAACAATTAATTCAATGACTGACAAACCGCGGTTGAGACTACAGCACACCTTCATCCCAATTTCAGCAGTACGGGACCAATAATGCGCCAAATGGTGGCGAAGTCGGTTCGGAATAGCTCACAAACAGCCATATAGACATGAGTACACCACCCCACCCTCGGTTCCACCGGTAAGGGATTAATGGGGCGCCAACTTGTGATGCGCGCATCGAACGAAGGGAGGTAACCCCAGCAACAATCTTGCAACACATGTGAGATGGTGTCCGCATAACAGAGTGGACTATTAGCTAAGCACTAAGTTTTGTCAAACAAAATTAACAATGAGGAGGTGGACATGCTTTGACAGATCTACGTCAGTCCATAGGGAATGAAGATTTGACAAACGTTATCTATGTTTTCGGGGTCCGTTGTTCCCTGGCATGTTTTTAGTAGTTTTGCTATGTTATTTTTCGAATTTGAATTCGATCGCCTTGAAGGGGAGGGGGGGCTTACACATATCCCCTCTAGATCCACAGTTTTCTGCTTTCAGCATTTGGTTGCAAATATTTTGGCAAATATTGTTTGTGTCCAAACTATTTTCATCCAATTGGGTGAAAAAATCCAGATTTTCGGTTTGAAACGTCCCATTTACAACTTCAGATTTCAATACACAAACAGAATTAGAAAGTAAAATGGGGATTTTACATTGCAAAAGACATTGAAAATATCCGGATGATAACGTTTTACAAGTTTTACATGTAAGAGGTGCTCCTTACCAAACACTCGTCATATGCATATATATTCATGGACCAGTGAACCTGTAAAACAAGAGTTAAAAAAAAACAAAAAACAATCCTTTATTCTGAGCAGACATGGATTCACATGATTTAATTTTGAACATGAAGTAAATATACCGAGGTCAACAAATCTGGGAAAGACATGGATACCATGTGAATGATATTTTAGACTTGCAAGGAGGAAGGAATAATCCGAATTTTGACGTAAATTATTAGACGATGATTTGTTAAGAAAATTTGATTGAATCCTTGTAGAGTCATAGTGCGACAATATTCCCTATATTATTCAAACTAAGGAAAAGGGGTGATATGGTTCAATGTTCAAAGAGGATGTCTAAAGGTGATAATGGAAGTGATATATATGACCCATAATCTATCAACATTAAGAAAAGGAGATACATTTATCTCTGTTAAAATTATATTTGTGGCTTATTGGATATATGTTTGGGTGACAAGATTCCGTGTTATAAATTTCGATTTACGTTGGAAATACTCGTTCCAACATTATTTTTTTCATTTTTAAGGTCTTCCGTTTCCAACGGAAGACCTTATTGTTTTCGTTCGGTTTCTTTTTCCCTATTCTTTTTTTTTCTTACATATTTTGTGCAGGCGATTTCTCAGAAACTACCTGGTCGATTAACATGAAACTTTTAGATCTGATAGATATTACTCTGAACCTTATTGGAAATTTTTTTCAATGGTGACATCACTTCCGGTTTTGAGATATTAACAATTCAACGATTTTTATAGGGTCGGCTTGTCCACGAAGGTTCTCATAAACTAAAAAAGATATTGAGTTCAAAATTTCAGGAATGATAGTCCAAAGAATGTAGATTTGCAATAGGGCATTTATTATTTTTCAGCGCAAAAAGCGCCGAAGCTCGGTGGGGCTCCAAAAATGAGATAAAAAAGCGTTGTGATTTTGCATGGTTTTCTTAATTTATCTTTTTGTCCGGAAATATTTTGTTAAGACATGTAGAACAAAAAGATTTATGTGTAAAAGATCTTTCATTTGACATCAAGAAAAAGGGGCTGGTCCTTCAAATTAGGGACCTAGAGTTCTTGAAATATTAGCTCTATAACTCAAAAGCGGTTAAGATTTCAATATGGCTGTCTGTGCAAAATATGTTCATTATGATCTTATTAATGTCGTAACAATAATATTTTGTGCATGTATCACGTAATGTGAGTGCAAAAAGCTAAACTTGTTACCATGTATTTGTGTTTTATTTGGCAAATAAACGGGGTATTTGTGCGTATAACTGGCATAAAGGATACCAGTTTACATACGGAATGTGTATAAACATTTTAGTTATTTTATAGTGAAACACAATATGGATAAAAGAACTGGTTCTATGCAATGCATTTGAGTCGCATTTAAAATCTAGTTGAATTCCAAGCTGTGTATGTGAACAATTACGTATCCGATCCCTTGCCCGCGGCCGAGGAAATAGGTAGCGGCTGAACTAACGAGCGGTCTGCCGTTATCTAATACACAAGATTTGCGTCTGTCTGTAATGCACTCATGGGTTTTATTTATGTAGCTGCAAACTCAAAAATTCCGATTTTAATGATTTTAGTAGTAAATAAAAAAGATTATACCTTTACCTACTTCCATAAACAAGTGTACTAGCTTGCGTTCGGAAAGTGTTTAAACAGTTTAATTCTTTTCTAGGGAAACACATTATGGGTAAAAGAATTGCTTCTATCCATGTATGTAAACAATTATACGTATCCGATTCTTGCCAGCGACCGAGGAAATGGGTCGCGGCTGGACTAGCGAGCGGTCTGCCGTTATCAAATACACAAGATATGCGCCTTGCTGTAATGCACACACGGGTTTATTTATGTAGCTGCAAACACAAAGAAATAAGATTTTAACGACATAAAAGAGAAAATGAAAAAGGATTATACCATTACCTACGAAGTATTGCTGTTTTGCTCTCGTAATTCAAAAAACAAAAATAGATATTATGACTGTCATTGAAAAAGGGCGTTCTTTGTGATCTTGTCTATGTCATGAAATAGTTTTTTTGTTGGAAAATAAAATTCAGTTATCAAACTGCAAACATTTCAAACTCACCACGTTGAGTGTACAATGGCCGAGGAGATGCCGCGCTAGTGGACAGCCGATTCGCTGTAGGACACATGCTTCTCGTGTATATACGTAATCACACATTCCAATGCTCATTGATTCGTTGTTATTTTAATTTCAAATTACATGTATATTGGTTAACGATGCACCAAACCATTGCTTTAAATCATAGTTCGTATGATAAAGGAAAAAGCTGCCACCAATGAATATAGTACGTTTTACAGTCGTACGATTTGAAATGTAAATAAATTTACTTGTGTCCGTTTGTGACATTTTGCTGCTGAGAATTAAATGCATTACACTACCAATTACAACAAAATATAGGCGATATTCACATAAATATCTGTAATCTATGATAATGTGATACTTCATTTGGCTAACAAAATATTAGAATTTTTTATGTGTTATGAGAGAGAGAGAGAGAGAGAGAGAGAGAGAGAGAAGCAGGATGTAGTAAGTAAAATTGAAATATATTTAAAAGCGTTTGAGATAAGGCAGCTTAAGAAGTACAAGTATCCTGAAAAAATATTGGGTGAACTATAATCTAATTATCAAATCTTTGCAATTCATAACAAGACTTTACGGTATTAACTGAAATAAGTTGCTACTTTGGATCTATATTTACAGTTGTTTAAATCAATAGCAACAACAGAAAAATTTGTCGATAATAGAGCATTAATATCTCGCAGAAGGCCGATTGATCGATAAGTGGACGGACTACGGGAGATAACTCTCACTAAATATAAGCAGTAGGCTTTTTCATTGCGCCGGTTTACAGAATAGACAGGATCCAGATTGCAGAAATTTTTTAAAACAAAAATGATGGGAAAATATGAAAGGGCTGAATAATGTCGCAGGATTGGTCAGCATGCCGTAATACACAACATCCGGATTCAACAAGTTTCAACATGTGCATAATTTTTTCATTGAAATATGGCTGAACTGACCGGGAAAACTACTGCAACGTATATTATTGCACACATACTTAGCATAACCATCGTTTAAAAGCGTACAATCATTTTTTTGAAAATCGGACCAAGCAGCTTTAACATTAAGATTTACATGTGTAAGACACTTTATTTGTGGTTTACAACTGGTATGTATCCAAGAAATCTATTGATTTTATCATGTGTTACGTAATTAGGTAATAACGTTAACGTTTTTAGGGGTCAAACTTCATTCACAAATTACCATTTTTCCTTCGTAAACATTCATAGGATCGAAAACAGATTTCCTACAGAGATTTATAATGGGGAATATTTACATTTTTCTCAATTCGGAAGTACAATTTTTAACGTTATCATCCGGGCATTATAATGGCTGATGCATAATCCCCGTAGACATTTTTTTTAACCGTGTATTCAAACCTGACAAGCTAGAGGGGGCGTTACAAAAAGGAAATCTTTGGATTTTTTCATACTATCGAATGAACACGTCTGAATCAAGAGATATTTACAAATATCGAATAATTTGATAAAATGTGTGGCAAAAATATCTTTGGACAGACTTTAGGTATAATACGTTTATATATCCTTACAATATAATGGTTTTCTCATGCATTGCCTAACTAGGAATATTAGGGGCCAGAGGTAAAAAGTTTAACCTTTTCTATTTCAATTGGAAGAAATTGAAGTATTTAAAAAGGCAACGTAAGAGAACTTAAAAAAAAAAACATTACAGGAAAGCATTAGTACTTCACTCCTATTTCCATATCATGTTTTCTTGTCGAAAAATGAAAGTCGATGACGTCATTTCACCTTCTAAAAATCGATCGGAAGACCTCCTCGTTGCTCGCAACGAGATCGTGTCTAGTTATTTGTACTGTTTGCTATTTGGACATCCAACTTTACGATGATATCTAATAATCAGGATCCAATGGTTAAGTGTATTATAGAAGATATGGAGTTGAAAATCGGTACAAATCTGTATCTTTAAATACAATTTTGTTAAAAGAAAATGCAACAAATCACTTCACAGAAAATTACAGACGTTTAGAGTTTTGGGTTGAAGATGGTATTTTTCTAGCTATAATATTTTTAAACAGAAATTTTTGCATAACATTTTAACAGGTAATGAAACTCCTCCCTAGTTTGATTCGTTAATGACGTTGTCAACTGTAACGACCGATTCCCAAATATACCCTTTCAAAATACGTTAAGTGTCTAAATGATAAAAAAAATAATGTTGCATAACGCACTTTTTAAAGTACGTATTTTCTTCAAATTTCATGGACACCCCTCTCCCCTTCCATTGGCTTGGGAATTTGAATATTGTCGTGTCAGCTTTGTTATTTATACCCGCACTTTCTAAAGAAAGTTCGGGTATATTATTGTTACCCTGTTCCGTCCGTCCGTCCGTCCGTCCGTCTGTCCGTCCGTCCGTCTGTCACGTTTTACTTTCTCAAACTGCTCTTACATCTTATAAACCAGCAAACTGAACTCTTGGAGTTTGATTTGGGGTATCATGTTGTTTTGTAAAAAGGTTTCAACATTCTCTGTTAGTCCTGGGGGTCAAATAATTGGTAAAAAATGACGTTTGTTCACAAAAAACCTTCTTCCTCGAACTCCTCCTACATTTTCAACAGTAGACAAATCATCTTTTGGAATATGTTTTAGGGTATCCTATAGATGCGCAATAAGGTTTCGGAATTTTCAATTTTGTCCTGGGGGTCATTTAATGGCAAAAAAATGACTTTTTTTTTTTTTTACAAAAAAACTGGTTTCAAAAACGTCATTTGTTTGGGCAGTAGCCAAATGATCTTCTAGAATATGATTGGGGGTGTCATATTGAGGCGTGATCAGGTTCCAGAATTTTTTTTTATTAAGGGGATCAGTGGGCAACAAAAAATGACGTTTTTTTGCAAAAAAAAATATGGTTCCCAGAACTCCTCTTACAACTTTTGGAGTAGCTACGTCATCTTTTGGGATATTATAGGGGCTGTCCTATAGATGTGCAATAAGGTTTAAAAAATTTGAATTTCATCCAGGGAGTCAAATAGTAGCAGAACATTGACGTTTATCACTAAAAAAACAAACATTGATCCAAGAGCTCCTCTTATGATTTAATGGATAGACAATCATATCTTGGGATATGATAGGGACTGTTCTATAGATGTGCAGTAAGGTTTTCAAAATTTAAATTCCATCCAGAGAGTCAAAAAAGAGCAGAAAATTGACGTTTATCACTTCAAAAAAACATAGATCCTAGAACTCCTTTTATGATTTAATGGATAGACACATCATATCTTGGGATATGATAGGAACTGTTCCATAAATGTGCATTACGGTTTTGAAAAATTAAATTAAATCCTGAGGCCCATTACCTACCGGTACATACCTTTTGATGCCCTTTTAAGGATCAAGAATATATATGGTTAAGGGGTGGGGATCTCAACCGTTTCGAGATATTCGTGCACTTCCTGTTCAAGGGGGGTCATGACCACCCCCGGGGCCCATGACCTACATACCGTTTGATGCCCCTTGACACAAGGAACAAGAATATATATGGTTTAAGGGTGGGAATCTCAACTGTTTTGAAGATATTAAGGGACTTGCTGTTTGAGGGGGTCAGGACCACCCACAGGACCTGACCTACATAACATTTGATGCCCCTTGACATCAGAAACATGAATATATATGGTTTAAGGGTCATGATTATAATAGTTTCTGAGATTTACGGTAATTTCAAATTCCTGGGGGGTGGGGATGACCCCAGGGGTCAGATCTAATAAACCCTATATATTGCCAGCAACAGTCAATATATGATTATGAAAACCCTATATTATCATCTTTGTCCGTTTTTAAGTTACCATTTACAATAGAGTCTACGATTCTTCCTACAAGGTTCAATGTTAGACCCCACACCCTTTTGACACCCCTCCCCCCTCCCCCGAAAAGTGGCTGTCTAACCCAAAATGAGAAAAATCAAACCAGGGTGCACAACTAGATATGCAGGCCTATCATATCCTAGAGTTTTGTACAATTCTGTTCAGCCATCTCAGAGCAGAAAAGAAGAAAAAGAAGATGAAGAATAATAATACATGTACCGTATTAAGAACCGTACAAAAACAATAAGCCTCCAAATTGTATTCGTGAGACTTAATAATAAAGATTAAATAGAGAATAGGATCATCAAACATCAATAATTTAAAGATAATTGACTATTTCTGATTCTAAGGGGGTCAAGATGACCCCTTAGGGTCATGACTTACATGCCATAATGATCTGATACGCCTGCATGACCTAAGGAGGAATAATATTTTTGGATTAAGGTGGGGATCTCAATGGTTTTTATGATATTTGATAATTTCAGGAAGAGCACTTGGGATCATGACCTACATACCATCTTAAATACCTTGAACAAAGAAACAATAATATAATATGTATATGATATATGATTCAATTTAAGAACCCAAATATAAATCAATCATCTGTTTTGTAATACTTCCTAATATGTATATATACATGTACATGTATTAGTTTGTGTTTTGTTCTATACTATTCATGTTCATGACTGTAGTATGGCTTAGTCTTATTTTAAATTACATTAAGAAATTGTCAAATATATGACTTGGAACCCCCACTCCCAAACAACCTCAAATATAAACTGTTCTCCCCCCCCCCCCCCCCCCCTTGTCGAATGATCTATTAAAATCAAAATATAATTTGGGTGTCTAAAAATTTGTATAAACTGGTAAAAAATGTTATTCTTAAAAAAAAATTATATTACACCTTGCATAATTGACAAATGATCTATTGATATATGATCAGAGGTCATATTTCTACCTTGGGATCAATAAGTAGTATTCATTGACAAGTTAAAATTAATAACAATAAATGATTCAAATTATAAATGTTTATACTCCACATTCACCCCCCCCCCTCTAACCTGGTTATAAAGATTCAGTCTTCTTAATACAGTCTTACATGTGTACAGTAGCAAATTTTAAATCATTTCTTCATTGCTTTTTCTCTCGTGATTCACCTTAACATTTTGGAAATTGCTTAATTCAATTTTTAAGATTTATAAACAAAATGTTATATGCATCACTTCCATGTGTATTCGCCTATTTGGGGCAATTGTAAAGTATCCTAAACAAAGCAGTGACATCATTAGTCTAGGATTTACCCACATGGATCAAACACTAGCTACTGTATAACATATGAATATCATTAAGATAAAATACATTATTATTTCTAGTTCTAAAATGTCAGGGTGTCTCCAAGGGGGCATAATCTACATACAATTTTACGCGCAATGACACAAAGAGCAAAAATAAATTATATGGTTTGGGGATGAAGATCTCAGATCTCAGAAGTTAACAAAATATACAGTGTATCATATCATTTCCTATTTCATAAAGGCGGGGTGGGGGTGGGGGTGGGGGTGGGGGGTGGGGTGTTAAAGACAACACCTGGGGGTCATTAATGTACTTTACACCAATTGCTGCATCATAATGACATTAGAAGACATTTTGTATTTTCCTGTTTCGTGGGATCAGAACAGTCCCATAAGGTCATGACCTACATTGTATTTGATGCATTATGATACATTAAGAAAGAAATACTCCTTCCTTCCTATTATAACTCATATAAAAATGATAAGTGTCTACACCTACTGTAATACACAAATTTAATAAGAAATTGTTTATACAGGGTCAATATGGGGTCAACTCAATAGTGCATGCAGTCTGACAAATGAAAAAAATAACTTTTGCAACTAAAATGACAGAAACTTTACAAATGCGTACGGAAAACACAGACATGGTATTTAGGGGCCAAAAGTCCAAATTTCGATCACCCATATCTCGGAAAGGAAAAATATTTTGTAATGCAATACAGAAGAAAAGTTGTTCAAATTAATGTTCTTTACAATATGCAACCTTCAAAATTTCGTTAAACGGCCTCTATAAAGAGATAAGGGATCGGCCCTTAAACCTTCCTTCTCATATATTTCCAGCACGGTATCGGTTTTCTAAATACTTGTTGAACAGAATTTGTAAAGAATTAAATGACGTTTCATTTAATATCAAGAAAAAGGGGCTGGCCCCTCAAATAAGGGGACCAAAGGGCTCTAAAGTCTTTAATCTGTAGCCCTTTACTGAGAGATATGTTGTGAAAGCTTATAGAATCAAATATGTTTATCTCACAGTTATGTATCCAAGCAATCTAATGATTTTATTATGTGTTACGTAATTAAGGGTTTTAAGGGGCCAAAAGTCCAAAATTTCGATCACTCATATCTCAGAAAGAAAAAATATTTTGAAATGCAATACAAAAAAAAAGTTTTTCAAAATGATGTTCTTAACAATATGCAACCTTCAAATTTTCGTTAAACGGCCCCTATAAGGAGATAAGGGATCGGCCCCAAAAACCTTCTTTCTCAGATATCTCCAGAACGGTAACGAATTTCTAAACACTTGTTGACAAAATGTGTTCAGAACTAAATGTCCTTTCATTCGATTTCAAGAAAAAGGGGCTGGCCCTTTAAATTAGGGGATCAAAGGGCTCTAAAACAATTTATCTATAACCTTATCATGAGAGCCATCTTGTGAAAGGTTATTAAAGCTAGATTAAGTTTATATATCCTAACAATATAATGATTTGCTCTTGTGTTACCCAATTAGGGTTTTTAGATGTAAACAAGTTTAATCTTTTCAATCTTAATTGGAAGAAATGCAAGTATTTTAAAAAGCAATGTAATATAACTTATAAAAAGCGATACATTAAAGCATTAGTACTTCACTCCTTTTTCCATATCATGTTTTGTTGTCGAAAATCAATGACGATGATGTCATATTTTCTTCTAAAAATCGGACGGAAGACCTCCTCGTTGCTCGCAACGAGATCGTGTCTAGTTTCTTATTATTATTTTTTTATAAGCATACTCATATTGGTTTGTCCGATATTTCTTACACTGAGAAAAACACTTTAGTTTTAAACAGCAATATTGAATAAAATGAAACATATCGTTTGCATGTACATGAAGAACAGTACGGTATTAGGTAAAAAGAAAAAGAACATACCGAGTTTCTAATAAAAATATGTTTGTCCATGGAACTCTGATTAAACATTAAAATAGCTGGTAATTTCTGGTTTGTACAAAGTTAGTTGACAAAATTAATGAGATATTCTTGTGGGCGTTTGCACGTACAAAACCGATGGTAGCTGGAAAAATTGAGTTATTTGAATTATACACAAAATGTTCTTCTTAATACTGTTCCTTAGAAATATTGCCGATACTATCGACTGATTTCGATAAGAAATTGTAACTGATTCAGTCAATTAAGGATAATATCTGTACATGTAATATATGGAAATACTTAAGGAATTAGGAATCATTCTTTGGGTATTATGAGGTGTTAATTTTAGTCTAGGAGTCGGGCTTTATAATAAATTTGACCACAGTCCGACCAAAATTATCACGTCATAGTATTAAAACAATGATTTATTATTACCTATATTTATAATATTTCCAGTTTGTACGATTAAAACAACATTACAAAACCATCATTTTTTTCATGTAGCACATGGTATGGATTTCTAGTCGTTATGGAAGTTTTATATTGGTTTTGATAGTTGATTTGGGAGAGGACTTAACATGAACCAAGCCTTATAGATTGATATGTAACGCTAATACAAAGGTTTGTGCTCAAGTATCTGCAAGCGTCACACAAAAATAGGAAAAGCCAAGAAACTTGCTAACAGATATCAAGATTAAAAACAAATAATTTATTTTTAACCAAATTCATTATTTTTGTGTATTATTATAAGATTGTTTGTATTCTTTTTTATGTAAGACAGGATGTTTGTTACTCAGGGTTTTTTTATAAGAAAAAACAGCTTCAAATAAATCAATGAATACTCGACTATTGATTGAAATCCCCCCCCCCCCCCCCACTAAATGACTTGGCTCTCCGTGTAAACGGGACATCCCTATAGATAAGTAAGTAAAAAATCTACTATAGTGACATGTTTTGCCAAACAGATAAGATAATTGGAATTTTATAACGGTGATCTGCGTTCAATGGAGCGGGTAAATGTTAACGCTATTGTTTACACAACCAAATGTGGGGTATATATATATATGTGTACCTGTTCTGGCGTGTGTTGACAATTAACAAGGTATTAATTATACCTGTAAATAAGTTATGCATTTCAATTTCAAACTGGTTGATAAACATGTATTAATCAATAATACTTTACTGTTCAAGTTTTCAAAGCGTTCACCAGGCTCGAAAAATAGTTCAGTCTTTAGTGGATAAAATTCTACCCACTTTTTGACGAGGTTTTTATCACACAAACAAAATAAAATGTGTGAAAATCATAATTTTCTGTTTATTTACGATCTTATAATCGAAGCGAAATTCAACATTTTATCATTACAGAAAAAAAATTGAAATAAATATCTGATCCTGCATATTAACCAAGATGCTTCAGCGGCTTTGAATCATTCCGCATTCAAATGTCAACACCGGATTCACGGATATTTATTTCTTGACGTTTTCGAAGTGCAATAGAGACTGATATAAGCAAACTATAAACAAAAGAACATTTTCTGTTTGTTTGATATAATCTGAACAAAAAAGAGGCAATAATTATAATTAATAAAACAAAATAATGATTTGAACTATCGTAAAATATCTACATTTCATGTCAAATCCCGTTAAATTTCTCCCATTAACATCCCCCTAAAAAAAAAAAAAATAAGTTTGATGTCGATTATAGAAGCAAATTCTATGTAAACAAAAAACAACATTGAATTATTATCTTAACCAAACCGACTTCACTTGAAGGGTCGAAACTACGAAGGTCCAGAAATCTCTCGGATGGAACAAACAAAGATCCGAACTGAGAAAAAGCCGAAACAACTTGCTACCCATGCTATGTATTACTACGCGGCGCAACCACTACTATTTTTCGGTTATGTTATATGACACGCCCATTTTTAGATCATCTTTTATGAATTATTGAGCTATAGGCTTCAAAACTGATTCGTTATGTTTTCACAGACACAGAACATGTAAATATATTGTGTTATGATCATACATTCACTCACTTTAAACATTGCATATCTATTCATTTTTACTTTGTTACATGTTTTTATTTATGTTTTGGTAAGCATAATGTCTGTGACAAACATTACTTCTGACCGCTGATAAACTAGTAGATGTAAAGGGAGTCTTTCTTACCATGCACCATGTCCCTGGATCTGCTCTATTTCTCCCAATGATTTAAGCTTATACATTTCTTGAATAAAACATATCTTCAACTTCCTGGGTGAAATGAACCACTTGTCTTTGCACAGGTAAGTTACACATGGAACTTCGTTTAAAATCAAAACGAGTTGAACATTTATACCAGACAGTTTATTTGCTATAAAGGTGTAAACCTGTTTTTGTATGGGTTTTAACTATTGTTCTAATTGCACGTACCGTGGGCATGATTGACTGAATGATACCAAACTGAATTATAATGATGACGCAGACGGTCTATTTTGTTTGTAAGATCTGTTTTGTTGGTAAGAACAATGAAGGAGATGAGCTGATAAGGTCAGATAATGTGCACTCCAAACCAGTAGAACTGGGTCGTCCAGGCATAACAAATAGCAGAACAACTTGGTCTTTTATTTCAGGCAATTGTAGCGTAAGGATGTAAATCTACATAAAATTGAGTTCTCAGTAAATTAGTTTTCGTATTCTTTATTTTTTGCATGACTTTTTATTAGCGATAATGATCGACAATATGATTAATTTATACAAATATATCGTTTAATTAACATAGGTTCTACATTGATTTAGTACACATTCAAAGCCATTGCATCTAAATAAAGGAACCTTCTTAACAAAAACTAGAGTTGATTATGCACCTGCTCTTACATACATAAATAAACTTGTTTTGATAGTTGTCGACGCCTCGCGTATACAAACGATAAACGTTTTATGTTAATTGTTTCCTTATTTATTATTATTGGTTTTAATGATTATCTTGACGTTTATAATTTGTTGTTTTAATTACCTAACCTGACGTTGACTATTGTAAATGTATGCGACATACAACTGTCCTATTATATTATTTATATTGATAATACCGTGCAATTGTGAGCATATTTTCATTTATTTCTTATATATTTTACAATCATTTCACTTGACACCGAATGTAATGTTGTTATTTTACTTGTATTGATATTATATCTGATAATTACACAGATATATATTCAAGGCAACACATTTCCAAACATCATTTTTGTTATTAAATAAATAACTTCGGTAAAGTGACATCTCTTAATAATAGCACCGCTAAACAGCAGCGCCCCCTCAATACACTACTGGCTCTAAAAAGTACTGAAAGTGCCATTTTTTACTGATAATTTCTGATATTTACTGATATTGTACTGTTAGTGCTGAGAATTGCTGATATTTACTGATAATTTTACTGCTGTTACTGATAATTGCTGTTGGTTCTGATATTTACTGATATTTACTGATGCTTTTTCTGTGAGCTCTGATATTTACTGATATTTACTGAGATTTACTGTTAGTACTGAGAATTGCTAATAATTACTGAGAATATTTTAAGACCCAAAACATTGTCTTTTAATTATTAAATAACACATATTTCAGATTTAACACAATTTATTTAATTATATATTCTTAAGTTTTATTTATTTGATATTTAGCTTCTTTTGAACTTCGGAAACTCACAGATCACATTTTAGACAATTTTAGAAAGCCGGTCAAAAATTGGTACTAAAACTTAAGGCAGACTCAACAAAAATTTTAATTTCTAAATGCGGTGGACATTTTTTTTTCAACAATGAAAAACCCTATAATTCTTAACATGATTATTTATCTTTTCAAAATAGAGAGATACCCGGTCAGGACTTTATAATGTCTTTGAGGTTTTACTTCACAGAAAGATTAGCGAGGCAGTATCTGTGTATAGTATACATATTTTCAGCAGATCAAGAGGTTTGAGTGTCGCAATCAACCTTGTAAATTGTCAGTCTGGCACCTTGTGTATGACATTACGTAATATCCGTATACAGGAATCCATGATCTTGAGAATATTTATTCATTGACAAAGAGAAAAGTATTATTTTTATTGACAACAATATAAATAACGTATTAGAATGATTTTCATATTCATTATCTTATTTGTTCCGCATTCAATTGATTATAAAAAGTTGGATAAATAATCTCTCTCTCTCTCTCTCTCTCTCTCTCTCTCTCTCTCTCTCTCTCTCTCTCTCTCTCTCTCTCCTACCATTTGCTGAAATCAAAATAGGTAACAATCGGCGAAGAATAATTTTTATTGTCCGACCTTTCACTCTTTCTCTTTTAATACATATGTAATATATCTTCTGTTGCACGGCTAAGTAACGTTGTCATGATCTAGTTCTATTATTGTAAATATGCCCACCCTGCTCTCTCTCTCTCTCTCTCTCTCTCTCTCTCTCTCTCTCTCTCTCTCTCTCTCTTGCTTGCATATATTATCTAGTCCTAAAATTTGAGTTTCCGAGTCAAAATGGCATAACGGCATTAGCACGATAAAGTTCTATTTCAGCATCACAACCGCCATTTCAAACACAGATTTTGAGTGTTAACTTTTCTAAGACTACAAAGAACAGCAGCTTAATATAGTGAAAAAGTGTTACGGCTTATGCTTTAACTCTCTCTCTCTCTCTCTCTCTCTCTCTCTCTCTCTCTCTCTCTCTCTCTCTCTCTCAGATAATCTATTATAACGTATTTTGAGGCGTCAATGCAGAAAGGCATAAGCATGATTATGTCCCATTACAGTATCATAACCACCGATTGCAACAGCGATTTGATTGAAAATCTCTCTCTCTCTCTCTCTCTCTCTCATAAATACTTTATTCATGCACTTGTAGGCGGTTATATGACCAGCGGCTATATAACTTTGAAAAGAAGACACACAGTTTAACTGATTTTCATTAATCTATGAACGCATAGATATTTAATCTCCACGCCTAAAAGCAAGCAGAAAAAAATATTTTGTATGTCTGGGATTAAGAAAAACCTCAGAACTAACAGAGAGCACTCAGACTATACACACGACAGGGTGACCACGGCAAGGTGTGAAAAATGACCACCTGTGTATATGTCTGGCAGTCGCTGAAAAGATTCTTTTGTATGTCTGGGATCAAGAAAACCCTCAGAACTAACAGACAGCGCTCCGAATATATACACGACAGGGTGACCGTGGCAAGGTGTGAAAATTGTCCACCTGTATATATGTCTTGCAGCCTCAGAATAAACAAATATACATGGCCGGGAAATACAATGTGAAACAAAAGTGTTTGATTTTATTTTGAAAACAAAATTAGTGATTATGGCCGGGATAAAAACATCTTAAGTTTATAATTATAAATATTTAACACGGTTCAATTAAAGAGTTGATCGCTCAAAGTTTAGAATCATTAAATAGATGTTTATCAATTATATAAAGTGGTTAAAATCTTTATAATTTTTTATTTACTATGATTTGTTCTATATATACAATGTAACACTGTAGTATCGAGTGGATTGGCACACGGGGATGGAATATATAGCAATTCTGCAATTTCTACATTCATTTATTTATGTGCTGAATTGTGTTAATCAGCTAAAATAAAACTTAGAACAAGAACAAACAGAAAAATATGCATTGAAATAAATAAGCAGATTAAAAGAAGAATAATCAAATCTAATTTTTGTGGTTGTAAAAAAGAAGTTACTGTTGATAAAACTTTAGTTAGATCTTACATATTTCTTTTTAAAAAATGCCCGGTATTTGTTTACCGATAATTTTAAATAAATATAATTTGCATGTTACAGTAATTAAAATTAATCTCTTAAAAATCCCCTGCCTGTAATTCTCAGTAATTATCAGCAATTCTCAGTACCAAAAGTAAATCTCAGTAAATATCAGTAATTATCAGAGCTCACAGCAAAAGCATCAGTAAATATCAGTAAATATCAGAACCAACAGCAATTATCAGTAACAGCAGTAAAATTATCAGTAAATATCAGCAATTCTCAGCACTAACAGTACAATATCAGTAAATATCAGAAATTATCAGTAAAAAATGGCACTTTCAGTACTTTTTAGAGCCAGTAGTGATATCGGTCGATTAAAAAGTAACAGGCAGTTTTCTTATAACCAATTTCACCTCAATGTTGGTTGATTTAAAATTTCCATTGAAATATGTTTTATATAAACCCTTAGAAAACCGTCGACCCCTGTATAATGGACGCCAGTCGTTTTCCAGTCAGCAGATGTTTAATGAACATGTGAAAATAACCAACTAAAAACCGCTATAAATGTCCAGTGAATCGGTGCTTGATAAGATGCAATATATAATGATTATTTATAAATCACATTTTATTTATCAGTGAATATAAACGTAATAACATATACTAAGGTGCAGTTTTATAAATATATTAGATCAAAAATGACAAAAAGAAAATATATATATTACACTTGCAATTGAGGAACTATCGTGTCTTACCACACATTCACGCAATAAAAGAACACTTCCTAATCTAAAGTGTGCACGTTAACTCGCCAAACTTAACATGTTAACTTTATTGTTACTATATTTTAAGTATATACTTATGTTTGCTACGCAAAATACTACTTACAAACACCCCCCCCCCCCTTCAGACCCTAGATAAAATATTAGATATACAAGGAAAACTTTCTTACCGTTCACCGAGTCTCTGGATCTGTTTTACTTCTCGCAATAATTTAAGAGAATAAATCTTTTCAACTCCCAGAATGAAATCATCCAATTGTCTTTACACACGTAAGATACACAAGGAATTTTGTTCGAGTTGAACATTTATACCATGCAGTTATTTTGCTATAGAGGTTTAAACTTGATTTGTATGGGCTTTAAATATTTTTTTGATTAAATGCAGGTTCGTTGGACAAGATTGACTGAATGATACCAAACTGAATAAAAATGATGCCATATGCAGACGGTATCTTTTGGTTGTGAGAATTATAAGTGAGATAAGCTAAATTGAGGGGTCGTAATCATGAGACTGTAGAGCTTGATATGCTCATGTTCACAAACACGTGTTCAAACTTTGACCCGTAATTTTGTGATAGGTGTCACGAGTATCCTGACGTTAACAGTTTTATAATAATTGTCCTTTTATTCGTTTTGAAAATATCCTTCTTTCATGATTATCTTCTTATTTTTTTGTGCATAGCGTATCCCCTCACTCATATTGACAATATCGCGAATTCGTTTGTTTCTTGGCATGTATTTGTCAATTTTACTTAAAACGTTCGGGGTTATACATACAAGTCCGGACCAAATTTGATAAAGGCTGCATCGTTCGAGCTTATCATGTACACTTGATTTATCTTTGTTCCGTATTTTTTTGTGATAGATGTTGATGTCACAATATAAAATATTCAACGTCAGGATACTCGTGACATCAACAAATGCACAGAACATTAATGACAAGATATTCACAAAAGAGGATATTTTCAATATGAATAAAAAAACATTTAGAAAAGAGGATATTTTCAATATGAATAAAAAGACATTTAGATTAAAATTTCAACGTCAGAATAAGTTTAATCACGTTTGCATGAACATGTGCATAATAAGCATAACTTACCATCATTCATATTTAGAAAAATCGCGTATTTGTGAGTATCTTACCATTTATTTCTTTACCCTCTAACAATCAGTTTCACTTCAAACATTCAGGGTTATACATACATGTCCAGGACCTAATTTGATACAATGAAAGTGCGACATCGATCACACACTGATGATACGGACATCGTGATCAATACTAATGATTTGAATTATACTATCGGGAATGATAAACCAAATTGTTTACATTTGCAAATATGTTTTTCTATATGAAATATGATTATCTTTTAAGAGGTCACTATGAGTACTGCACGGACTTATCGTTTGAATGTTGTTCTATTGTTGACATACTGTCACGGTTATGCTAAAAAACAATTTAATTTTTAACTTTTTTTTTACTTTTCTACAACTACCAAGCATAGTGATTTTACGAAATGATTCATTTGAGTGTAATTTCAATATGCATACCTCAAGTGAACTGAAGACCATTGACGTGGAAATTAATGTGTAATTTCTGTCTATATATAAGCACAGTTTGATCTGATTATTTTTAAAGAACCCTCCCCATCCAAATTTTAAGGGAAATGGTATTTGATGCAGTTGCTTTATACCTGTCATCGCCTATTTTTTTCTTCTTAATAAAAATGTATCCCTTTTAATTTCGCCTCAATTAAGTAAGATTCTAACAACTATATTTTGACTTTTTTGAAAGCATCATTCAAAAAGAGTCAAAACGGATAAACGGATACACGTAGACATCGGTATCATCTTGTAACATGTGTTAACAGTACATGTTTGTGCTGTGTAAAACCTCCCGTCTTTAAAGAAAGCCCGACAGGCTGATTGCTTTCATTCCAGGCCATCAAAGTGAAAAGATATATTTGGAAATGCAATCTTATGTACTGAGCATTGTGCTACACAGTAGACAAAAGTAGACACAACGTATATACTGTATATCGGGTAATTTTCGCCGCTTGGAATTTTTGCCTTTCTACATTTGCTGCATAAAATCTTAAATTCGCTATCTTTAAAGAAAGATAATTTGAGACATTGGAATTCGTCCACTCTTACATTGATCTGCTGACAGCGAAGGCGAAAGAGGTTAAAATAAAACTAGGCGAATATTTCTCTATATACAGTATATTATTAAATGAAGAACTTTCAATATCGATAAAGCAGTAGCGAATTTTCAATGTTTTACTTCAACAGTTAACCTGTATAATAAAGAAAAGTATTCCTTTTAAGTGCTATAAAACAGTGCATTATAAATATACATATCAAATACTGAAATGACATCGGTTAAAATCCCCAGGTAAATGAAGTATCTACAACTTAAAACAAACTATTACAACTAAATATTTGCAAGATACTTATACACGTATTTATTTGTTAGAACCGATAAACTTTCTAGAGGATGCGTTAAATCGTTGAACTAATATATTTTTATGGGATTGTGTATATTCTGAAAATGTACTACCCTTAAACTGCGAGTCGATCAGATTCTTCGGCGAAATAAGGCAGGGGTTATCTGAACTACGACAATTTTAGGAGGTGGTTCCCTTAAATCATCCAAAGATTATCCCTTAGAATAGAATATGAAGGGGTCTTTTTTATTGCTTTCGCTAATTTATCAACATTGCTGATTTCTAAATTGTTTTCTCTTAAAACGAATTGTATTAATTAGCTTACCAAATATGGATATGATAATTTACGCTAAAAACATTTAAAGATGAATTAAACAGTTGTACCTTATCTTCCACCAAAACGAACCCCCTTGACGAAATACACATGATGAATGGTAACTGTAACGTCATACATAAATTTTTTTTATCACACTCACTTTTAAGGTATGTGGCGGGTTTGCTTTCGTCATCAAATTCAGTACTCAACTTACACAACTCGAGTGGCCGTTCTGCGCACATTCATTTATATGATGTCATAACGGAGATTTCGTAACGTTTCCTGCTTAACTTTTTCTAACGCCAAATGCCCTGAGCTATAGTAAAGAACAAGTGCACTTAAGCTATAGAGAATGGGCCCTTTTTCAGTGCCGTTTATATGTAGAAAATATCATCAAATTGCTTTTTTCTCATAATAGTTAAGCACTCATGGATACTTCTGATTTATATGCACGCTTAAATTTACCAAAATTAGAATACAATTAAAACAATTGAGGATTTTTAAATGCCTATAAATAATCTAAATCCGGAAAAATCGAACCGAACCTACTTGAATTGTGTCTATTTAAATCAGAGGGAGGAGACATTTAAATCAACATTGCTCTGTTGGTGGATCGATTGACGCGTTTGCTGAATTATACTTTATGCATTATTTTACGTCTGAAAAAAAAAATCGAATGAAGCTTTGAAGTTGCATATTACCATAGTGACAAACAAATATTCCTGACCATACAAAGATGAAGTAAAGCGATCTAAAACGTGTCAATGTTTTACAGTGAGCACATTTGACAAACGTTTACCTGGATAGAAACCACGTGATTGTTTGAAATAATTTATTCCATGCGTGAGTTCAAACATGGGTCACGCAGGTAATAGATTTCGCTTGCTATAGGAAAAGCCTTGAAATTTTCATACGTTTTTCATTTTTTAGGTACCAGCCTAACCGAGTACAATCTTCTTACTTTCACAGGAGTTTACTAAATGTATAATGCGTATATTGTCTTTTCCACAAGTTTGTACTCGGTTAGGCTGACAGTAAACAAAGGCTTTAAAATGAATGCCTGTCCTCGATTTACTATACAAAATCACGAATGTCTGCTGACCCCTACTATGTTTTAAAGATTCGTGCTTTTCATAAACAATAATTTCAGCGCTAAAACTTGTTAATTCTTATGGAATAGATATCAATAGATAATGTTAAGGAAAAAATATGCTTAATTTGATTCTTCATTTTTTCACTTTTCACCGGGGCCCATAAGTGCACTCGTCCTTTATCCGATTTATTGCTATGGTGTAAATGTCATCGTAGTAAACCATACTTAATTTGCATGTGCGAATCATACGTTGGAAATGCAGATTCGAAGCAATACATTATAACTACGTAGATTATTGCGTGGACCCCGAGGTCCAAGCAGAAAATATAAAGGCGAGGTTATTCCGGATGCTATGGGGAAAATTGGGAGACTAATGAAATTTAAGAAGGGCCGAAATCATCCAGCCCTCTTAAGGAACACAGAGTTTGTGTTCAACAATAATTACAGACGTTTAGAGTTTTTAGTTGAAGATGGTATTTTTCTAGCTAAAATATATTTTATATTTTAGCTTAAATATTTTTGAACAGAAATTATTGCATAACATTTTAACAGGTAGTGAAACTCCTCCTTAGTTGTCAACTGTAACGACCGATTCCCAATTAATACCCTTTCAAAATTAAAACGCTTAGTGTTATGATGATAAAAAAATAATGTTGCATAACGCACTTTTTAAAGTACGTTTTTATTTTTTCAAATTGCATGGCAACCCCCAACCCCCTACATTGGAATAGGAATTTGAAGATTGTTAGGTCAGCTTTGTTATTTTTTATTATCTTTATTTTTTGCTTGTCGGGATTTTGGGTAAGTTTTCCCCCTCCTTAACTTCCCAAAACTATGCTTCGTTCCTACAATTTCCGGACTGCTCAATGCATTTATACAATTATTAGAAGTAAAAGCAATAATCTAATAGAGTTTTTAAAAGAACGAACGAAATATGGACCTTAAACTACATTTGCGGTGAAAAATAGGATCTTCAATGCCATACAGGGGTTTTGCATGAGGAATTTAAATCTTTTACATCAATCAAAACAGTCATTGTTTTCTATCAATTCAACTCTTGTCAATTACAAATGATTTGAATTGTCCTTCAATAAAACATGCACCATATATTCCGTATCATCAATGTCTTATCTTTAGCGATCACCTCCAGTACACAACACAGCTGATACTAAAATCAGTTTTTGAACAAGTTCTTATACGATCGCACAGTGTATTGGCCTTACGCTTCATTATTTTACCTGACTAAGATTTGATCGTTAATCAGAGGTTGAATTTAAATCTTTTACATCGTTCAAAACAGTCATTGTGTTTTGTCAATTTTAATTCCCTTCGACATAACTGATTGGTATCGATAATAATTAGGACTAAGATGGTATCACATAAAAGGGGTGTCTTTTAATGAGAAGGAGTTCTGAAGCTAATTAAGAATGACGTGATAGGCATCATTTTAAATTATCATTGTTTATTGGTTTGGTGGCTTTAACTTCAGATTAGAAGTTGTTTGGATTAAGTACAAGGAATATTCAAATACATAATGAAATTCTTATTTTCTTTTATTATTAGTTTGTAACAAGCATACTCATATTGGTTTGTCCGATATTTCTGACACTGAGAAAAACTTAAGTTTCAAACAGCAATATTGCATCAAATAAAACACATCGTTTGCATGTACATAGAGTACAGTATAGTATTAGGTAAAAAGAAAAAGAACATACCGATTTTCTAATGAAAATATGTTTGTCCATGGAACTCTGATTAAACATTAAAATAGCTGGTAATTTCTGGTTTGTACAAAGTTAGTTGACAAAATTAATGAGATATTCTATGGGGCGTTTGCACGTACAAAACCGCTGGTAGCTGGACAATTTGAGTTATTTGAATTATAAACAAAATTATCTTCTTAATACTGTTCCTTAGAAATATTGCCGATACTATCGACTGATTTAGATAAGGAATTGTAACTGATTCAGTCAATTAAGGATAATATCTGTACATGTAATATATGGAAATACTTAAGGAATTAGGAATCATTCTTTGGGTATTATGAGGTGTTGAATTTAGTATAGGAGTCGGGCTTTATGATAAATTTGACCACAGTCCGACCAAAATTATCACATCTTAGTATTAACACAATGATTTCCTATTACCTATATCTGTAGTATTTCCAGTTTGTACGATTAAAACAACATTACAAAACCACTATATTTTCATGTAACAAATGTTATGAATTTCTAGTCGTTTTAGAAGTTTTATATTGGTTTTAATAGTTGATTTGCAAGAGGACTTAACATGAACCATGTTAACATAGCGTATGTAACGCTAATACAAAGGTATGTGCTCAAGTATCTGCAAGCATCACCCAAAAATAGGAAAAGCCAAGAAACTTGTCAACAGATATTAAGATTAAGAACAAATACCAAATTCATTATTTGTGTGTATCATTATAAGTTTGTTTGTATACTTTTTTATGTAAGACAAGATGTATGTTATTCAGGTTTATTTTATTTGAAAAGAAAAAACAACTTCAAATAAATCAATGAATACTCGACTATTGCTCGAAATCCTCCCCCCCCCCCCCGTTAAAAGACTTGTCTCTCCGCGTAAACCGGACATCCCTATAGATAAGTTATTAAATAATCTACTACTGTGGAATCATTAGATTTCGTGGTGGCTCAATTTACGTGGAATTCGTGGGTACCTCTCATCCACGATTTAACATCCTCCACGAATTAAAATAAATTAGAGTAATAAAGTCATATTTCCTTTGTAGGTTTGTAGAGAATACACGAAATTACGTCCCCACGAACCTGTAAAATTTAAGCAATCCACGAAAATTGACCCCCACGAAATTTAATGCTTTCACAGTATAGTGACATGTTTTGCCAAAAAGACTACAGAATTTTTTATAACTGTGATCTGCGTTCAATGGAGCGGGTAAGTGTTAACACAAGCAAATGCGGTGTTTATATATGTGTACCTGTTCTGGCGTGTGTTGACAATTAACAAGGTATTAATTACCTGTAAATAATTTATGCATTTCAATTTTCAATTTTAAACTGGTGGATAAACATGTATTAAGCAATAATATTGTATATTTCAAGTTTTACAAGCGTTCGCCAAGGAAGAAAAATAGTTCAGTCTTTAGTGGATAAAATTCTACCCATGGTTACACATGTAGTTACGGTACATTTTGACGAGGTTTTAATCACAAAAAGATATAAAATCTGTGAAAATCATAATTTTTTGTTTCTTTACGATCTTATAATCGAAGCGAAATTTAACATTTTATCATTACAGAAAAAAAAATTGAAATGTATATCTGATCCTGCACATTAACTAAGATGCTTAAGCTGCTTTGACAGATATAAGCAAACTATAAACAAAAGAACATTTTTTGTTTGTTTGATATAATATGAACAAAAAGGATGCAATAATTATAATTAATATAAAATAACAAAATAATAATTTGAGCTATCGTAAAATATCTACATTTCATGTCAAATCCCGTTCAATTCCTCCTCTTAACCCTCCCCCCCTAAAAAAAATAAAATATCAATCGATCAAATTTGACGGCTGATATTAATCATGTTAATTACCAAATTAAGTTTGATGTCAATTATAGAAGCAGATTCTGTGTAAACAAAAAGCAAAACAAAGAAATACTTGTAATGACCTATTTATTAAAGCTACATCGAAACATTATAACCGACTACACTTGAAGGGTCGAAACTACAAAGGTCCAGAAATATCTCGGGCGGAACAAACAAAGATCGTGAGAAAAGGCCGAAACAACTTGCCACCCATGCTATGAAATACTACGCGGCGCAACCACTATTTTTCGGGTATGCTATATGACACGTCGATTTTTTATAGCTCATCTTTTATGAATTATTGAGCTATGTGCTTCAAAATTGATTCTTAATGTTTTCACAGACACAGAACATGTAAATATATTGTGTTATGATCATACATTTACTCACTTTAAACATTGCATATCTATTTATTTTTCTTTGTTACATGTTTTTATTTATGTTTTGGTTAGCAGAATGTTAGTGACAAACATTACTTCTGACAGCTGATAAACTAGTAGATGTAAAGGGAGTCTTTCTTACCATGCGCCATGTCCCTGGATCTGCTCTATTCCGCCCAATGATTTCAGCTTATACATTTCTTAAATAATACATATCTTCATCTTCCTGTGTGAACTCAACAACTTGTCTTTACACAGATGAGTTACACATGGAACTTCGTTTAAAAATCAAAACGAGGTGAACATTTATACCAGGCAGTTTATTTGCTATAACAATAAAATAAAGGTGTAAACTTGTTTTTGTATCGGTTTAACTATTGTTTTAATTGCACGTATCGTGGGCATGATTGACTGAATGATACCAAACTAAATTATAATGAAGACGCAGACGTCTCTTTTGTTTGTAAGATCTGTTTTGTTGGTTAGAATAATGAGAGATGTTAGCTGATAAGGTCAGATAATGTGCACCCCAACTCGGTAGAAATGGGTCGTCCTAGCATAACAAAGTCAAATATCAGAGCAACTGGATCTTTAATTTCCGGCAATTGTTGCGTAAGGATTAAAATCTATATAAAACAGAGTTCTCAGTATAGTTAGCTTTCGTACACCTTAATATTTGCATGACTTCCTATTGACGATAATGTTCGACAATATGATTAATTTATACAAAGATATCGTTTAATTAACATAGATTCTACAGGGACATAGTACACATTCAAAGTATTTGCATCTAAATAAAAGAATCTTATTATAAAAACCACAGAGCTGATTTTGCACCTGTTCATACATACATATATAAACCTTTATTATAGTTGTTGACGTCTCGCGTATACAAACGATAAACGTTTTTGTTAATAGTTTCCTTATTCATTATTATTGGTTTTAGTGATTATCTTGACGTTTATGTTTTGTTGGTTTAATAGCCTAACCTGACGTTGACTATTGTATGCGACATGCAACTGTCCCATTATATCATTCATATTGAGAATACCGTGCAACTGTGAGCATATTTCCATTTATTTCTCAAATATCTTACAATCATTTCACTCGACACCGAATCTAATGTTGTTATTTTACTTGAATTGATATGAAATCTGATAATTACACAGATATATATATATATATATATATATATATATATATATATATATATATATATATATATATATATATATATATATATATATATATATATATATATATATATATATATATATATATTCATGGTAACACATTTCCAAACATCATCTTTGTTATTAAAAATATAAGTTCGGTAAAGTAACACCTCTTAAAAATAGCACCGCTAAACAGCAGCGCCCCCTCAATATTGGTCGATTAAAAAAGTCACAGGCAGTTTTCTTATAACCAATTTCACCTCAATGTTGGTTGATTTAAAATTTACATTGAAATATGTTTTATATAAACCATTAGAAAACCGTCGACCCCTGTTCAATGGACGCCAGTCGTTTTCCAGTCAGCAGATGTTTAATGAACATGTGAAAATAACCAACTAAAAACCGCTATAAATGTACAGTGAATCGGTGCTTGATAAGATGCAATATTATACATATATTACATGGTTTCGAGGGCGACATACCAGAATATTTGACCCGAGGTGACAGGAAAGCCCTGGAGTGTTATGTCGCCCGATGCCGAAGGCAGAAGGGGGGCATAACAGTACAGGGCTTTCCTGTCACCGAGGGACAAATATTCTGGTATTGTCGCCCGAGAAAACATGTAATATATGTTATATAACATTTTAAACAAATCAAACCCGGGTTATCAACATATTTATTTAATTCACAAGGCAGAGGCAAATGTTTTTTAAACACTCACGCTTGAGTTTTTCACTTTTGTCGTATTTGCCGAATTTTTCCATTAATTGAACTATCGAGTTCATCTGAGTTTAGATGAACAAACCGCAGACGTTGGCCTGACATGTTGAAAATTCGCGGATATGTTTACGTTTGCTTAGCAACTGGCTCGTTGAATTTCGAACCCGGCGTAATTAATATGCAGAATTCTTGCACGCGATGGTGATATAACAGTTTCAGGAGGGCAATATAACTACTTCCTGTGAGATATAACTGTTTCCGGGAGGGCAATATAACTGTTTCCGGTGTGATTCAGCAATGTTCAGGGCATAGTAATAAAATTATCTCATTTGTGACATAACGAGAGAACTTATTCAAAAATGGTATATATAATGATTATTTATAAATCACATTTTATTTATCAGTGAATATAAACGAAATAATATATACTAAGGTGCAGTTTTATAAATATATCAAATCAATCATGACAAAAAGAAAATATATATTTATAACACTTGTAATTGAGGAATTATAGTGTCTTACCACACATTCACGCATTGAAAGAACACTTCCTAATTATAAGTGTGCACGTTAACTCGCCAACATTAACATGTTAACTTTACTGTTACTATATTTTAAGTATATACTTATATTTGCTACGCAAAATACTAGTTTCAAACACCCGCCCCTTCAGACCCTAGATAAAATATTAGATATACAAGGAAAACTTTCTTACCGTTCACCGAGTCTCTGGATCTGTTTTACTTCTCGCAATAATTGAAGAGAATAAATCTTTTAACTCCCAGGATGAAATCATTCAATTGTCTTTACACATGGTAGATACACAAGGACCTTTGTTAAAAAAAAACGAGTTTTGTTTTTATACCATGTATTTATTTTGCTATAAAGGTTTGAACTTGATTTGTATGGGCTTTAAATATTTTTTTGATTAAATGCAGGTACCTTGGACAAGATTGACTGAATGATACCAAACTGAATTAAAATGATGCTATATGCAGATGGTATCTTTTGGTTGTGAGAATTATAAGTGAGATAAGCTTAATTGAGGGGTCGTAATCATGAGACTGTAGAGCTTGATATGCTCAAGTTCACACACACGTGTTCAAACTTTGTTCCGTAATTTTGTGATAGGTGTCACGAGTATCCTGACGTTAACAGTTTTATAATAATTGTCCTTTTATTCATTTTGAAAATATCCTTCTTTCATGATTATCTTTATATTTTTTTGCGCATAGCGTATCCCCTCATTCATATTGACAAAATTGCGAATTCGTTTGTTTCTTGGCATGTATTTGTCAATTTTACTTAAAACGTTCGGGGTTATACATACAAGTCCAGGACCAAATTTGATAAAGGCTGCATCGTTCGAGCTTATCATGTACACATTGTACCGTATTTTTTTGTGATAGATGTTGATGTCACGATATAAAATATTCAACGTCAGGATACTCGTGACATCAACAAAGTCACAGAACATTAATGACAAGATATTCACAAAAGAGGATATTTTCAATATGAATAAAAAGACATTTAGAATAAAATTTCAACGTCAGATTAAGTTTAAACACGTGTGCATGAAAATGTGCATAATAAGCATAACTTCCCATCATTCATATTGAGAAAAATCGCGTATTTGTGAGTATCCTACCATTTATTTCTTTAACCTCTAACAATAAGTTCCACTTTAAACATTCAGGGTTAACACACTTTGAAAAGAAAATTCAAAGTGCGTTGCAACAGCCTTCCCACAATGGATTAGCTATAGGATTTTGAAGATTATCGGGTCAGCCTTTTTTTTTTTTTTTCATTTTTGGCTTGTCAGGCTTTTCGGTAAGTTTTCCCCAATCCCCCACTTTCGAAAACGATGCTAAGTTCCATGCAATTTTCTGTCTGCTTAATACATATAAGTTCAAGCAGTATTCTGAATCAGATACAGTTCATAAATTACTGCACAATGTATGGACCTTATGCTTCCCTTGCGGTGAAAGATATGATCTTCAATGCCAGACAGACATGGTTTTTGCATGAGAAATTTAAGTCTTTTTCATCATTTAAAACAGTCAGTATATTATTTCAATTCATCTCTTGTCAATTACAAATGATTTGCATTGTCCTTCAATAAAACATTCACCATATATTACGTATCATCAATGTATTATCTTTAGCGATCACCTCCAGTACACAACACAGCTGATACTAAAAGCAGTTTTTTGACAATTTCTCATAGGATCGCACAATATATGAGCCTTACGCTTCATTTATTTCCTGTATAAAATTAGATGTCAATCAGAGGTTTTGCGCTATAAATTTAAATCTTTTAAATCGTTTAAAACAACCATTATGTTTTGTCAATTCAACCCCCTTGGATAGAATTGATTGTTATCGATAATGAGTAGGACTAAGATGGTATCACATAAACGTGTCTTTACTGTTGAGTTCTGAAGCTAATTAAGTTTGTTTACTGGTTTGGTGGCTTTAGCCTCACATTAGAAATTGTTTGGATTAAGTAAAAGTAATACTAAAATACGTGATGAAATCGTTATATCGTTTGCATGTACATAAAGTACAGTATAGTATTATGTAAAAAGAAAAAGAACATACTGATTTTCTAATGAGAATATTGTTGTCCATGGAACTCTGATTAAACATCAAAATAGCCGGTAAATTCTCGTTTGTACAAAGTAAGTTGACAAAATTAATGATATACTCTATGGGGCGTTTGCACGTACACAATCGCTGGTAGCTGAGAAAATTGAGTTGTTTGAATTATACACAAAATGCTCTTCTCAATATTACTCCTTAGAAATGTTAACGATTCTATTGAGTGATTTAGATAATGAATTGTAACTGATTCAGTCAATTAAGGGTTATATATGTACATGTAATATATGGAAATACTAAAGGAATTAGGAACCGTTCTTTGGGTATTATGAGGTGTTTATTTTAGTCGAAGAGTAGGGCTTTATGATAAATTTGACCACAGTCCGACAAAAATTATTACCTCATAATATTAAAATAAAATGATTTCTTATAACTTATATTTATAATATTTCCAGTTTTTACGATTAAAACAACAATACTAGTCGTTTTAGAAGTTTTATATTGATTTTGATTGTTGATTTTGGAGAGAAATTAACATGGACCAAGCCTTATAGATTGATATGTAACGCTAATATAAAGGTATGTGCTCAACTATGTGCAAGCGTCACACAAAAATAGGAAAAGCCAAGAAATTTGCTAACAGATATTAAGACTAAAAAAATTATTTATTTTCAACCAAATTCATTATTTTTGTGTATTATTATACATTTGTATACTTTTTTATATTAGACAAGAAGTATGTTACTCGGGGTTATTTTATTTGAAAAGAAAACACAACTTCAATTAAATCAATGAATACTCGACTATTGCTCGAACACCCCCCTCCCCCGGTTTAATGACTTGTCTCTCCGTGTAAACCTGACATTCCTATAGATAAGTAAGTAAATAATCTACTATAGTGACATGTTTTGTCAAAAAAACTAGATAATTTTATAACTGTGATTTGCGTTCAATGGAGCGGGTAAGTGTTAACGCTATTGTTTACACAACCAAATGTGGGGTGTATATAATTATATGTGTTTACCTGTTTTAGCGTATATTGACAATTAACAAGATATTAATAACCTTTAGATAATTTATGCATTCCAATTTCAAACTGGTGGATAAACATGTATTAATCAATAATACTGTATATATCAAGTTTTCAAATCGTTCGCCAGGAAAGAAAAATAGTTCAGTCTAGTTAAAATTTTATCTATGGTTACACATGTAGTAACGGTACATTTTTGACGAGATTTTTATCACAAAAAAATAATATATATAAAATCTTTAAAAATCATAATTTTCTATTTCTTTACGATCTTATAATCAAGCGAAATTCAACAATTTACCATGACAGAAAAAAAATTGAAATATATATCTGATCCTGCACATTCATCAAAATGCTTAAGCTGCTTTGAACCCTTTTGCATTCAAATGTCAGCACTGGATTCACGGATATTCACTTTTGGACGTTTTGAAGTGCAATAGAGACTGATATTAGCAAACTATAAACACATGAACATTTTTTGTTTGTTTGATATAGTTAGAACAAAAAAGAGGCAATAATTATAATTTAAAAATAAAATAATGAATTGACCTATCGTATAATAACTACATTTCAAGTGAAATCCGGTTCAATTCCTCCCCAAAACACCCCCCCCCCCCAAAAAAAAAAAAATAAAAAATTAATAATAACAATCGATCAAATTTGCTGCGCCGATATTAATCATGATAATTACCAAATTAACTTTGATGTCGATCATAGAAGCTAAGTCTATTTAAACAAAAAATAAAACAGAGAAATACTTGTAATGATCCTATTTATTAAAGCTATATCGAAATATTATCTTAACCGAACCGACTACGCTTGAAGGGCCGAAACTACGAATGTCCAGAAATCTCTCGGACGGAACAAACAAAGATCCGAACTGAGAAAAGGCCGAAACAACTTGCTATCCCTGTTATGTATTAATACGCGGCGCAACCACTACTATTTTTCGGTTATGCTATAAGGCCGTAATGCCATTTTTATAGCTTATATCTTATGCATTATTGAGCAATAGGCTTCAACATTGATTTATAATGTTTTCACAGACACAGAACATGTAAATATATTGTGTAATGACACCTTCACTCACTTTAAACATTGCTTATCTATTTTTTTTTTACTTTGGTATATGTATTTATTTAAGTTTTTGATACTCATACTGTAAGTGACAAACATTACTTCTGACCGCTAATAAACTAGTAGATGTAAAGAGAATCGTTCTTACCATGAACCGTGTCCCTGGATTTGCTCTATCCCTCCCAATGATTTAAGCTTATACGTTTCATGAATATTACATATCTTCAACCACTTATCTCCAACCACAGGTAAGGTACACAGTGGGACTTTGTTTAAAATTAAAACGAGTTGAACATTTACACCAGGCAATTTTTTTGTCTGTACGATTTAAACTTGTATTTGTAGGGGTTTTAACTATTGTTTCAATTGCACGTACCGTGGGCATGATTGGCTGAATGATAACAAACTGAATTATAATGATGACGCAGGCAGTCTCTTTTGTGTGTAAGATCTGCTTTGTTGGTAAGAACAATGATGAAGATAAGTTGATAAGGTCAGATAATGTGCACCCCAACTCAGTAGTACTTGGTTGTCCTAGCTTAACACATATCAGAACAACTGGATCTTTTTTTACAGGCAATTGTAGCGTAATGGTTTAAACCTATATAAAACCGAGTTCTCAGTATAGTAAGCTTTCGTACACTTTAAATTTTACATGACTTCCTATTGACGATAATGTTCGACAATATAATTAATTTATACAAAGATATCGTTTAATTAACATAGATTCTACAGGGACATAGTACACATTCAAAGTCTTTGCATCTAAATAAAGGAATCTTATTATAAAAACCACGGAGCTGGTTTTGCACCTGTTCATACATACATATGTAAACCTTTTTTAGTTGTTGACGTCTCGCGTATACAAACGATAAACATTTAATGTTGATTGTTTCCTTATTCATTATTGTTGGTTTTAGTGATTATCTTGACGTTTATATTTTGTTGGTTTAATAGCCTAACATGACGTTGACTGTTGTATGCGACATGCAACTGTCCCATTATATTATTCATATTGAGAATACCGTGCAACTGTGAGCATATTTTCATTTATTTCTCAAATATTTTTATTACAATAATTTCACTTGACACCGACTCTAATGTTGTTATTTTACTTGAATTGATATGATATCTGATAATTACACAGATATTTATTCATGGTAACACATTTCCAAACATCATCTTTGTTATTAAAAAAATAAGTTCGGTAAAGTAACACCTCTTAAAAATAGCACCGCTAAACAGCAGCGCCCCCTCAATATCGGCCGATGAAAAATGTCACAGGCAGTTGGTTGATTTAAAATTTACATTGAAATATGTTTTATTTAAACCCTTAGAAAACCGTCGACCCCTGTTCAATGGACGCCAGTCGTTTTCAGTCAGCAGATGTTTAATGAACATGTGAAAATAACCAACTAAAAACCGCTATAAATGTCCAGTGAATCGGTGCTTGATAAGATGCAATATATAGTGATTTTTTATAAATCACATTTTATTTATCAGTGAATATAAACGTAATAACATATACTAAGGTGCAGTTTTATAAATATATTAGATCAATCATGACAAAAAGAAAAAAAATATATATATAACACTTGTAATTGAGGAATTATCGTATCTTACCACACATTCACGCAAGGAAAGAACACTTCCTAATCTAAAGTGTGCACGTTAACTCGCCAAAATTAACATGTCAACTTTATTGTTACTATATTTTAAGTATATACTTATGTTTGCTACGCAAAATACTAGTTTCAAACATCCCCCCCCCCTTCAGACCCTAGATAAAATAGTAGATGTACAAGGAAATATTTCTTACCGTTCACCGAGTTCTGGATCTGTTTTACTTTTCGCAATAATTTAAGAGAATAAATCTTTTCAACTCCCAGGATGAAATCATCCAATTGTCTTTACACACGTAAGATACACAAGGAATTTTGTTAAAAAAAAAAACCAAAACGAGTTGAACATTTATACCATGCAGTTATTTTGCTATAAAGGTTTAAACTTGATTTGTATGGGCTTTAAATATTTTTTTTATTAAATACAGGTTCGTTGGACAATATTGACTAAATGCTACCAAACTGAATTAAAATGATGCCATATGCAGACGGTATCTTTTGGTTGTGAAAATTATAAGTAAGATAAGCTAAATTGAGGGGTCGTAATCATGAGACTGTAGAGCTTGATATGCTCAAGTTCACAAACACGTGTTCAAACTTTGTTCCGTAATTTTTTGATAGATGTAACGAGTATCCTGACGTTAACAGTTTTATAATAATTCTCCTATTATTCATTTTGAAAATATCCTTCTTTCATGATTATCTTTTTATTTTTTTTGTGCATAGCGTATCCCCTCATTCATATTGACAACATCGCGTATTCGTTTGTTTCTTGGCATGTATTTGTCAATTTTACTTAAAACGTTCGGGGTTATACATAAAAGTCCAGGACCAAATTTGATAAAGGCTGCATCGTTCGAGCTTATCATGTACACTTGATTAATCTTTGTTCCATATTTTTATGCCCCCCTTCGAAGAAGGGAGGGCATATTGCTTCGCTGCTGTCTTTCGGTCGGTCTGTCTGTTGGTCGGTCCACCAACAGTTTCTGTTTATTTTCTTAGCAGAAAATGAACATATTGAAATGAAATTTAGTTTACAGGTTTATCATGATAATGTCTAGGTCAAGTTTGATATTGGGCGCGATTGAGCCATTTTCGACAGAGTTATGGCCCTTGGACTTAAAAAAATTCCAGTTATTTGCAGTTTCCGTTCTTTTTCTTCACAGAAGATAAACATATTGAAACGAAATTTGGTATACAGGTTTCTCATGATGATGTTTAGGTCAAGTTCGATATTGGGCGCGATCGAGCCATTTTCGACGGAGTTATGGCTCTTTGGACTTAGAAAAATTCCAAATATTTGCAGTTTACGCTCATTTTCTTTGTGGGTGTTTCCCAGGGAGGGGGGCATAAGTGTTTCACAAACATCTCTTGTTTGTGATATATGTTGATGTCACAATATAAAATTTCAACGTCAGGATACTGGTGACATCAACAAATGCACAGAACATTAAAGACAAGATATTCACAAAAGAGGATATTTTCAATATGAATAAAAAGACATTTAGAATAAAATTTCAACGTCAGAATAAGTTTAAACACGTGTGCAAGAAAATGTGCATAATAAGCATAACTTCCCATCATACATATAGAGAAAAATCGCGTATTTGTGAGTATCTTACGATTTATTTCTTTAACCTCTAACAATCAGTTCCACTTCAAATATTCAGGGTTATACATACATACATGCCCAGGACCAAACTTGATATAGACGACATCGTTCACACTGATGATATGGACATCGTGATCAATACTAATGATTAGAATTATATCATCGGGTATGACAAATCAAAATGTTTACATTTGCAAATATATTTTCCTAAATGAAATATTATTATTTCTGTGAAGAGGTCACTAATATGTTTCACGGTGCGACCGTTGGGGCGAGCGCAGCAGGTGATCAAAAATGAATTATGATAAATCAATAAAATAAAAGTAGTGACGTAAAGTAAATGAATTTGAATGCAAAATAAAATAAATATACCTTTTTTCCAATAAATTTTCATTATGCATGTCATAATTCATAAGATTTTTTATTTATTTATTTACCAATCTGATCAAAATCAGATCTCTGTAACGCTCCGAAATTCTGATAGTCGCTGAACAAAGTGTAGCGACATCAGAATTTGTCGGAGCGGATCAAAGATCTGATTTTATATAATCAGATTGTTTATATACTGGTCGCACGCCAGTATAGAATTTATCTCAGATAAAATGTTGATGAATAATAAAGATTTTAATATACAGTACAGCTCACGAGTATCCCGACACCCACCGTGTAAAAAACACGGTGGAAAACGGTCTGTGTCGCACCGTGCACACGGTGTGACACCGTGTATGTGTATTGGAAAATTCAAGAAAAAGCACCGTGTCGCACCGTGGCCACCTGTGTAACTCTGTGGCCACTGTGTTACTCCGTAGATATCGTTACCTGAGACGTTGATAGATATAGTGTATGTTTATAAATAAAGAAATTATGGCTAAACAAGGGTTGAAACATATACATCCTTTTCATATTTAAAAAAAAAAGAATGTCGACTTAAGTTGCACGGACCTAGAAAGCTGTCGAGGCTGTCAACGTGAAGTTAATTTTTCGTGATCTGAAAACTCGACATAAATGGGTACCTTTTAATTCATTTGTTCTTAAATAAATTGAAATAAATTCACCAAAAATATTTAATAATCATTAAGGTTTTCCGCTCTCAGCGGAAAACCTTACTATTATTCTGAAAAATTTTCAAATTTCTTATTATTTTTTTTTTCTTCTAGACGCCAACTTTGATCCTTAATATCTCGCTCGTTTGTTCACCGATTGTTTTGAAATTTTCAGGACTGATAACATGCCGCGTGATGTTGTCGTTGCATATTTTAGTTGAGGAAAATCCCTATCCCGTTTTGAGTTATTCCCCTTTTAGTAAAATTTAACGACTTCTTTTGTCCAGGGGGTTTAGCTTTAACGATGACTGGCAGAGTCTCAAAGATGGGCTGGTTTGGAAGCTAATACATTGAATTTGTGCGAGATATATTTTATTTATTATTTAAATGCAAATAAAAGGGGTGTATAGATGTTGAAACAAAGGTAAGAAAAAAAATAAAAAAAAATCGCGTATTTTCCGTGTTAGTTTTCTACCTGATAAAAATTTGTTACAACATGTATTTTAAAAGTTCTTGGTCTTACCCAGACCTTTCATTCGGTATACCGAAAAAGGGGCCGGCCCTTATAATTAGGGAGTTAGAGGCGTCCAAAGTTTCTTGTCAATAACTTAAAAAGGAATAAACATTTCTAATGCATTATTGAAGCAAAGTTGTAAAGAAATTTATTTTGAATCTTTCTATAGTATTCAATTTAATGTTTTCGTAATTTATAGTCAGTATTTGCAGAAAGAATTGTTGTCAGTTCGGTCCATTTTTGTGGGGGTGCGCACGTTTATGAGGTTATGAAAGGGCTTCTTGTAATGCACGAACTGATACATGTAGCGCGCAAAAATAATTCCACATAAAATTCCCAAATGTTTTTATACATATGTACATTTTCATTTCATATAGATAAACCTCGTTGACCTTATTTTTGTTGTTTGTTTCATAACTGTGCCCCTGTCTATATTTAGATGCATTACGAGACTCAGGTAACCGATCGATAGGAGAGTCGCTAGCTGTATTCAGGCCGTAGCCTAGACGACAGTGCATGTGCTTATAGAGCTGGACGTACACGATTAACGCCCCGCTGTGTTACTGTAACAGAAACATTTTGAATTGTTTCAGTACTGGGAGATGTGTTAATAAAATGGTTCCAATGCATGGTAATTAAACTCAACTTTTCAACAATACGTATACACGGCCATCATATAAAGCACAATGTGTATTACTGACATGACAAATGTACGCTGGCAATTTAAACGAACGCGGGATTGCTCCCGATAGAACAATTCTTTTAAAGCAAAAAAAAAAATACTGATTTGCGATGGATATAGTATAATTATCATCGTAGAGATGATTTTAAAAAGTGAACTTAATATTCGTATGCGATAATATTTGAATCCAAAGCCGCTAGTTTTAAGTTACGGTTATTAGGGATATTAATTATGACTTGCCCCACGTTTCAGGTTTTTTACTTGCAAAACATCTACAAACGAAAATACCAAACAACCTTCAGTAGCAACTTATAAATTATTTATTCCATACACAATTCTAAAGAGGTAATTAAATAAATTTTATAAATGCTTTATACTTGTATTCGCTATCTTCCATGGAAAAAAGTGGCATGGAAAAAATGTTGTTCAATGTTCATCAAATCGAAAATAATTAACAAACTGTATATTGATAGATTGACATATCGACAAACATTCAGACCCGTAATGTGTTTTCTTACAAGTTCTATAAAACGTAGACTCAATGACTGAATTCTTTACCATTTTCCGTCTGGGTTATTTTGAATCACGTGTGTACGTTATGTGTAGCCTTATAGATGAACACTTTAAGTGTTTAATTTTTAACAGAAATTGTGTACATGCAGAGCAATGCAATGCTAGGACAATAAAATTCCAACAATGTATATGGTGAGGCCGGTCAGACTGATACTGGTTCTGCTTGTTCTACAAATAGCGAATGTAAGACGAAGTATTTGGGTTTTATATTTTAAACAAATATAAGTATTGCTTTCTTAAAAGCTTGCATTACTCAACAAAGTATTTTATTGGAATCATTCTTAGTTACCTTAGCTGCATATATGTACCGCTCGGTCTGTATCCCGGAAAAATTGACTACCACCCGAAATTTTTCACACAAGGTCTACAGACTTGCAGCTAACATTACCTTTAAAAATACATTTTAGAATTTGCCGCTGTTTATAAATTCACTAAAAAGACGCGCAGAATCAAGTGGTAATATGTCGTTTGATATGGGATTTATGACGTCTATTTATATTATTATGCGCATTACCTTTAAAAATACATTTTAGAATTTGCCGCTGTTTATAAATTCACTAAAAAGACGCGCAGAATCAAGTGGTAATATGTCGTTTGATATGGGATTTATGACGTCTATTTATATTGTTTTCATTAAAATTATTTCATTTTTTCAAGCTTGTGGGTGGAATGAAATCAGTTTCACATGTTATATGACATTAAGATGTCCTCTCCCCACTTTTTCTCGAAGCAACTATTCTTATAAAATTTACATAAAAAAATTGAATTATCATGGAGTTACCCCCCCCCCCCCCCCCCATTTTGGTAGCATGTAAAAAAATGGTATGAAAATCATGAAATTATGAGTGAAATTTTGAACATTTTAGAAAATTAAAAAAAAAGAAATTTTTTTGCTTGTCAAGATTTGTTGGATGAGTTGCCCCCCCCCCCCCCCCCCCCACTTTCAAAAACGATGCTCTGTGCTTGGAAATTACTCATTTCTTTATACCCCTCTTTAATAAACAAAACAAACTAACAAACATAACCGATCCAGATAAATATAATTAAATGTATCAAAAATAAACTTAAAAAACAAACTACACATTCATCCTTCACCCACAATATTGCCTTTTCGATATTTGTCATCGTTGTAGACCCGTGTAACAATCGGTTAAGTAGGTGCTTGCACGACAAAGAACCCCTTGCTGATCTACATTTTCATTAACGCATACAAAGAAAACATTTATTTTGATTTATTTTTGAATTTCTTTTGATGTAAAAAAAAAAAGAAAAGAAATTGGTTCTCAGTCTCTCTTTATGTCTGTTTGTTAGCGGTAAATCAAAGTTCATTTTGAATATCCTTTTGTAATTTAAAAAATACGATGTAAATTTGTTTCATGCAATATTTCGGATAAAGCAATGAAGAGTTGTTTTTTGAAATTTTATTAGACCATACAATTGTAAAATTCTAACATTGAAAATTGTGCCCGATTTCTTTCTTTTTTTTAAGGTAAAACTTTTTTGATTTAAAAAATGATTCTTTGAGACAAACAAATTGACATAATCAATAAGAGTTTGACAATCTCTAACTGCAGGTCTGTAGCTTTTAGTCAGAAACAGAATCGGATGGACGACCTAGGACACAGATCGTCTATCCGAATTTCTTGAAAATTGCCTTTTTTTTGGACGCGGACGCAATACTCACCGAGACTAAATGGTTCGAATCTTAAGTTTTAAGTTTTAACTGCTTTGAAAGGTAATATTGGTTTTCTGATAATTATGAACATGAATAATTAAATAAAAATGGTTAAAATTACCGGCATCGGTCTTCTCCGTGCGCGGATCTAGAAGGGAAAGTGTTCAAGACCCCCGCCCCCCCCCCAGCAAAATTTCTTTTAATTACGTGTACATTATAAACTTACCAAATATGCCTCGGACATCCCTTGGCAAACTCAAATAACTTTCTGACTTTTCAACCCCCACCCCGGAAAATTTTTCTGATCAGCGCATGTTCCCCCTCCTCGAAATACAATATTTTTCCTCAAAACCCCTTGTAAAATTTCCAGGATCTCCGCATATATACTAAGAGATTCATTGGCGCTTGCGTTCGATAAAAATGCGTGTAAAACGTTTGCCAATGGTCTTTTTACCTTCGTACCGGGCATAACCACAGTCCCTCTCTGTGAATAAAATGCGGCGAATCAAACTAGAGACAACGTGTTAAGATCCATATTTGCTTATAAACATGTAGTATCATCGTGCAAAATGCACTGTTCAATTATAATTTTTTTTTACTTTACTTGTAAAATTCAACATCTGTTTCGTAAAATTTTCTCAGTTTATTTCTTACATAGTTACTTTTTTTAATTAGTGATTGACACTTTTCAGACTTTATATGTGATTTCAAAGAGACAGAGTGTCATGTCTCAAGGACTGTTAATCTCTTAAAACAACATTGTGCAATTATCAGATTTTCATTTCTTGGACATCAAAGACTCATTGAGTTTATTTAACTATTTTATATCTGTGAACCTTTCACTCAGCTAACTTATATCATTACCTTTCAATTGCAATTTATACTCATTGTTAAGATTCTTATAAATAGTTATGTACAATTGTCAATGCGCAGTCTGGAATACAGCGGCCAGCCCCGGCCACGTCCGACTCTCCCAGAGTCTTGAGTCCGGAGGCCACTTCTGGCCATATCCGACTTGTTTGTAACATGTCTGTCTGTTAAATTGTTATAATGTTGCCATCGTTGAGTCTCGTCCAATAATGTGGAATCCTGCATCAATTGCCTGTTTATTTCTCTGGAACTGTATACTGGTGGACCTTCGGGAATACGGCAAACATACCCTTCGTTTTAGCTTACGGCCCACAGCGCGCCCCAACCTTTTACCTTATACACTTTACGCCAACATTCCCTCTCCCAGTTCGTACTGCACACTACCGATGCAGATCCAGACGAATTCTCTATCACCGTAAAATCTACGCGGTCACAGAAATATAATACTTTGTTTCTCAGTGTTTACACATCTAATATTGTACTATGGCCAGCTATCAATTTTTTGTAATACGTCACAAGTATGACGCAGCTTCGACGGAAAACCTAATCGTTGCTTGCAACGAGCTCGTCTCTAGTTTAATATATAATCAAAATTCAAATCAATTTAATTCATCTTGTTTGTTTTCTTAACACACGTGATGTTGTAACTGACGATCCTATTAAAATGTCGGGAGCTTAAACGTCTTATTTCTGTTATCTGTAAACACTTTCTGATTTATTAATTAATTTACTGCCTTACTTTAAACCAATTAAAAATGAGAAATGAAAACATTTCAGACCATGTTTTTCTAAAAACATGTGCTGTTGATGTGCTATAGTAAATAACAACCCCATATTACCGGTGACTCGAATAATTTGGACTTCAGCTATTTATGTAGCAATAAATAAACAAAAAATCACTTTTATATTATAGATTATAGATAAATGCATGTACAAACTCTTGTTAAATCATATTCAAGCATTGTACATGTATTAAAAATATACCCGCATTTCATAAAATAATTTTCAACTTTATTTCCGTATAGTTCGGTATGGCCTCGTCATTTCACATGAAAAAATCACTCGTGCGATGTACGGAAGCTGATCAGATACACAGCATAGTCTTTCATCTTGGGTTCAATACACAACAGGTGTTATTTTCTGTCTTGTTAGGTGTCATTGGAATTTACAACTAACTGTGTGTATATTTGGACGTCTGAACAGGTGTACTCGAGATGCCGTTATTCACACCTTTCCGCGAACACCTGTTAAGTAACTCATCACAACCCGTCGTGGGTATGGTCTGAATATATCTTACTTCTACTTTGTTATTTCAATGATTTTACCTAATCTCTAACAAACAAACAAACTTGTCTGTAGATATGTACACAAATAACTACACGTAAGACTATCGGCGCGTGGATCCGGGGAACAATTCAGCAACTCTATAAATGCGGGAATTTCACAAAATATTAACTTGCGATAAGAAATTATTTACCGGGTACACATACATGTATGTACAAAAAAACCCTGATTGATTGAAAAGATGAATAAGATAATACCGGTAACTTTTTGCAAGCATTTAGAATAAACATAACTTTACTGATGTGAAATAGCGTCGAAAATTTAACGAAAAATCTTATTACATCGTGAACTTTACAAACTTTTAGTCATTGTGTTGAAATCGTTATTAAAACCATGGATCTAAAATAAATGAATTAAATTCATACAAATAGAACTCTTAACATTCTAAAATGATTGCACAAAAGTACACATACACAGAGAGAGAGAGAGAGAGAGAGAGAGAGAGAGAGAGAGAGAGAGAGAGAGAGAGAGAGAGAGAGAGAGAGAAAGAGAGAGAGAGAGATTTTACAACTTAATATTCCAACCCTCATGCATGCAGTATAAGAATGAAGAAACTTAACATTTCAAACACTGAATACTTCATTGTTAAACATTTTTCTATTTTGCGGACTTAAAAAAACAATAGAACGACATTTTTTCCATATCATGGAAGGAGCACGTGGTCTATCTCGCGGGCTGAATTGATTGACAGGGATAGCACGTGGACCCTGACTGCAAAGGGTTCAATATAATGGAAACTATAAATCTAACTTATTACACTGAATTACAAGTAAAATGTACTTATATTAAATAATACTGGTATTCTCTCTCTCTCTCTCTCTCTCTCTCTCTCTCTCTCTCTCTCTCTCTCTCTCTCTTATATGACGATCATTAAACAATCAAACAGTAATTATTGCAATACTGAGTAGTTTCTTGGAACACAAATAATTTCTAAACTCAAGTTGCTATAATGATGAAATAAAAAATTATCAAGTACCGATCCACGGATTCTTAGCGCTATGAATATGTACCGTGCGGTACTACATGGACAAGTACATCACACATATGTATAAAAGAAAGAAAATTTGAAAATATATTAGATATAAAGCTGTATAATTATATTATTTAGAGAAAGTACATTTGTTATCAACAACCCGTTAGATTTGTTATCGTTGAATAGAGTATACGTGAGAAAAGATCACAGTTATGGTTCTATGCACTATTGAAACTGCCAAACTACAGTAACTACGATTACTACTACGTTTAAAAGCGGACTGAAACAAAAACTTATGGAACCGTTTATTTGAATTTTAAAACGGAAAAGAAAGTGTTAGTGTTTAAATTGATCAAACCTTCATGTGGGCGATATCGATTTTTAATATTAACAAAAATCAACCGTGTCAATCGCATACGTCTGAAAATTGCGTGCATAAAAATTTTATTTATTTCTATTTCTTTGTCTTTGTCTTTGATTCTCTTACGTACATCAATAAATATTTTATTCTTTATAAGTTTTATTCCTAAATCCTCCTTTTTTTCACAGGTAAATACCGCGTATTACACTGTGTTATTGTCCGTGTTGCATCGCGTTGCACCGTGTCGCACCGTGTTTTTTCTCGTTCTGTGGCCGTAACGGAGAACAATAGATCAAAGGTACCGACACTTCCACGCTCAGCGTGGACTTTCAAACACGGTGGTCGGTGTTTTTGTCGGGATACTCGTGAGCTGTACTGTAATGTACATTGCAGTTTATTTCCTCTTGTCTTGCAGCAGACATTTTTCTTAAACTTACAAATAAAAATTGACTTATCACCCCCCCCCCCGTTTAAAACAAATCAAATTTAGGTATAACAAAATTTGTTGATCACATTAGAAAAATGGATCCCCAGGGAGCATGTAATACCGTAAATAGTAGTGAACATAAAGAGACCTTTGAGCAGCTAAAGAGCTAAAGGCATACCACGCACTCCCCAAGATTCTAACAACTATATTTTGACTTTTTTTAAAAGCATCATTCAAAAAGAGTCAAAACGGATACACGTAGACATCGGTATCATCTTGTAACTTGTGTTAACAGTACATGTTTGTGCAGAGTAAAAACTCCCGTCTTTAAAGAAAGCCCCGACAGGCTGATTGCTTTCATTCCAGGCCATCAAAGTGAAAAGATATATTTGGAAATGCAATCTTATGTACTGAGCATTGTGCTACACAGTAGACAAAAGTAGACACAAAGTATATACTGTATATCGGGTTATTTTCGCCGCTTGGAGTTTTTGCCTTTCTACATTTGCTGCATAAAATCTTAAATTCGCTATCTTTAAAGAAAGATAATTTGAGACTTTGGAATTCGTCCACTCTTACATTGATCTGCTGACATCAAAGGCGAAAGAGATTAAAATAACACTCAACAGTTAACCTGTATAATAAAGAAAAGTATACCGTTTAAGTGCTATAAAACAGTGCATTATAAATATACATATCAAATACTGAAATGGCATCGGTTAAAATCCCCAGTTAAATGAAGTATCTACAACTTAAAAAAAACTATTACAAATATTTGCAAGATACTTATACACGTATTTATTTGTTAGAACCGATAAGCTTTCTAGAGGATGCGTTAAATCGTTGAACTAATATATTTTTATGGTATTGTGTATATTCTGAAAATGTACCACCCTTAAACTGCGAGTCGATCAGATTCTTCGGCAAAATAAGGTAGGGGTTATCTGAATAACGACAATTTTAGGAGGTGGTTCCTTTAAATCATCCAAAGATTATCCCTTTGAATAGAATATGAAAGGGTCTTTTGTATTGCTTTTACTACTTTATCAACATTGCTGATTTCTAACTTGATTTCTCTTAAAACGAATTGTATTAATTAGCTCACCAAATATGGATATGATAATTTACGCTAAAAACAAGATGAATTAAACAGTTGTACCTTTTCTTCCACCAAAACGAACCCCCTTGACAAAATACACATGTTGCATGTTTACTGTTACGTCATACAGTGGTAACAACGTTATTGTTGACAAGTCAATCGTGTTAAATAGTTTGTGTAACGTGGGTGATCGTTCGTGTAACGTGCGGGATCGTGCGTGTATCAGGAAAATTGGTTTGCGTTTTTTATCGTGCGTGATCGGGCGGTTTTTTCGTTTTGTAACTTTTTTTACGGAATGCCAAGATTTATTATCAAAACAAAGACAAGCAGTTTTTGTAAAACAATGTGAATTTAATAAAACTTTTTTATATAAGAACATTGACAGTTGTTAACATTCATTCTCTCTTTCGTCGTTAAATACATTTTTGTATTCTCTTTCAAATGAGAATACGATACGCATTATTATCAAATAGATTGTATACACATTTGTTTGAAATAAAATCTATTTAGATGCTTTAAAATTTAGAATAAATAGAAATAAATCAATCGTGTACTGTAAATTATGAAAATATTGGATGTGAAAAATCGAAATTCTATGGAACAAGGTAACAAATTTACCTGTATCCCGCATAATTAAATCGTACGTAAGAGAATTAAATAACATAAACAGTCAACTCGTACGTAAATAATTTTGTTTAGTTTATGCATTATCTTCATTTCTATTACAGGTAATTTTCTTTAACTTATGATAGAAGTCGATATTCGTTATGGAAACAACAAAAATAATTTGTGTGTGAATCCTTTATATTTGTGTATGGATGTATAAAAGTGTTAACTCGTAAAATACAAAACAGTGCATGACTAAAGTACATGCAGCTTTTCAATAACATACAAACATAAAGCAATACAAATTAAAATAATACGTTTCCTTAATTCAAATCTTAAAAATTAATTTTGATTTTGCGTGTTTAATGGTGTAGAATCGTTCGGTTGCGTGTTTAATCGTTTTTGTTCGAGTATCGTGAAGATTCAGTAAGTTAGTGATCGTCCGTGTATTGTGCGTGATCGTTCGTGTATCGTGCGTGATCGTTCGTGTATCAGAATCGTGCGTGTTGTTTGTCAACAATAACGTTGCTACCACTGTATATACATTTTTTATCACACTCACTTTTAAGGTATGTCGCGGGTTTGCTTTCGTCATCAAATTCAGTACTCAACTTACACAACTCGAGTGGCCATTCTGCGCACATTCATTTATATGATGTCATAACGGAGACTTCGTAAGGTTTCCTGCTTAACTTTTTCTAACGCCAAATGCCCTGAGTTATAGTAAATTTTTCCGATTTATTGCTATGGTGTAAATGTCAGAGTAGTAAACCATACTTAATTTGCATGTGCGAATCATACGTTGGAAATGCAGATTCGAAGCAATACATTATAACTACGTAGATTATTGCGTGGACCCTGAAAATATATAAGCGAGGTTATTCCGGATGTTATGGGGAAAATTCAGCCTGCGCATGAGCTACCCTGGTTCCTGTGCGTAATGGGTAGCTCAGGGAACCAGGCTTGCACACGTTTATCTGAATCGGGATCGGGATTCCATGCCATAAGTTCAAAGCCGCTGTAAGTGTAAAGTTATCGGTAAACTGTACAGAAAACAAAGTGTTCCTTTTAAAGAAACTATCAGCATGTGATATGAACTGTTAGTATTTTGAAATAATTTATTGCTATGCCGAAACTACATCATCCACCAAATAGCATAATTACCAATGTTTTGTTGTTTTCCGAATACACGTGTAACTTATTTAACTTGTATAGTAGGCGGGGCTAGAGTACTTCCCGATCAAAATTTTTATAAGGAATTAAAAATAATTGAATAATTATGTCACTGTATAAAAGTTTAAATCTCAATAAAAAATGACTCAAAATATGAAATTAATTCACACAAAGCTGTCATTGCTAAGTTAACAAAGTAGTGCGAATCGTAATTTGTGCGCAAATAGTAGAATTCGCCAAATGCCTGATACTATTCAATACAATCCTTATTTATAGCTATATCATAATTATTTTAGAAGTATGAACCTTTTAAATTCTGAATGTCGGGCTGTACATTTACGTAATCCAACGTATGAATTTAGCAACTTGTTAGCAAGAATTGGAGAGTTATTGTTTGACTTTATGTGATACTGTAAATACAAGCTAAGTAAAGACAGTCAAATGATGAATATTACTAGCATTAATTGTAGTTATATCAGAACTATTTTGACTGAAAAAGAGAAGAGCAAACCGGGAAATTAGATTATCTAAATTAGTTTTTAACTGTTTAGTCTTGATAAGCAAAAAAAACAGCCATATCTTACAAATATCATTCGTTTTTTTTAGATTTGGGACTATACGAAATTGTTTTCATTAACCATAACAGTTCGACCCTTTTTGATTGTATCTTTTTATCAGTTGATATTTTGTTAAAACATATATAACAAAAGTGGTAGAGAATCAAAAGTTCTATTCACTTTTTTTATCAAAAATTTTCATACGTTTTGATCTGTATCTTTTTATCAGTTGATATTTTGTTAAGACATATATTACAAAAGTGGTAGATAATCAAAAGTTCTTTCCAACAAATTCATGAAAAAGGGACTGGCCCCTTTATTTAGGGACCAATGCACTTGTAAAGTTGTTGACCGTAACAATATCTATCAGGAAAAATTATGGCCACGCCCATTTATTACGTAATAAGGGATTTTTAGGGCCCAAAGTACTTAAACTTTGACACAATATATCTAGAGAAGGAGACATATTTTGTTAAGCATTGTAGAAGAGAAAATGTTTGCGTTTATGTTTCTAATCGATTCCATTAATCAAAGCACCAATGTCTGTCCCATCTAGGATCTAGAGGGCTGGCCCCTATAGTATTCAATCATTTGTATCTAAAAATGAACAACAATTCTAGATAAGTGTAAGAACAAAAACTGTTATTATCCGTGAGACCTTTTGAATGAACTCAAGAAAAAGGGGCTGGCCCATTAAATTAGGGGCCAAGACTCTCGTAAAGTCTATTATACATACCTTTAATACCATCAAGATGATGTATTGCATTACAGAAGCAAAGTTGTTGGTCGTAGCAAAATCAGTTTGTAAAACTCATTGCCAAATCAATTGATGACGTAATTAGGGATTTTAGGGGACTAAAATCTTAAATCTTTAATGTGCTGTATGTGAAAAAGTAAAATTCTTTGTTAAACATTTCAAGGGATATTGACAATCGTATGCATTATCTGAAAGGGAGTGGTTGAGGGGGAAATTCTTAAATTTCATTGATATCTTAATCGTATCGTTTAAAAATTGAACTGAAGACCTACTTGTTACTCGTAACGAGATCGTATCTAGTTTAAATAAATATTTTTAAATCACTTTTTTCCTTTACGCACAGAAATAGTTAATTAATATGTCTAAATTATATGAAAGTTCATTGTAATTTCTAAAAATAACTCCATCTCGAAAAATGCATTTTCCTATATATTTCATTAGAAAAGTGAGTGTCAAAAACAGCACCATCAACAATAGCAAGTTTAAGGCGGCAGAAATATAGCTTAGGTAAATTTGATTAAACAAATTATATAAAAAACTGTAAATTTCAAAAAAGATTGACAAATTGTCAGGGTATGTTTTCATGTCAGAATTTTTAGGGGATAAACCAGCGACCCACCTTAAACCTAAATACCAACAAAATACCTAGTTATAAAAGCAAACGATAGCATACAACTCTGAGTGTTAACATGAGCAGTTATTGACATGAAGCTTTAGCCTTCTTTGTTGTCGCGTGCGTCAGTCTTCGGAGCTCGTCTTTTCCGACCCCAAACCCAACTTACCTTTCCTAAAAAAAAACAATATTAAAGACAAAATTCAATAAATACACTGTTAAGTACTTAAGTTCTGAAGAGATTTAAATGTTGATTTAACCACTCTTCTAGTTTTTTTACTTTCTATTTGATATTTGTATATTTTGATGATATCTTAAACCAATTAATCAATTATACTTTGGCTTAATGCTGTGATTTACATTAAAATATTGTTTTAAAGGGACTCAACGGGACCTAGATACGATTTGATGTAAACATTTTAAATATTACATTTCCAGTTTTAGTATTTATCCTTTTTTGATAAATATGTGTAATTTGATTCCTGAACATTTTAAAGTAAAATATTGAAATACAAGCAAAATACAGAGTCCAGTTTTTTGTTTCTTATTTCAACAAAAAATGATTGAGTCTAATTATTATATGTAATGTGTGGTATTTGTACGAGTTTTAATTATATATTACTTTTTTGTTTTGTTAATATTATTCATTACCACATTTAATTAATTTTTCTTGTATGTCATATTATTTCAATTATTTTTTTTAACAAAATAGAATAGTCGATTTTCTCCCATGAATACTAAGTTAGTACATCTATAAACGGGCGATACGATTTAACATTTTTTATTTTAATTACTCGAACCATTTCTTTGGGTAAAAATCCATAAAAATTACATTTTCAGTCTCTTTCCCTGTGATAACTGTACGTATCGAATATATATTATACAGTCCATTAAATTAAAATGACGTATAATTTGGGCGCAAGTGGTGTTTGCTTATTCATATTCAAATATTTAATCGTAAAATTGCTGAACATTATATAAATATAAGTACTTATAAATCTTTTTTTTTTATATTATTAGGTAGTAGTTTCGGTCGGGGCTTAATGAAATCTATCATGAAGCCGGGCTTTACTGAAATTAATCATACCCGGGCCAAAATTATTACCTCATGATACTCAAAGCGTGATTCCTTCTTCCTTAAATATATATTATCAACCTCTCAATAGATGTACAATTAAAAACTTGAATAAAAAATAGTTTACGGATTGATACTTTTTAAATGAAAATTAATAATAGTGACTAATAGTGAGTGTTTATAGCATGGATATCGTTTAATGTTACCATGATTGACGTCATATCTTCAAATACATTTTGTAACAGTAGACTTCATGATGTGTAACCATATTGTTAAAGTTGATTTATACTCAACGAAAAAGGCTGGCATTAACGCAAGAGGAGATATGTTTATGATTCGGACATGATCGTTTGGATATAACTATATATTGACTATTGCCTAAATATCACAAGATAAAGGGAAAGTAGCGGTAAGAAAATATTTGTTGAAAAAATACTTATAAATAATGGACGTCACTGGTATATACAGGAAAGGTAGAGACGCTAGCCGAAACATGAGTGGTACAGAAAGATAAACCGAGTTCCTATCATCAGTTTGTTATCAGAAATTCGAAATTAAGCAGATTTTGAAAAATTACATATTAAAGCACAAGTGAGGACCGTCATTCATTGACATATATAAAAATTTTGATAAACCACTTTGACCAGCTAAAGATAAAAAAAATATGCAGTTCCTTACTGTGCTAGGCTAGTGTATATTAATTATTCAATATTTGGTCGGAAAAAATATATATGGAAATTAGATGTTAACAGTTTGTGTACACAAACGAAAAATAATGATATATAAATGCTTTTTGATTGTTTTCTTTCTTCTTGTTTTATTGAAACTATATTATAAGGGTACGATAATAAAAAAAAATGTACATGCAAAATAAGATTGGAGTCTGACTATATGTTTTCTCAGTTTATTCATAACATAATTTTCTGTTTATATTTTTTGTTGTTGATAAGATGGTTTTAGTACCAAATGGCGCAACTAGGAATAATCTCTCATTTGAAAATACTGATTTTTTATGAAAGTTTTTAAGCCAAAAAAATTCAAGAGAAAAACTAAAAGAAATAAGCAAATGTATACCCAGTACGAAAGTCATCGGTTTGTTTAATTTATATAGCAAACTTTGATCAGCAAAGGTCTATTAAATTATGTTTGTAACAAGGTGTCAAGTTTAAAATTATCTTCATCTCAAAACACAAATACGTTTTCCATAGGAACATATTTGTCTTTTTCCCAAGTTCAAAGCAGATTAAAAATAAACTACAAAAGCGATGTCCCTCAAATTAAAATATGGAATTAGTAATATCATTGTCTTCTTTATAAGTAAAAAAATAGTATTATAATTATAGATCTGTTAAATGATTATTCAATATTTAGAATGTTAACCTATGGAGAGCATTATTTTGTGTGTAAAGATTTTAATGAGTACAATTTTTAATTATTTTTCTTTTATATTACATTTTAAAACGTATTCCTACAAAGCGTTATTTTACCCTAAAGTCATTAAAGCACATTGGTACACTGACCTACCTAACTACGCAATAATTCGTTATAAGTAAAAAAGTTTCATTTTAAAATCTTAATATTTTATATGTATTTTGTTTAATGTGTTCAATATATAGGGACTAAGCCACGATTTGAGTTAATTTGATTTTTTTTTTCATGTTTAATATCCTGAATGCTCATTTGAAGTGTAATTAACGTTTTGTCAAAATTTGAAAGCCAAATATCGAGTTACAAACGAGATACAGAAAACGAAGAGCCATTTTATTGTTAACATGTCATGTATTTTGTCAAAGTAATGGTACTTTCTTTATTTTACATTATTTTGAAACAAAAAAAGACTTGGACTTTGTTAACATGCCAACAACTTCTTTAATAAGTATCTCGCTTGAAAATGACTTCTAACATTCAAATGTCGGCAAATCATTCAAAATATACAAGTAAACTGATGCATAAGTATCAAAGATAACATTTTAACTTTCCGAGCATAATAAAAGGACATCGTCCTCTAGTTTTGCAGTAAAACTACTTGTCGGTTAGTAATAAATATAACGGTGATTGTGTGTTGAATAGCTACATACCGGATGATTAACAACATATATATATATGTAAAAACTCGAAAAGTATTTAAATTACTAAATGCACGTGTAACGCTAATTATTAACCCTACTATTACCCTCCAACATCTTTAGCTCACCGATACAAAGTCGTGACAGCTTCATCTCACCGATACAAGGTCGTGACAGTTTTAGCTCACCGATACAAAGTCGGGGCAACTTAAGCTTACCGACACAAGGTCGTGACAGCTTTATCTCACCGATACAAGGTCGTGACAGCTTTAGCTCACCGACACAATGTCAAGGCAGCTTTAGGTTACCAATACTAAGTCGTGGCAGCTTTAACTCACCAATAACACGTCGTAACAGCTAAAGCTAACAAATACAAAGCTAATGCTATCCCCTCAGCGTCTATTTAGACATCCAGACTGATAAAAAAAAATTTAAATCCTTCGTAAACCATGCTTCCGAATGCAGACAAATTTTCTCGAATTGCCAAAGTAACATTATAAAAAAGTTAATAAAATTCAACTCGTAATATTAGTTTATTAGTCACTTTTTCAGGAGATTTTTCTCGATCCTACCTTTGATATTTATGTTCATATATTTGTGAATCAAAAAAAAAATAGAAAGTGACAATAACAAACTGTCTATCATTTCAAAAATCCATAAAACGAAGCACACATTCAAAGCAGAGCAACACGGACCTCCAAACAAGTAGAGGTAGGTTCAGGTGCCCGGGGGGGGGGGGGGGGGGTGAGCATCCTCTGCTGACCGGTCACACCCGCCATATGCTCTTATCATATTCGGGAAAAAACATAAAAAAGTCCGTAAACAATTAAATGATTAATCATTGTCTAACAATTAGTATGAACAACGTCACAAATTTGACCCATCAATTTTTCAGGCAGCGTGATTTATGATTTGAATACACTTGAATTTCAACAGCTTACGAACACTTTTACACATGTTTCAGCATTTTTGGCAGAGATGTTTTTAAAACGAACATTTCTAAAAATTGTTCTCCACATATATAAATACATTCATACGTAAATGTTGACCCCTCAAATTAGCTACATCTTACATCATTTGATCAGCATCAGACTTGATTCTACGCTAATTGATTTTGGTTTAACAAAAGAAAAAGCCTTTCTGGCCAATTGGGTTTTAGAAGAAGATGTGAAAAATGAATACTAGTATTAATATTTCTATTAGAAACTCAATATCAGAGTGAGACCCTATTCCACTTGGGTCATGGATTGATTAAACTTTAAAGTTACCTTATTAAGGATGCCTCTTCATAAATTACATTTTGTTCTTGTCAATTAATTTTTAGCAAAAAAGTGTTTTGAACGATTTTTCTTCACATGTTTCTATGTACAATTTCGATTCCTGTTATAACTAGGTCCTACATGTTTTTGATATGAATATAATTGTTTATTTGTTTTTTTTTTATTTCGATGCAAACTCAAATGTATGGATGGATAGACAGATAGATAGATAGATAGACAGATATATAGACAGATAGACAGATAGATAGATAGATAGATAGATAGATAGATAGATACCATGATCACAGACTGAACCCTCCCATCCATTGAGACATGTACAGGTAAACGACCCTTCGTTGTTTTCACAGGCTGCTGTATTTATACATGGGCTATCTTTACATTCATCAATATCTGGTATTCAAAAAAAAAAATATTTCGAGACAACAGCATGTTAATGTTCAGTTCGAAATCGATCTTATATGATAAATTCGCTTTTTTTTATTATTGTAAGTGTTTATTTTTTAAGACAAACAGATGGACACAGAGAGAAGGACAGGCAGATAGATAGACAGGCAGGGACACAAACAGACCTAAGTTACAGAGTGATCCCTCCCAACCAGAGGGGCATAAACAGGAAAACGATCCTTGTTTGTCAATACAGGTTGCGTCGTTCAGGCATGGCTTGTTTTGGCATTTATCTATTTTAGAAAACAAATACACGACATGTTTTTGTGTTACTGCGAACATGATAATTATGTCAAAATAAGTTGAATGTTATTTTTTGATTAGCACAACAATATTATCTCATTTTACACTATATTCATAAAAATAATCATTTAAAAGCAAAAGTAAAGTATGCATTTTGGAGAATTATTTTTAGTTGAGAATCTCTTTTAGACCAAAAAATGCAAAATGATTTATATGATTGAACTTTATTTGTGACGCAAACTTTCAACATTTGATAGGTTTAGAACATGTTTTGTAAGACCTGATTATCATGTACAAAATAACAAAAAGAGAGTTTGATAAAGACGTTAATTATAGATCAATTGAAATACATAAAAACATTCTAATTTTTGAGCGAATTTTTGCAATAATTTTTCATCTGAAACTCTTTGTCTGCAAATTGACATTACAAAATAATCTTGATATTAAAAAAGCTTTTATTTTAAATCAAATTGTTATAATAAATTACAGAATCATTAGTTAAAATGAAAAATGTAAGTATACTTTTTTTTTTTGCTTTTTAACAAAAAAATCTAATTAGATAAAACGAAATCAAGCAATTGATTGAATTTGGGTTTGAGGAATTATAGAAAATTGCAAATTTGGTGAAATTAAAACAATTGTGTTTTTTTTGCATGTATCAGTAGGCAATATAACAAAACTATTAATTTAACAAAGTGGAATGCTAGATGTTAGATACTAAACGGCGGAAAAACGTGTCCGTGTGAAAGTAGGATCATACAGAATATCGTTTTATTGAGAACAGTAACAAATTGATAATCACTGACACACTTTATATCAATGTGATTCTTGTTGCATGCTGACAACAATGTACTCCACAAATTCAAACAAATGTCTGGCGTAAGATAAACAGTTACATTTATATATATATATATATATATATATATATATATATATATATATATATATATATATATATATATATATATATATATATATATATAAATCTGATTTAGGCATTGAGGAGACCATACCCTAAAATGTAGTTTAGGGAGACAATATACAAAATTTTTATATGTGCATATTTTTTATTGCAAATAGTCATTTAGAGGTCTTAAAGATTCAAATAACTTTACATGTGTTTTAATTTTTCAATATATCTTGTCCTTAAAAAAATACAGCAAAAATGGTCTCCATAATATTTTGTTACTCTCTCATAAGGCTTAAGGAGACCGTGCATATATTTTCATATATATTTTTATGGCTTAAGTAGACCATTCTTTTTCCCCATAATTTTCAAGTGCTCTATCATTTTTTATCGCCACGCAACATAGAATTAAGATATAATGCAAGGTCACTGTGTACATGTGCATGTATATGTAAGCTTTGTTAATATCTCACATAGTTGATGGTGTGGACTTTTAATATTCATAGATGGTCATTTAGAGGTCTGTGGAATGGCAATAATCTCACATCTGTTTTAATTTTTCATTACTATTAGCCCTTAAAAATATACTATATTGTCCCTCTAATATTTTGCTACTGTCTTATGCGGCTATGGGATACCGATAATACATTTTTATTAATATTACTTACTTAGGGTTTAGGTAGACCATTCTTTTTTTTACCATTTCATTCGTGATTTGCAAGCCCTTTAATTTTCACTGTCCGTTTTTTTTTCGCATGTCACGAAATTTGCGAAAATGGGGAAAATATATAGCATTTTAAAGGACTAAGTGCGGTTTTATGCAATTTTTGCCCCCCAAAATCAAAGTTTTAGAAAGAGCTTTAAAATAAGATGAAAGATAGTTAAACTCATATTGGAAATAAAGGTGTAAAAGGTAATCACAAAAGTGACGTCATAACGGAGAAATGACGTCATGAATACTGCATTATTTTGATAAATTGATGTTTTGTAGCAAAATATGGGTGTTTTCCGATGGTTTTTCGACTGGAAAACATCGAGCGCAGGCTTGCTCAAGTACCATTTTTTAATATAATATGCATTACTATCTAAAGAAAAACATATGTTAAAATTGCACTTGAGCAGACCTGCGCTCTATACTTCCGAATGCAAAATATAGAGCAAAAATGAGAATATCTTCATTTGTTTGCAACTTTGCGGGAATTATGTCATTTAGATGACGTCATAGATAAAAAGCGAGTGAGCAATAATGACTAAAATCAAGATTAAAGTTATAGGCATCCTCTTTACAATGATTTGTGAAGATTTCATTCTTATACGATACTATTTAAAAATTGGTTGAAATCGGGGGCAGATATTTGACCAAACCGCACATAGTCCTTTGCGTCCCTACTGAAGATTATCTTCTCAATTCAATCCATTCTACATGTATCCTAATGTGTTTTAGAATTTCACATTAATAAATGAAAAAAAAAACATTTCAAGTTCATGAACAAACTTTACTAATCATCAAAACTAATTTCAAATAGATTTCATTTATAACTTATGGACCAGGGTGTAAACATTAGTTCAATTTTGAAAGTTTAAACAATTAATCATTTCAAATTTATTATTAGAGCAATCATTTGCATTCAAAATTCAGTGTACATAACATGTCCATTATTTTGGTGAACTTGCAGTTCAATTACAACAGTTTCATTTTTTTCTGTGCAACAAAATCATGTATGTAAGGATCTGTAAATTTATGAAATCAAAATATTCATAATCTATTTTCAACCTTCATATTTCAAATTTCATACATTTCAAGAAAATAAAGTTTTTAAAATTGATTTACTTAATATTCTTCATAATTCATATATAACAATAAAAAAAGGTGATCAAAGATCACGTATTGAATGAACCATTCATTAATAAATGTTAATGAATAACATTGATAATAAGTACACATGTAAGAAATTGACAAAGTTTAAAAGTTACTCTGGGAGCAAAAATGACTGATCAAATGCATGGCATAAAAAATATTTAAGGACGAACAGGATTATGCAGCTAAAAAAATTTCAAAATTTTCAAACATAACGACATTAGGATGTCGTCTGCAATACATATCACGTTTAGGGGCCACTTTCTTGCCTTATAAGAAACAAAGGTAATCACAGATTACAAAGCACCAAGACGAGGCATCACCTTTATAAAGCATCACCTTTATGAGACCACCTTTATCATATTACCTGAAAATCATAGTTAATGATCTTGGATATCTATGGATACTGTTTCGAAACAATATATTACTATATCATATGTTAAAAAATTGGATAATAATCATATGTTTATTTCATATATTAATATAAGATACACACATATAATAATAAAAATAAAACACTGTAATAAATAATGATGCAATATGATATTGTAACAATTGATATGACATTGTGTCATGTTAAATACATTATTGCATTTGATCACATAATACAATATCATAATAAATGATACAATGTCATATCACATAATACATCACAATTTTGTAACACATTATATTATATTGTATACTTAAGTATGATATTGTATGATATTATATCATATTTGATACATAATATGATATTGTATCATAAGATACAATATAACTTGATTCAACATTGTATCAAATCATATGATACAATATCATGTGATACAGTAATATATTATATAATACAATATCACTTTATACAATATCATATCATGTGATAAGATATTATATATTACAATACAATATTGTATCATATTATACCATATTAAATATGGCAATATAATATGAAACAATAGCATGTGATAAAATACTATATAATACATTATCATTTTATACAACATTGCATCATAATAAAAAATACTTTACATTACAATATAATGATACAATATCATATCATAATGCACAAAAATATTGATACAATATCCTACTAACTTTTTATAATATAATATATGATATAACATTGTATCATATAAAACAATAGTGTATCAAATCTGACAATACTATATCATATGAATCATGTTATATCATTTAACAACAAACACATCTATCAATCAGGTTAGAGTGAGGTAGGATATTCTTTTTAAACATCCTTGATAATAGAGATCAGGATCTGAAACTGAAGCTACCTCTATGATTCATTTATATTATAGTTAAATTAACTATGCAAGCTATTGTCTATAAATCATGTGACCTGTTCCAAAATAACTAAACCTCATCCAGCATCCAAAACCTATGACTCCGATTCGGCATTCAAGCCTGCCAGATGCATCAGTATCATAAGACGCATCATCAATTCAAGTTTGGTTAAGTTAGGACCAGTAATTACTAAGATATATTTTTTAGCATCCTTGATTATGAAGATCAGGCTCTGCATCTGAAGCTACCTTTGCAATTCATTTATATTATAGTTAAATCAACTATGCAAGTTTGAAATAGTACTAAATAAATTTAATATATGACCTGTTCCAAAAAACATAACCTCATTCAGCATCCGAAACCTATGGCTAAGATTCAGCATACAAGCCTTTCAGGTGCATCAGTATCTTAAGATGCATCATCCATGCAAGTTTGGATCAGTAGTAATTTAGAAATTGCTATCAAAGGTCACCTGCACCAAAAACTTTAACCTGTTCCAAAAACCTTAACCTCCAGCACCTAAAATTCATTGCCCAGATTCAGCATCCAAGTTTTTCAAGTTCATAAAAAGGTCCAGATGCATCATCCATGCAAGTTTGGTGAAGATAGGACAAGAAATAACTAAGATACAGGACCTGCAACAAAAACTTTTACCAGGTCCGGACGCCGACGCCAGCAGTATAGCATAAGTTCCCCCGAACTTCGTCTCTGTGAGCTAAAAATAAATTATCATACATGCCCTACGTCTTGTTGTTACATTACAGTTACATTACATGTAAAATGATGAGATTCATGTTTGCTTTTTCATTGATTTCATTTCATTTAATTTTTTAAATGTCCTAAGTCTTGTTGTTTTTCTCTCGTTGAAGATTTTAGATCTAATCTTCAAAAATTTGGTCCTCTCATCAAGCCGTTCGAAACTCCTGGATTTCTCTTTTACCTTGAAAAGATTTTAAAAATAATATGAACAATCAGAATTATTATATTGTTACATATTCATGTAAAAAGGATAATATCTATGTATAGATTTAAGGCATACCATACTCTGTATGGTTTTTGCTTCCACTACTTCTTGCTGAATATTTTGATTTTCATAAATACATTCATGCTCGAACTACATTCATCCACTTATATGTCAAGATTATCTGTTTTGAAATGCCCCCTCTACCGCTTTAGGCTTCAATACACAACCCAAAATAGAAAGCCTATAGGGATTTTGCATTGCATCGGCCATGAAATAGCCTGGATGACATAATTGAAAAATTGTATGAGGTATTTCAAGTGGGTTCCGAATGGTGAAAAGATGTAAACATTTCACATTATAAATCTCCATGAGAAATTTGTTTCTATTCCTGTAACGGTCACCTGAGTAGCATATAACCCATACACAAACTTGTCGAGGAGTCTCATATATGCATTTAATTAATTAGGTTTATTCTGGAGTAGAAAAATTATAAATTAGTAATGACGGCCACCTCCCTGCCTGAAATCTTTCAAAAAGAACTGTGAAACCTACAATTTTGGCAAAAAACTTAAAAGATCGGGTCTACAAAATCATGAATTCAGTTTCCTTTCAGGTGTGTGGGAGTAAAAAGGATAATTTTTTAACATTACATGCAATAACACCTATATACATCCATTTTGGCCCTGCCTTAGAGTTAAAACCCATACTCCAGGGGACATGAAAATTAAAATTTCAGTAGAGGACTTCCTGGTAAACATAATTATAGGTCAGTTTTTCATACAGATGTGTGAGAATAGAGAAGAAAATGTTATAACATTATATGCATTAACACTATATTGCCTCCCCCCCTCATGTCCTGAACCCCTGACCCAGGGGCCATGAATTTTACAATTTAGGTAGAGGAGTTAGTGGACATCGTAACCATGTATTCAGTTTTTTGCCCACATGTGTGGGAGTAGAGAAGAAGATTTTTTAAGATTTAAAACATTTTACTATATGGCCATATTGGCCCCACCCTAGAGCCTAAACCCCTGACCCAGGGGTCATGAATTTCACAATATGGACATCATAATCATGCATTTAGTTTTAACAAATATATATGGGGTAGAGAAGAAGATTTTCTAAGATTAAATACATATATACTATATGGCCATACTGGCCCCATTCTAGAGCCTGAACCCCTGACCCAGGGGACATGAATTTCACAATTTATGTAGAGGGCTTCATGGACATTATAACTATGCAACCAGTTTTTTCCTAACATGTGCGGGAATAGAGAAGAATATTTTTTAAAATTTGGCTCTTTTTTTGCAAATTTGGCCCCACATGTGGCGCCCCAGGGGTAGTAGAGCCATGAATTTTACAATTTAGATTCCTCTCACCATAGAGATGCCTCACATCAAAAATGGTTATAATCAGCCCTGTAGTTTTTAAGAAGAAGTTAAAAATGTAAAATTGTTAAGGCACGATGCACGATAACGAACGAAAACGGATAGCAATAAACTCAGGTGACCTAAAAATTGCTAATTCATCAAATTGTGGATAGATAGACCAAGCAACAAAGATATATCACCTGAGCTGCTTTTAGTCTTCTTGGCTGCAACTGGGCTTGCAAGAACTTTAGTTCCATTATCATCTTCGATCTCAAAGAAGCACTCTGTAATAACAATATCATGAATATCTTACTTTGCAAATACTAAGGACAGGCATGCATAAAACGTAATGAAAAGAGACAACATTATGGATGGGTTTTAATTATTAAACGATGCAAATCAATGTACCATTGTCATCTTAAATAAAGAAAGAAAATTATTGAGAAAAGGTTTTATCATTTCAATAATATGACTTCTATTACCCCCCCCCAACCACTACCACACACAGATTCACACAAATAAAAAAAAAGACTGATCACCTTGTGGTGTAACATCCGATGCATTTGCATTTCCACTCTCGCAGGGTTTGGACATCAAATCTTCTTCAGTCACATGTGATTCAGGTGCTGTACTTGGACCTTTAGGATTGTGCACATGTAACTCCGACACTCACCCTTTTAGATAAAATTTCAAAAATGTATACAAATACAAAAATTATTTAATGAAGAAAAAAAAGAAAAAAAGAAATACATACACAGTGATTTACCACACTAAAGCACTGCCCATATGCAAATGTGGGGGTATTTTACCCAGTTTTAAGCTTAAGTGTAAATTTTCCCTTACATGTAAATAATCCCTTTTTCAGTATTGAAAGTGGTACTCAGCAAATGTAATTAAACACTTTACATTTTCATTACTATCTGAACATTTCTTGAAAGTCAAATGGAATTGTGCACTACAGCCTCTGTCACAAGTCACAAGGAAATAACTCCATCTATACATTGTCATTCAAAAGCCAGCAGCCTAACACCTAGCTGCAATAATGTAGCCCTCTCCTGTTTTTTTTTTTGTTTTTTTTTGGGGGGGGGGGGGGAGTAAACATCAGTTATAAAAAATCGGAGAGGGCTACATTGTTGCAGCTACATATGTATGACTAACCTATTATCAAACAAGAAAAACATTCACATAATAGATTGAAACAAACCTATCAAGTTGACTTCTTTCATCACAGGAACTGAGAGAGGGAAAACAATGGTATGGAACTGCAAAGGATCAAAGAATTGTTATTGCATAAATAAAGTTTAAAACAAGAAATCTTTTAAAGAAACAGTTGCCCCTTTTGTGGCTTTATCAATCTTAAAATGATTACTTTCTTTCAAAAGTCAAAATTAATTATTCTTACTAGACTTTGACCCGTGCGTGCACGGGTTGACATTGCATATGATATCGGACATTTACTACATCGACGCACCGTATTGTTTACAATTACATAACCAAGCTTTAAGCCTACAATAATGCTATTAATTTCACTACACTCTGCTTAGTTATAATAATCTGACAGGAATGCCTCCCATATACCCGTAATGTAGCAGAAAATTGCAGAATCGCTCCGAATCGATTTTTGAGAAAAATAATGAAGTTGTATTGAAAATAACAGTCAAATTATTCATAACAAACCATTCTGAGGCTGTAAACACTTTTCATCTAAATATTTAATTCATATTATTGAAGGATTCAACACTTTTTTGCTCGCTTCAAAGTTACACACCATGTTGATATTCGGATCTCTTGGGATTTTACTCTAACACAGTGTATCTATATTTAGGAATATTATTACATATAGGAGAATTTATTACATCCATTACATTCCACTCATATCATGGAAATCAAATGCATTATCACAGCATTAGGGAGACCAGACAAACATGTTAATTGTTATACATAATAACATTGCAACTTTGATTCTAATTCATTTACTTTGTTCAAAATGCTCACTGTTTTCTCAGGAGGTTCAAGATGTCCTGTTTTTCCATTGCGTTGCGGCTAGCTCTCAATAAATCTGTGGTGGACTCTGTATAAAAGTACTAATATATTATATTGTAAATACAAGCTTCAACATTTACTTTTTAAATCATTGCAAATTTTATTCCTTATGACTAATTAAAATAAATATTACAAATATATTACCGGTACATCCATTACATTCCACTCATATCATGGAAATCAAATACATTATCCCAGCATTAAGGAGACCAAGCCCCAGGATCACATAATAACATTGCAACATTTTTTTTTTTTTTTTTTTTTTTTTTTTTTTTTTTTTTGATGAAGTGTTTATTAGAAAGCCAACTGCTTCTACATACATCACGTACATACATCAGAAATTTTCAAGAACACAAAGTATGTTTAAGAAAGCAACGAAAACAATTACATCAATAATGCATATATATAATGAACGTTTACTAAGAGAGAAAAAAAAATACATATTGAGCACCTTTTTTATTGAGAGAGAGAGAGAGAGAGAGAGAGAGAGAGAGAGAGAGAGAGAGAGAGAGGGGGGGAGAGAGAGAGAGAGAGAGAGAGAGAGAGAGAGAGAGAGAGAGAGAGCACTTAGAGTGAGTTAATCACAGGGGTCCAAATTTCCCAGTCTGTATTGAACTTATCCATTTCACTTCTTTCTTTTGCACAGAATTGGAATACTTTATATAACTGTTTTAAATCATTCATAAGGGCATTTACTGTTAATTGGTTTTTCTGGCATCTACTTCTGTATATGTATTTTTTTATCAAAATGAGTACAATATTGAATGCTTTTGACTTCACATCATCTAAGACACCAAGAATAAAAGTTTTATTATCAAGGACTATTCTAATTCCTTTAGAGTTGCAAACTCTAACAAATTCTGCTAATAAATGTTGTACCCTTGGACATTCCCATAATAAGTGATATATTGTTTCCTCAGCATCTTCACAAAAGGTACATAGATTAGTATCCACTTTACCAATTTTATACATAAAACTGTTTGTAGTTAATATATAATGGTTTATTCTGTACTGCAACCATTGAAATTTAGAGTCTGAGGTAATAATAAAAGGTAAATGAAATATTGAAATCCATTGTTTTTCTGTAAAAACAAAATGTCTACTCCATTTTTATTTTCCCACTGGTGTTACATTTGTCTGATTTAATATATCATACATTGGCTTTGAACCTTTTTTTGTTAATACAAAGGTTTTAATATTAAATGGTATAAAAGGTTTGAAAACTTCATTTCTAATGAAGTTGTATTTCCTTAGATCTGAAAGTACAGCTTGTCTTACTCCCATATATGTTAAATAATTCATTTGAATATTAAATTTTCTTTTCAACATTTCAAAATCTAAAAAGTTTTCATTTTCATCAAACAAGTCAATTACACATCTAACTCCTTTAGCATACCATGATTTATAAAAAAAGACTGATTTCCTATCTTAAATTTATTATTGTTCCACAATGGCTGGCAACAATAATCCTGCCATGATTTTACATTTAAGTTATCTTGGATTTCTTTAAAAGCTATGGTAACTTCCTTCCAAAAATCATTTTTTAACGATTCTTGCATTTGCATAATATAATCTGAACCTGTATTTAATAGCTTTTCTAAATTAATAGAATTCTCCAGCAGTGTTTTCCATTTTGAATTATTATCCTTAATTAATCTCCTAATCCAAGTAGACTTTAATCCTTTAATATAGGAATTTATATCAACCATCCTTAACCCACCATGTTCATACTTCTGAGTACATACTTGTCTTTTAATTTTATCACATTTTGAATTCCAAATAAAATTGAATAGAATATTGTTTAATTCTTTTAATGTTTTACTCTGAGGGTTTGGTAAGGCTATAAATAAGTGGTTTAATTGTGAAATTAAAAGAGACTTAACCAGTGTTATCCTTCCAATTGGAGTCAAGTGTCGTTTGCTCCATTGTTCGATTACAGATTTTATCCTAACAAGTTTCTTGTCATAATTAAGTTTTACAATTTTATCTAAATCTACATCATAATATATGCCCAAAAGTTTGAATTGAGTTGTCCATTGAAAATTCATTTCTGAACAGATTTTTTCTTCCGAATATTTTTTACTTCCTATCCACACAATCTGAGTTTTTTCTTGGTTTATTTTAAGACCAGATAATTTATAATAGTCATCTATTTCTTTCATGGTTGCCCTTAATGATTTCTCAGTTCCATCAAGGATTATTGATGTATCATCTGCATATTGTGATATTAAATATTGGGTGTTATTAATTTTGATTCCTGTAATATCTTCATTATTTTTAATTTTAATTGACAATATTTCCGCACATAATAAAAAAATGTAAGGCGATATTGGATCACCTTGTCTGCAGCCTCGTCCAAGTTTAAAAAAGTTTGATAAAATGCCTGCCTGGGACACACAGGACATAACATTACATTGAAAAGTTTTAATCCAGTTACAGATAAATGGGCCAAAATTAAAATAATTGAGTGTATTTTGTATAAATTCCCAAGCAACAGAATCAAATGCTTTCTCAAAATCAATCATAACTAATACCCCTGGAATATAATTATTTTCTGTATAGTTCATCAGATCATAAATCAATCTAATATTTTCCCCTATATATCTTCCAGAGATGAAGCCAGTTTGGTCATTACTGATAATTTTATTTAGAACAGTTTTTATCCTGCTTGCTATACAACCTGACCCAATTTTGTATATAACATTGAGCAATGAGATAGGTCTCCAGTTACCAAGGGAGAATTTACTCTTTCCCTCCTTGGGTATACAAGTTATAATTCCTTGTTTCTGAGTAGATGATAATTCTCCTACTTTATATCCATAATTTAAAGATCTAACAACAAAGGAGCCTAATTTATTCCAAAACATTTTTAAAAATTCAACTGTGAACCCATCACTGCCTGGACTTTTATTGTTTGACATACTATTTAAAACCGAAGAAGCTTCCTTATATGTTATATATCCTTCAATTGATTTTCTTTCATTGTCAGATAATTTAGGGACAGAATAATCTTTTAGAATGTCACTTAGTGAAATATCTGTACTTTCTGTTATCATCAAATTATTTGCATACAAGTTTTTATAAAAATTTTCCAGTTCTTTTAAAATCTCCTCTTGTTTAACTATTTCTATCTGTTCATTATTTTCTGTTAGTATTATCTTTGGAATAATTTTACTAGTATAGTGATGATTTTCTAAATTTAGAAAATAATTAGTTGGTTTTTCTCCCTCATTTATCCATTTAGAGCGTGAACGCACCAAACTACCCATGACCTTATAGTTTCTTATATTTTCTAATTCTTTTTTCTTTTCATTTATTTTATCTATATGTTTTTCATATTCCTTTTCCAATTCTAAAAGCTCTTCTAGTAACCCCTTTTCCTTTTCTGTCCTTTGCTTTTTTAAATAGCTTGCATATGAGATAGTTTTTGATCTAATTTCCATCAACAGTGTCTCCAAAAAAAGCTGGTCGTTAATTGTAAATTGGATTTCAGAATCTGGAATATCTAGAATAGACTCTTTTTTGTACACTGGAACTGCATATTGGATTTTAATTTGATTAATATGACAGTTAATACTTTGCACATACTCTAAATCTTTTAAAAGGGAGTTGTTAAATTTCCAAAGGCCACTACCATGTTTAAAATCATTAAACTTTAAAGAGATAAAAACAGGAGAATGATCTGATCTATAGCTTATCATGATATCACTATTTCTAACTTCTTTTATAAGTGAAGCTGAAATAAGAAAAAAGTCTAAACGTGCTTGTTTCAGAGGTGTAGGTTTTCTCCAAGTATACCTCTTGTCATATGGATGAAATTCTCTATATATATCTACTAAACTGTAAGACATCATATGCTCTAAGACCATTTCCCTCGCTTTCGGATTATTAACATGTAAGTAATTATAATAATCTTGACTTGTATCTAATACCAAATTAAAATCTCCAACAATAATCATCTCATCGTTTTGTAATTTGTTAACAATATTGCTCAAATTCTGGTAAAATTCTGGAGAATCCTCATTAGGTCCATACAAACATACTAAGCTTAACTTTCTATTCTCTATTGAGATACTAAGTGCCAATAAATTCCCTGTATTCTCTACTTTGATTTGCTCATGTATTTTGAAATCAAAATTGTTATTAAAGAGAATAGCAACTCCTCTCGATTTCGAAGAAAAGGAATTAAAACAAGCCTCATAACCCCATTCGTTTCTAATATCTTGTTCCATCTCCTCAGTAAAATGTGTGTCTACTAAACATAAGATATTACATTTTTGTTGTCTATAGAATTGAAAAATATCTTTTCTTTTCTTAGCATCATTTAATCCTTGACAATTAACCGAAATGATTTTAATTTCAGCCATTATTAATTACAGGTTTATTAGTATATTTCATTAAGATCTGTAAACACAGACTGGGCAAATATATATGCAAATTATCGGCTCGTAGATCTGCCTTTCCTAGGCATATATTTTCCAGGATAAGTCTCATTTCAGTAACATGAAAAGAAAGAGAGGGAAAGAAAGAGAGGAAAGAGAAGAGTATGATTAGTTTCTGAGGATATGAGTGCATATTCTATATAGTATTTTGTATTTTTTTAGCCGAAAAAGAAAAAACACGCCAAAATACCTCGACCATATCACTCAGCGACACTAAACCGGATAATTGTAACGAAAAGGAAAATACAGAATATTAGATTAACGATAGTAGACAGAATATTTCCGGCGTACTTAGGTAACACAAAAAGAGATATAAATAAATAATTAATATATTTTAAAAAATAAATAGGTAAATAGAATTGCTGAGATGTATGCGAATTACTTCAGAAAATGTTTTAATTCGAACTTTATAAAGAAAAAAAAAATAACACCGGGTAATTATACAAAGAGAAGGGAAATATAAAATGAAAGTTGACGACAATAGACAAAATATTTCCGGCGTACTAAAGGTAGCATAAAAAGATAAATAAAAAAGAAAATAAATTAATAAATAATACTAAGGTAGATGAAAAAAATAAATAATTATGAAAATAAATAAATAAATAAAAAAATTAATTAATAAATATATAAATAAATAAATGAAAAAAGGAGTTTAAGGAAAACAATGAAAAAACTCTTAAATTTAACGATATTTACAAATTACATATATGTAATAGTTATTCCTTGTCATTGTATTGGTTGGGTTGTATTTTAACCATATGAAATAACAAGTTCACCCATCCAGAGTATTGGCTACCTCACACAAGTGTTCCTCCATGATTCGCCAGCGGTCCGGACCAAGGTGTCTGGGGCCACTCCAGCGCGTAATGACCACACCCACGTTGTTTATTTGATTTGTTTTCATGTATTGTAGAAGGCGTCGGCCGGCACCGTGCTCCCCGTCATCCCAGAAACTTTCATGAGTTTTCCCCGCAGAATCCACAAACCTATAGACCAGAATACGGTGATCCGCCGCCGCAGAATATGGATCAACACACACCTTTCTGTACAGGTCCTGGACCTCTTCCACCGAGCTAACTTTTACACCCGTTGCCAAAATTTCGGAACCCTTAAGTTTAGTAGGCTGCGTTGAATGTGTGGGTAGTTGTAGGGCATCAATCGCGTCTGGTGTTAGCTGCAAGGCATCCGCCGTCTCAATATTTGGAACAGGATCTCGGTAATATTCCCCATTGGGTAGGATCAACCGCCCTCGTTCCACCTTTGACTTAATTTTTTGCTCCCGGAGAGAATCTGAGATGGCATATAACCTTTTGCGCTCTTCAAGCACTACAGGTGGGTCTTGGGATGTTATAAAGAATGGTAATTTAACCCTTTGTAGTCTCTTAGCTTTCTGTGCTTGCAGAATCTCGTCTTTTTTGCTTCTGTCTACCAATTTTGCGGTTATTGACACTGGTCTGGAGTTCATCATGCCCTTTACACTGTTCCTGTGAATACGAACAAACGAGACATGCACCCCTAAAACTTCATGAATTAACTGAGGAATGATTTCTGATAAGTTCTCGCCGGGGGTGTAAGCAAAATTATGAATCAAAATGTTATCCCGCATTGAACGAGAACGTAAATCTGTTACTTCATGTTCGAGGTGGCCCATCTTTCGATCCATCTTGATAATCATCGCACGTAATAAATCGACTTCACCTCGAAGTTGCACATTTTCAGAACGAATAGAGTGAATCTCATCGTAATTGCATTCCGATTGTTCGGACACATATTTCAGTGATTTGACTACCCCAGAATCCTCATCTTCGATTATAGATTTTATTTTGGTAACATCGTCAACCAAAGATTCATACCTAAAGAGTTTGTGCTTTAAATTGTTTATCGAAGTCTGTAACTCCTGAATACTTTTGTTTACATCTTTGTTTACCTGGCTCGATGAACTCAGTGAACACTGTTCGGATTTTTTAGTGACCCTTTGTTGTTGTTGGTTTGTTGACATTTTCACAAATAAACGTCTTTTCAATATTCAAAATTGTCAAAAACTTTATCCGAAGATGTTCATAACTTACGAATAGGAATTCTGTAAAATCCCAAGTAAATTGCCACTGGAAATCACACTTTTTCGGCTAAAATTTGTCCGGTCAAATTTACGTGGCCATTCCTCAGGTAGGTCACGTGACCAAAAAGACCAAAAAAACATTGCAACATTTAGTTTAATTCATTTACCTTGTTCAAAATACTCAGTGTTTTCTCTGTGGGTCAAGATGTCCCATTTTCCCATTGTGTTGCAGCTAGATCTCAATGAATTTGGGGTGGACTCTGTAAAAAGTACCAATATATTGTATTGCAATTTCAAGTCTCTAAGTTTACTTCTTTATATCATTGCTAAGTTTATTCCTAATGATTAATAAAAATAAATATAACAAATATATTACATCCAGTACATTCCACTAATATCATGGAAATCTAATGCATTATCACAGCATTAGGGACACCAGACAAACAATTTTATTATACTTACATGTTAAATGTTAAATACTGAAATCTGATTGGTTTAGACGCAGTTGGTAATCCGTTCTATTACCCTCAGCGTTAGCAACACACTTGGCATTTGGTAACACAACGAACTATTACATGCGCTTAAATTATGAGCGTACGGTTTGTCGTAGAATTTACTTCATTTCTAAATAAAAGCAGTAAATAAGACATTCAGTAAAATAAAATGAATAGTGCCTGTTGGGAGGGTATCTATTGAAATTGACACCCCTCGAAAACCATTGTCAACCTCCGCTCACTGCTTTACCTTAGGGTCAAGCTGTCCTGTTTTTCCATTGTGTTGCAGCTAGATCTCAATGAAACTGGGGTGGGCTCTGTAAAAAAGTACCAATATATTGTATCATAAATACATGCTTCTAAGTTTACTTCTTTATCTCTTTGCAAAACTTATTACTAATGACTTATACATGTACTTGTAAGTATAACAAATATATTACATCCATTACATTCCATTCATATCATGGAAATCAAATGCATTATCACAGCATTAGGGAGACCAAGCCCCAAGATCACGAGCAATCTTAGACTTGAGTAGTAAATTGTACACTGTCAGTGGCGTAGCTACCATGTATGCTTATATGCCTGAGCATGCACATCATTTGGGGGGAAAATCAGTAAAAAAATAAATAAAAAAAAAAAATATAAAAAAAGAATTCAAGTACCGGTATTAAGGTCCTAACTTAAATATTCCATCAACCCGTTTCCATCACTCGGTCCTACTTTATCCGAAATCAATGCTAAACAAAGACGTATTAAGCACCAAATATAGCCACACAATATGGTCTTAAAGTACCATATTAAAGAAACAGTACACAATGCATGTACCTAAAAAGGCAAATATTTATTTTGCAGTTGAACTTAGTTTTACACATTTTAAATTTCCCCGATAGAATATCACAGCTTTATTGAGATATTCATTACCATAAACTATGTGAAAATGAACTTAAGAATAAAAGCTTTGAGTGGGTCAAAGGCAAATGTCAAAAAAAAATTCTTCTTTTAACTTTTAATAAGTTTTGTGATTTTATTTTATGCCTAAACTATAACCAAAACAATTTTAACTGCCTAAAAATAGGCTTAAATAGTAAGCATTCCTTTCAATTTCTGCTTTAATTTTTGGTGTTAAAAATCGTCAGAATCCATGAGCTTCCGGAGGCTTTCGCCCCCTGGGCTTTGTCCTGGACCCACTGGGGGCCTCATGGTGGCCCCCACACCCCCTGCCATTTTAAGCATGCACTTCGTTTCAGGTCTAGCTACCCCACTGACTGTATTAATGTTTCTTGCTTAAAAACATAATAACATTGCAACATTGAATTTAATTCATTTACCTGCTTCAAAATGCTCACTGTTTTCTCTGAGGGTCAAGATGCCCTGTTTTTCCATTGTGTTGCGGCTAGCTCTCAATGAATTTGGGGTGGACTCTGTAAAAATACCAATATATTGTATTGTAAATACAAGCTTCTACGTTTACTTTTTTAAATCATTGCAAATTTTATTCCTAATGATTAAACAAAATAAATATAACTGTTACAAATATATTACATCCAGTACATTCCACTCATATCATGTAAATCTAATGCATTATCACAGCATTAGGGAGACCAGATCAACATGTAGATTGTTATACACAACTACATTTCAAAGTATATCTAGTTAATATAAATGGATTTACTTTAGTCTAATTTAAAATGACTGGGCTGTCAGCCTCTTGTTCTTTCAGGTATTTTTAGCAAAGTGAAAATGGACTGCAGATGCAAAATTATTCTTTAAATAATAACATTACCCAAAATCTTCTTATTTTCATCTGATTCAGAATCAGAACTTGGCGAGTAGTTTGATACACTAAATGGGTCAGAATCCACATCAGAGGGAACTGAAAGAAATTAAAACAATATAGAAAATTTTCTTTCATAAACATTCATCAATTACTAGTATTAGTTTACCACATTTGGTAATTGATGTTTCTTTTTTATAAATCTGACAACAGACCACTGACTAAATCAAACTTTTCAGCCATGGTACAAAAACAAGACTGTACCAATATTCAGTGAAAAATGAATTCCAATTCAGATTGATGCTTTAATTAACTAACCTACCAAATCTGATAATTCTATGTAAATGTATATTTTTCAAGAAGTACATTCTGTAAACAATTTGCAAAATATACATATTTACTACAGAAACAGATTTTGTAATTTATCTAACAAAAAACAATTTTGTTCTGCAAAGGAGACTCTCCACATTAGTGACAGATTCACAATGCACACTGACTTATATTAATAGCTTTTTGTTGGCATGGATGTTAGCGCGAGTGGGTCATGAAGTGGAGAGAAGTTGGGGTGACTGGAGAAAACCCACGTGTCCAGGCAGGCGACCAATGTACCCTATCATATACAACAACTGTCGATCATGGGGATTAAACTTGGGTCGCAGTGGTGATAAGCAGGTGCATTGTCCACTGCACAACTGGACACCTCTTTCAAGCTTTTAATTTAATAGTGCTTGATAATGAAAACAAAATAAATCTATTCAGGTCAGCACAAGAACCGTATATAATGTTAAAATTGAAAGAAAATCAAACAACTATAAACAAAATAAAGTGAAATAAAACCTAACAAAACCATTACTAAAATCAAAAGGATCACAGCCTTTTCTGAAATCAATCACAACTAGTTCCGGTAAAAACATGTACATGAACAGGGGCTAGTGTTGTCACGATGATTGAATTTCAATCAATGATCAGTTGAAAAGGTTGTCGATTTATCATAATCGATTTTAGATTTTATAATCAATTATACTCAGTCTGGGTTTATTACATTAATATTATACCTATCATTTTGTTTTCTAATCTGTATTGAATGAAATGAAAACTGTTGTGAGCTGGGGGTTTTCTTCAATCTCAAAAGATGTGTAACATTCTACCTAATAAAAATACAGCAAAAGTCTTATAAGCTTTTAAAAGGAAGTGAAAATAGCACTTATATATTTTAGATTATACATAGCATAAAATTTAGTGCCCCATATTATTGAATTTAATATAATTTGTTACCGATTCGATTATTGACCGATCATCAGTTGGCAAGAGACAACCAATTCTGCTGATTAATTGATCACGATTTTTAACCTATTTAACAACACTAACAGAAGTTTTAGGCTTGTTTTTCAATAAAAACATATAAATTATCTATTCTGATACTTTTTAAATTTTTGAGAAAAACCTATTTTTTAGATTAGTTTAAAACAAATCAATGTACGAAAAAAATGCAAAAACAAAACCAAAGCCAGATAACAAGATATCCAAAGCCTGATTGTAAATCACTAAACTCTCTCTTAATAATTATTTTTTGTGTATAATTAATCCAACCATTTTCCTACCTTGCTGCGCCACCGCAAGCTTTTCCCATCACAACCATAGTAATATACATGAAGTATCTCTTCCCCAACCACAATGTCTCTCTTAGCAAACAATCATAGGTATTCCCTTCCATTAAACACTATGAGTTTATGGTGGAGTTTGCATCATCCTTGCCATCATTTACAAACTGGCAGATACATGTATGGTTGTTCACTCCTGACAGCATCAATACTACAGTGTACATAAAAAGAAATCAAACCTTAAATTATATAAGAAGCATATAATTACTGGTATTTTTGCTTGACTTAATTAGAATTGTTTATAGTTTTTTCTAGAAACATTACTGCCATACATAAATGTTAAAATATTACATTTAGCTGCAGGTCTGTATCTCCTGGTCTGAAAAAAAAACATTTGGATAAACGTTGCTTCAATTTTTTTTTCACATCAGGAGCTACATACCTCCAGCTTCATGTAAATATGTATAAATCGTATTACCAAAGTTCTTTTCCATTATATTTATAGATAAATATTTTGTTTTCTGTGCTTGTCTTCAATCTCTCCTCCCCATCCTGTCCTTTTAATGTTTCTCCTGCAGGAGAAAATCTCCACTGACATGACTGGTTGTGCTAATAACTCCAAAATCTACATTAAAACCACAAGCACCTGTGTGAAAGCATTGTTTATATGCAAAGAAAACTTTTGGATTCATAGACATCTACATTAAGCCCCATTCACAATTGGCGTACGAGCACTTTACAATAACTCTTTGCGATCGGAATGTTTTAGATTCACACGAGCTCTCTCATATATTGCATGAGGTCTCGCATTTGTTGAATGTATTTTAGTGCTTGCATCAAGTCTCCTTAAAAATTGTGGACATGCACACTATTCAGACGCGACTGAATGCGATCCAAATCATCGCAGTGCAATGCACGAACAATATATAGTACGAACATTTTACAACATTTTGTATACTCGCAAGAGTGCAGGTGCATGATTTTTAAAGGTCATAAGATGAATCGCTGCTGGAGAGAGAGAGAGAGAGAGAGAGAGAGAGAGAGAGAGAGAGAGAGAGTTGAATGTGATAATAGTCTACCATATATCATATGTGCATGTTCTAGTGAGAACATACATTAAATTGGTAAACAACAAAATATTTACAACCATCGACCATTTCTAATGCTATCATGTATGAAACATGTCATGTTATTCTAATAAATCAACAATTATAGGGGGAAGGGCGCCCCGGGTGCGCATAAACATTAAAATTAATACAAGTATCAAAAAGTAGTTTTAAAAGTGTTGCTACATTGGTCATGCTTCTGGATTGAATGTTCTTGAGAGCACATTGTGCACAACGCTGTGTAATCAAGACATACATGTTTTGCCTGGTCAACAGATCACACTCAGCCCAACGGGAATCTGCAGACACATTGTTTACATTATTATTAATCATCAAAAGCCAAAAATTTTACAAACCTGATAATATCCGAAAAGCCAAACGAGAGTGATACTATGATGTCACATTTGTAAATGTGGGTCACAATTGTAAATGTGGGGTGAGCATCCCGGTTGTAAACATGTAGGCCTGACTATCTTACCTATAATAAGTCAATTCGTACATAGAATAGTCGGCTATCTTTCCACTATACAAGTGAAAAAGAGCAACTGATCTTAATTTGCTTTTCATTCATTTAGGTAACAAGGGGTACATGTACATATATCTACATTACGTACATAATTAATTTAAAACAATATTACTGGTACATATAACTGTAATATAGAAAATTCTTCATGTTTATCTATTTACATAAAGCGACATTCTTCGGTTAACTTTTCTGTCCATTTTCAATAAACTAGCTATATAATTACAGGGATTTTTCAGCCTTTTTTTAATTTTGAAAATGCCATTTTTTTTGGAATTGGGAAAATTGTATCGACAATTTCATACAGTTGGGAGAAATCATATGTTGCATACATCATGATTTCTGATTTTATTATCATAATGGAAAATCAAAGAGCTAGACTTTAATTGAATAGAATCTAATTAACTTCACAATATAGATATATGTATGATATTCCTATATTTAGTTATTAGAACAAGTCTTTTCCCCTGAAATAAACACCTTCAACACTGGTCATAAAAGTATTACATTATTAAGAATTTATCAACATATCCCCTTTTAAATTGAGAATGTATTTTTCTGTTTGAAATATTTCATAACATTTACCTTTTACTTTTATATCAGTCTAGTGTGTGTAAAAAAAAAACATGTACCATTTACAGTACTGTATTGTATACCACAAAATAGCGATGTTTTAGAAAAACAGAGGAAAATCGGATTAAAAGTTGGCGATGTTTACAGCGTGTTTTGAAACTTTTATGACTGCAGTTTTGCTAAATGGGTTTAATCATTTGTTAATACTGAACATTTATGGACATTCTGGTTATTTTACGAAGTATTTTTTGATAAGAAATAAACATAAGAACTATTTACCAGTTGGGGAAAAATACTGCTATACTAATTGGGATCATAATTTGGACAGCTGCTGAAGTGAACTTATTTCCAATTGGGAATGGGGATGACTTTTGCTCCGGAGAAGGTACTGATAAATCCTTGAATTACATATTACATCAAACGTACAGTGGAAATGAATATCATGCTTTTATTGTTAACTTCGTTTCGAATTTCCTCGAAGATTAATCAACATTTGGTGTAAAATAGTCAAGTTGCACACATTATCGCCCTATTTTATTTGAATATTTAAAAAAAAAACTTCTTAAAAACATTACTTTGTTCAATTGTAGTAGGATTATCAAAAGTACTTACCATAAAATGGCTTTGATTCCTAAAAGGCAGCACGCTGGCGTTAAAAGGTCCATTGTTTTAACCCGAGACGTTCCGAGAGTACTCGGAACAAATGGCAGAGAGCACTTGCCAAATGTTCAAACATGGTCAAGAAATTAACGACTTTTTTTCTAGTTAGGCTTTATACATAAAAAGTGAAAAAGTATTTTGAAAACAAGTTCATTTAGAATAATTAAAGGCTAAACAAATTATATATGTTAGATTTTTTGCAATATTGCAAGTTTTCGTTGGTCTCCTAAATGCAGAAAAATAGTCATTGCTAATTATACGATGGAGGCAGATTGAATTCCTTTTTACGAAAAAATATAGACAAAAGGCAACTATTGGATGTCAAATAATAGACACATTGATGCATTTTAGGCAAAGACACACCGTTCATTCATTTAAAGATAAGCCAATTACATTTTAGACAAGGTCAAAATAATACGGAGACCAAAATATGTCTCCCTAATCTACTGGTCTCCCTAATAAAGATAAAATAATACAATCGGTCTACCAAATGCATAAGTCAGGTATATATATATATATATATATATATATATATATATATATATATATATATATATATATATATATATATATATATATATATATATATATATATATATATATATATATATATATATATTTATACACTTACCTTCACCACAATTTCCCCTTTCACAAAAAAAATCGTTTTCATCATTTTTTTCTGAAAATTGAAAGAACACATGGCATAGGCTAACACTGTTGTCAAATAATTATATTGTGTTTCATGCAGAAATTAAACGGGTTTCTTCTTAATAGTTTCAAGATTTTTTTTCCACAAACAAACTACTCGAATTCTTATGTATGTGAACAAAATGTTATTAGATCACTTCGTGTATGGCTATGTTTCTGTTTAATCTCTTAGACAGATAACGTCTTTTTATCAGATGGAAATGAACATTGAAATATAGAATACTTTTATTTTTGTGTATACTTAAAACCAACCTGCTATTCAAGAGTTAAATGTTAAAATGCTTTTCATGTAGAACAACGAGATTCTTAAAAACTGATGTTACCTTTGATAAACAAACCTAGCACTGTACAGAAAGCAATGAAGACAGCAAAAAACACAATGAATACAACAACAAGTCTGTGTACAATCTTCGCGTGGTGTTCACTTTCATTACTGCCGGTAAAATAAAAAAAAATTGTTAATGCAATAAATGAAACTTATCACTTATCTAACAATATGAAAAGCATAATATAAAGGTAAACAGAGAATTGATTTGTTAGATTTATTCAGAAATGTTAATGCCAAGATTTGTATGCTTAATGTGACGTATGTGTGTTTTGGGTAATTAATATTTTACAAGACCAATCATGACAGTGTGCCGAGTGAAGCAATGGACCAAATCGTAAGGCGAGGAAAACCTTTCATAACATTCATAGTACAATTTCACACAACAAAAATAAACTTGTGTTTCGATCTGTATTTTTATAATCTTGTTTATGTTATTATTAAATCAGGATTATTTCATTTGATTTGCAGTTTGGAACAGAAGAATGTAAAATACTACTTTTGTTCAAAATGATCCCGTGATCATTAGGAAAAATAGGGGCACACGCTTTTTTCATCTTATAATAGATAATCAAAATTAAAAAGAGACGGTTTGTTTTTCAAATAATCAGGGAATAATTGGGAAGATTCAGAGACAAGGTTTTTGTTTTACCTTATAATAGATAATCAAAATTAAAAAGAGACGGTTTAGGTTGTTTTTCGTTTTTTATAAATAATCAATATATATTTCTCTTTTGTGAAGATTCAGAGACAATGGTTATTTTGTCTGCCATTGAACTAAATTTCATCTTTTTAATGTGTAATAAAATATATATTGTCGTTCGCATGTGTTACTTTTTAGAAGGTTCAGTTATGATTTACCCTCATATATTAATTGACACGGATGTATTTCACATCCTTCTATTTTTGAGTAGTTTATTTAGAATAATGTACATGCCCATGTTTATCTATTTGTATACAGTAATTTATTAACCTGGATATATTTTATTCTTTCAAATAAGCATCAGCTGATTTTCAAATCAAGATGCGACTTTGATTGGATAGTTATCAATGATTGCTTATAATGGCCAAACTATTTAATACATATAATACTCAATTATAACATAGAACAACACTCATTTTTATTGTATCAGCTACTTCTTGTATCCGACTGACTATCTCTTTGATTGGCTGATATATCAGCTACTTCTTGTATCCGACTGACTATCTCTTTGATTGGCTGATATATCAGCTACTTCTTGTATCCGACTGACTATCTCTTTGATTAGCTGGTATATCAGCTACTTCCTTTATCCGACTGACTATCTCTTTGATTGGCTGATGTGTCAGCTACTTCTTTTATCCGACTGACTTTCTCTTTGGTTGGCTGATATATCACATTTGATATTAGTTGTTTTAAGGCTAAGTTGATTTTGTCATAAGCTTGGATTTTTTTGTTACCGACGTCAGAATTTCTGTCGGATTAACGTGCAGTTAACTGCATGTTACGTTTGTTATTTCAATCATTCATATTTCTTAATAGAAAGTCTCGGTAAATGCTTAATAGTGTTTTATACAAAGCAACTTGAAAATGTAAAATGTAGGGATTGTTTTATTCATTTTCTGATAGGATGTACAAGCTCATAGATTGTGCAAAGTTAGAATGTTTAGCGAAATATTCCAGGTCATTCATGTACCTTTGAATGATGCAATACATTGTAAATTGATGAAAATTGGGAAATTATCAAAACTTCAACTTTATGAATCAAATATCATTTCAATATTTATAGAAAAAAATCGAGTTTAAAAATGTTAATATGACATAAAGTGTTTTACTATAATTTCAACGAGAAAATTAACATATCATTGTTCTTTTCTAAGAAATAATGATAAAACATCAAAATTCATAATTACTAAAGACAAACCTCCGTTAAAATTTTAATGTATTGGATGAAAATATCATTCCTCTATTTTGCTAAAGATGTGTTGTATTTTTGAAATAGCACTCAAAGTCTCAAAATCGTTTGTGCTTTGTGTACTGACTATGTTGTTATTATTCGTACTAATAACACACATATTTGACCAATTGATGTGAATCATTTTGTTCTTTCATTTGTTTAGATCTTAATCTATTGTTATAGTTAAGGACAAAATACTGATTTAAAAAAGGAACAAATGTCAGAAAAAAAATAATACTTGCAATTCAAATTCAAAACAAGATTGGATATTGGTTAACCCATATCGAAGATACTCGACTTTAAAATTATATTGATTTTTAGCTGGGCTCTGCTAAAAGCAGAGTCCTAGTTGTAGGCATGCGAATCGCCAGTTACTATAAATAGCACAACTTCAAAAGTAAACTAAAACCCAAACAGTGTCAAGTCAAAGCTTCCGCTTTTCCAAATAGTTACATGTACACAAAGAGCCACGTTTTGTCAAAAGTGTTTGCATTTTGTTTCTTTTTATAATTTCGAGAGAATTGTGTTTTTTTTAATAAAAACGTGTTTTAAAAACAATACTATGCATTTTGGACACATACAATGCGCATGATCTTCCATGAACTTCTTTGCTGTGCGTTGAAGAAATTGGGATTGAATAAATAACGCTTGTTGCAACATTCAAGGCAGAAACTGTTGAACTTTTTTCTACTAGACAGACATATTTTTGTTTTTAGCCACTTACTAAAATTGATCGCTCTCTGATGCTTTGCCGACTTATAAGCATGAGAGAGAGAGAGAGAGAGAGAGAGAGAGAGAGAGAGAGAGAGAGAGAGAGAGAGAGAGATTCAGTCTTTACTACACAATATGCATAAAAAGAAACCAAAAGAGCCCGGCTTTCAGTTCTTCAGTACTTTAATTTATTTTGCTCCACCGATCTCTAAGTTAAAATCACTGAACATGTTTAGAAACATACGTATATCGTTTATCTTGTCCGTAGAAAAACAGTCCACATATCTGAGCCTAAACAGAGTTCACACAAGTGCGATTAGAAACACAGTATAGGTGTTGCGTAACCATGCCGTCATTAAAAAAAATAAAACAAAAACCCAACAATCAACAAATCATACTTAGCAAATATTTAAAAGAGACAGTTTAATAACTAAAAAACAATGATCATTACAGTTACATAGTTATTAAAAAATATGAGAAATATCCATTAGTGAAGAATATTGTCCATCGAAGCAAGATAAAAACAACCTATGTTTTGTGGAACAGACTGATGAAGCAGCAAGCGTATACGTATAAATATGAATACGTCACATTAGAATTACGTGGGGAAAGTTTTTTTTTAGTTATTTAACGTTAATTTTGTTTTTCTTTCACGTATGACAAAGACATTGATATTCTAAACATTTGTTGAAATGTTGTATCTTCTAATCATGAACGGGACTATATTTTTTATACAACTATGTAAAGGGTACCTGGTTATAGTACCTTATCCTGAATAAATAGTAAGCACTGACCGAATATATCAAAAAGAAGAAACACTTATTATTATCAATTAATCTAGTACTGCTTGTCTCACCCTTTATGTTCCTGCCACAATCCGGAGAAACAGACGACATCACACTCCCTATATGTCTTAAGTCAATATGATGTTGTTTTTAAAACTTTCTCCAGAATCCTAATATGATCTCTGAACTTGTGGTGCTCTTCTCTGCTTATATGCAACATTTGCACATTCAGTCGTAAAAATAGTTAAGATTTCTTAATGTTCCCCCTTTTTTGCGTTTTTACGTTTTAAGAGAACGAACACCTATCACATGTTTGTACCTTTAGCATTACATATTCACCTTATAGCGTATCTAATAGAATGCCTAAACGATTGAAACATATTTAAATATGCACTTATCTACCTATGAATAAGGTTTTGTTTTTTTAATAAATAACGGTTTTTATATCATTTGGTAAAAATCTTTAAAGTACAAATATTGCTTCAGTAGCATGACAAACAAATTAGAACCTCGTGACAGAATGTTGTCTATTGGTTTATATCTATCCTATTACAGTCCATACAATATATTTTTTCTTTAAAGTTTAGCTTGCTGTCACGTTATAAGGAGTTGCCTAAACTACTCTATTAAATTGAATATACTGTTCAGCCATGTTTAAGTATACGCGTTGTCTGTTTCTCTGAAAATCGCCTTTAAAATAGCAAAAAAAATAGAATATGTTACAACAAATTACATTCTTGTCACGTGTGCTACTACAATAAACAGATGATATAATAAATAAAAAATAATTTTTAAAAAAATCCTAAAGATATAAGACCCTCTCAAAAAATGTTTTAAAGCAAATACAAAATACAAAGAATAAAACAAATTTGAAAAAAAAAACCCAGAATGTCAACGAAGAAACAAAAACATTGTTAGAGGTTTAAGAAATGTTTCTCTCATATTTGTTTATGTGTATTGCTACGGCTCTAGAAAAACATGTTTTAAAGACCTTTAAGGGGGGGGGACTTCATTTGTACTTAAAAAGTAGCATATTACTTAGATTTTATTTAAATTGCCTTAATGTAATTTTAATTTTTTTAATGATATCCTTTAAAGTATTTTGTTTAAGTATGTAGAGAGGAACAAAGTGCAGATGCATTAAGATGAATTTAAAGTGCAAATTGTGTAAATAAAAAGTGTGCAATTATTTGAATGATTGACGTGTAACAAAGACTCTATAAAATAAAGCAAATTTTCACACAAAAAGCATATTTTTTTTTCACAAATCTAAATCATTTAAGCATTGAATCATTATTTCTTAAAAGATAAAGTTTCATAACTAAAGCGATGTATAAAAATTGAGTAACGCGCGTTATGAAACAGTACGTTCAGAAATTCATCTCAATTAAGTAAAAATGTGTTCCATTTAAATGTTCATAGAGCGCAATTTTTTTCCTTTATTCAAATTATAAATTATCGAATAAATGGATTGTTCATACCTTGATTGTAAAATTTGGATTTAAAAGTTAAAAGCTTGCTAATAATCAAAGAACAAAACGTGTTCCATTAATGTGATGATTTACACGACGTTACTACAACTTATATTTTTTATTTTTTTTAGTTTTGTATGACTTACATTAGGTTGACGAATGCATAGAATAAGTGTGAATATGTTCACAAAACACTAATTACTTTGTTCGTCCACAATTTGATTTGTCACTTTATCTTGAAATTGTTCGCGTTTTTGACAACTTAAAACATCATTTTTCACAATTAACTGAATGTTTGAATTTTTTTAATTTTGGTTACAAACCAAAAGGCATAGAGATGGATGTTTATATGAAGAATAAAATATTATAATAAAGGACTAGTAACATTTAATCTACTTTTTCAAAGTAAGAATGGAAATACTGACCGATTTTCTTTGAATGTTTTGTAACATGATTGTGCATGCATTTTAACAACCCTAATGTGTTTATACAGTAACCAATACAAATCACTTTGTTTTCACCGAGACGGGGCAATCTGTGATAATGACATTCATTTTCAGTTGTTGAAACAATATAGCCCGTGGAAAAACAACATTAATTAAGTTTATCTGACAAGTTTATCACACATTATTGCTTAAGACTGAGTAAATAAGCACAGCCTTCAAATTTAACTGATCTGAGTACTCCTGTCAATCAACTGATTTATCATCCCAGATTGAATTTTTGAACATTTTTCATATATTTATGGGTTTCTTCTTTTAAAACATAGCTACAATTGTATAGGAACTATTTAAACACACGTATTTCTATATTAAATTAATACATTGAACTTCTAATTGTGACGGGGGTCTTCCCTGTCACCGGCGCTGACTGATAACTATTGATTATATTCACAGTTTTATTTACATATTTACAACGAACACGAATTACACAATATTTATGAAACACGGGTAATATCAAAATGCGTACTCACTTTTTAACATCCAACTTATTATCTTTTGTCTCCCATGTTCCCTGGATATGGCTATACCAATTATCTCTCACTCCTCAGACTCACCCATAACTCAATCAACTACTCACTTTCATCTCTCAGAACTGTATCATGCACAATAAACAAATTACAACTACAGATATTTACTCAGGAATTATGGACTCATATTCTCTCTCTCTCTCTCTCTCTCTCTCTCTCTCTCTCTCTCTCTCTCTCACTTGCCTAGCGAGCTGAAATGATACTTTTGGGAAGCAGGGCTACAACGCCTGCATCGTGCACCTGTAATCTTATCAAACCTTTTATATCACATTTTTAACCCAACATTTACTAAAGATAATTTACCCAAGGGGATGGCCCTATAACATAATTAAACGTGACATATTTCAAAATTTTAAATGTATAGCATTGTTAAGAAAGATGCACATGTTTCTAACCAAACATTTCAACCAATTCCGACCAATCGGAATACTATTTAGAGTTAATCTTATAGTATATATCCAAAAATTAGACATGTTCATTACAAGTGTTCATACCTAATGTAAAATGAATTCAAAAGTCTTTTCTTCAGGTCAAAAATCAAATACGATGACGTTATCAAGGCTTCTTTTATCAAGTGTCACCTCTGTCAAATTTAAACTTTCATATAGCTAAAACTCAGGATTAGAATAAAACAGTTTTAATATATTTTGATTATAGATCATGACATTGATAAACAAAAATGTACTTGATGATTCAGTATTTTGTGGAATCATTGCATTTCGTGAAGGCCAATTTTCGTGGATTGTCGGGTTTTTGTGTATTCGTGGGAATCAAATTTCGCGGACTCGTCGGTTTACAGTCTTAAAAGGAAAGCTAAATCTTTAAAATCAGTTTCGTGGAAGATGTAAAATTCTTGTTTACGGGCTACACATGAATACCACGAACATTGAGCCACCTCGAATTCTAATTATTCCATAGCAGTTAAGGAACAAACAGATATCTCTAATAAACAAGAAATGAATCATTATCTTTTTTGGCTATGCAAATTCTGATAAAGACAAATATTATTTCATTTTACTAGATTTAAATGGTAGAGGGGTAATGATTTAGACAAATATCATGGGGCTAGAAGTATTTAATGTTTTAATGTATGAAACAGAGTTCTTATTTTTAAGAACATAATATTAAAGGTTTTAAAAAATATGTTTTAAAAAATGAAAATTAAAATGTTTCTTTGTCGTCTGATATTTGAAATCCTAGGGTCTAGAGCTCTCATTACATTATCTCATTTGATAGAAATATGGCAAAATGTTCATGTTAATTCCCAAAGTACTAAATTTAAATCCCACTAAATCAAATATCTTTTTATTGTACCGCTACATGTAGCAATAATTGATTATCTGAATACCGAACGAAAAGAGAAATCAACAAACAATTTAAGGTACAACTAGTATAGAGACCTTAATGCAGATGCTTTCCTGCCGAATATATCAACAATATCCTCCCGCCATGTTCGACACATATCTGCCATTCTTTGTTCCTATCTGCTGCAACCATACTCTATTGAATTTCATGCCAAACAATGTATTAATCATCACCTTTTGTTTTTATTTTTTTCTTGATTAAATCTAACTTAATTTTTCAACTACTTGAAATGTATGAGTTCAAGAAAGTTGATGAGGTGGTGAAAAAGAGAACATTCAACTGAAAGATTACACTGGATTTTAGAAAACTATACAAATCGACATTAATCCCGATTAAATACAGGCCAGTGGACCATTGTTGTGGTGGATTCAGCTTTCGCAGTCGAAATGTGAACATCAAATACATTTTGTCTTAGGGTGACAGTTTCTCACAACAAGGAGGAATCCTTTTTTTAGGACATCTACCACATTTTTCTGTGTAACCGTTTTTATTTTTATTGTTCAGAGTCTTATAAAATTTTGTCTGAAGTTTTCCAGATATAAATGATCTACAACATTGGCTTATGAATAACTTTGCATGTAGAAACAATTACATCGAATTATGTAACTCTACAATTATTTCCTTAAGCATTAAGTATCAAAAGACCAACTCATCACACAGCAATGTGGGGTGTACAATATACATCATTAATCTATTTTTTATTTAAATTGTTGCTTTACCTAGACTTTCAGTCTCCAGGTTAGCCTATCACAAAGGAGATGGCCAGTGCACTAGGCTAAGGACACTGGTTCTGATGATTCAACGGAACGTCACTGTTCCTTGATGTGTTGCGGGCAGAAAGAGGAGAATATGCCGTCTTAAGCTTGGTCGAGTGGGCCAAACCTACCCATAATGGTGGAGCGTGCGGGAAATGAAACCTTGGGAGCAAATGCGTGACTTCTGATGGTCCAATCGGACTAACTTTAAATCAAGCATAATTTTGTGTTTGGATCTTATAAAACCCAGCGCCAAACTCTTTTCCATCATTATCCGGTAGCTCTCAATTCAAGAAACATATAAAATGTCTGCAGTGAACGAACAGAGGAGACCAATTTATGATGAGAACTTTGCGTGACACTTCCATTTTAAGAACTTTGCGTGACACTTCCATTCTAAGAACTTTTCGTGCCACTTCCATTTTAAGAGATTTCCGTGATACTTCCATTTTAAGAACTTTCCGTGACACTTCCATTTTAAGAACTTTGCGTGGAACTTCCTTACTAAGCATATATGGCTCAGATTCTGCATTCAAGCCTGTAAGTTGCCAACGTATTGTATGCCACATCGTCTATGCACGTTTAGTGAAGATAGAACCAGTATTGAGTAAGGTATGTCTTTCAAATGACACCTGCTTAAAAAAACGTTAACCAGGTCGGGACGCCGATGCTGGGGGTAAAGCAAAACCCCCCCACTTTCTTTGTCTCGGTTAGCTAAAATGCAATAAATATGAGGTCTTCCATGTTATAGTGTATGCAAATTACGCATGCAAGATCAGAACAATGCCTTTATCTAAAGAGTCACTTATCATTTCTCCCATAGACTATATAACTTATATGTCATTTATCTTTACTTCTCCACAGACATCGATATAGATGTCACTTTCTTCCATAGACCACATAACTCAGAAGTCACTTTCTCTTCATCACTTCCTCCACAAACCAGGTGGCTTAGATGTCACCTTCTCCAACAGACAATATGACCCAAATATCATTTTCTGCATTATATCTCATTTACTCTACACCATATGAAAGTTGTAGGGGTACTATCCTATCTTGTTTTGTAAATGACACAGCACTTGGTAAATTAAATATTTTACTTTCAATTTAGCATCCAAACATATAATCCAATGCATGACAAAACTTGTACACTAATCCACTTATCATAAAACAAATACGATCCTAGTTACAAGACAGTAAAGTAATGTTATTGACAATAAATAAACCAAAAGGGGTTCTAATGATATCATTATATCTAGTCAGATATATTTAAAAGGCATTGATAGGCATGGGTAAACTCCCTTTCATTGCCTTTATAAACAGATGTGACGGAATTTCATCAACGATTATAAAATCCCACACGATACATCTGACAAGGTTTTGAGGACTGATTTCACCATTGCGTTTAAGTTATTTTGTCAATTATATTACACAGAACAACTTACACACATTTAAAAGCAGTAGAGTTTTTAAAGATACCTATACATTCATGCTGCTAATCAAGTTTCTAAAAAAACTTGAGTAATATAGTTTAAGTGTTGGGTCAATTTGTGAGAATCATAAATGGCAGTAAGTCAACGTTAAATCGATGCCAAGATAAACCAGGCTCCAGACATTGTAGATTAAAATAGTTCAAACAGATACAATAAGAAATATATTGATGAAAGGGCAGAACTGTTGGACTATTGATATATCCAAAGAATTTTTCTGCATGGCAAGTAGGCAGATTATACTATGTGCATGGGGGGGCTGTATTATAACATTGTAGAGACACATATCTATCAATGTTTAATCACAGACAGTAAGGACTATTTTATACAGCAATGATCCCATAGAATATGAAACAAATATCATACACCATAAAAACATAACAATTCTTTGACTACATTTTTTACAATAACATTCTGACATTAATGTCATGAAATATTGCTATAGTCTTTGAATAATGCATAGTAACTGGACTGTTTTAACAATAGATACAAAACAGAACATTCTGTGCCTCATAAAATCATTGGATGAGTGCAGAATTTGATTTTGCTTAAATACGTCAACAAACACTATTTGATAATACGATAATAAAAACAATAACATATAACATGTACAACATCTGGTCTCAACTTAACAATAATTTACATTCATTTCATTGGTTCCTGAAATGAACTTATAAATATTAGAGAAACAAATAATGTTACTGTCCAACATCAGAGAACATGGAGCCAATGAAGCTCAAGGTCGGACAAGGTCACAGTGACAAGAAAATTATAACAAGGTTCCCTGGATGGCACGCCTATCTTTGTGGAAATAACCTTGACATAGGAGTACCTGGAAAAAACAAAATTTACGGTTTTCAAATAGGCAAAACACATCTCATAGATAATTTGTATATTCATTTAAAGATTTGATAAACATATTAAAGCAGGACAATTCTTAATTGATAAACTTTTTAAATGACTTACACTTGAGTAATTGTTTTATTTTATGACCTTAAGTTTTAAAACAATAACACAGAAAGAAAATTTCAAAGAATATACACCACAGCAAATAAGATTCAAAGAGCTTGTTGATATCAGCATTACTGAGCTAGCCTATTCTGACACACTCATTTAATATACGAATGTATACTTCTCAAAATGATTCTATATATTTTATATTGGAGTGAAAATCAATTAGAAAATGACCATCAATTGATAATTAAGCAAGCTATGGTATGAATATGTCATTACAACTTCTATAAAAAAAAAGAAGCCCATGGGCCATATCGCTCACCTGAACAACAATAAACATATAAAAATCAGCTTTTATATGGCGTCATATACAAAATATCCGAGCAATGCAGTATAATAGATCCTGTATAAAATCCTACATATTCTTACGTTTTTCATTGAGACCCTTTGTCACAGGATTGTTTTATAGTCACATCACATATTGAGCATTGCAGATCTGTTGAGGCCCAAAAATTGTCCAGAAGCCTGAGTCTAAACAATTTTAAAGAATCAACAATACGTCAGAATGCTTTCATATAACCATTAACCATATATAATACATTTGAGTTTTTGTGAATATTTTAGATGTTTTTCTTTGTAAAATTTAAAAAAAAACCCTCCCCCTTCCCCAATGTGGCCCAACCCTGCTCCTGAAGATTTTGATTTTGAAAAAATGTAATCTACATTATCTGAGCTGATTAAAGTTACAGCTTTTCTGGGCAAATTGGGGTTTAGAAGATGATTTTTAAATATGTTTCCCTATATATTACCATGTAAAAAGTTGACCACTCACCCCTCCCTCAAAGTGCCCCCCCCCCCCCGACCCTTGGGTATCATGATTTGAATTAACTTGAATCTTCCCTACCTTCGGAAGCCATGTTTAAAATCTCCTGGTGTAAATCATGTGACCGACCATAATGGCCGCCTAATGCATGTCGACTGTACAGTTTCGGATCAAAATCTGATGACTGCTGACCGCGTTACTCAGGTGACCGCTCTTTAGAGGGAAATCATAGAGGGTTTTTTTCATCGGGAGGAAATAGAATGCTTCCACACAAGTTATTAAAGCTCATCTGCCTGATCGGTTTCTGAGAAGAAGATTTTTAAAAATTGTCTCCAAGTATTCCTATCTGAACCCCCCCCCCTTCCAACTGTGGCCCCAAACTACCCCCTAGAATCATTATTTTATCAAACTTTAATATAACCTTACAAAGGATGCATTCACAAAAGTTTTTGATTTTCTTGTCGATCGGTTCCTGAGAAAAAAATCTTTAAAGATTTTTCTCTCTATATTCCTATGTAAAAGTTTGACCCCAATTGTGGCCTATCCTACCCCCAGGGATCATGATTTGAACAAACTTGAATTAACACTACCTGAGGATGCTTCCACACAAATAACAGCTTTTCTGGCTAAATGATTTTTGAGAATTTTTTTGAAAAATAATAACAAATTTTTAAATGATTTTTAATTTTCTCCCCTTTAAATAGAGCGTGACCCTTTATATAAACAACCCCCTTTACTCAAGGATGCTTTTTGCCAAGTTAAGTTGAAAACGGCCTCGTGGTTCTGGAGAAGAAGTAAAAAATGTGACAAGTTTATGGACAGACAGACGGACGGCGGACAAAATGTGATCAGAAAAGCTCACTTGAGCTTTCAGCTCAGGTGAGCTTAAAATGTAGAATTAGGTCACTAGGTCACCTTGTTGGAGGTCGACTGTGCCCCCCATCACGGGGATCCTGCTCTGGTGGCTCTCTTTCACTTCCTGACCAAGTACCACAGAAGGGAAACAAAATATACTGCAGCTGTTAAGATACATACATCAATGTGCTTCACTTACCTTTCATAATATAGCTAACTTACATCTAGAATATTCATATCAGTACATTTCTACACGAAAATTAAAAACAAAAATATCTAGGCTGAACCACTATCAATGAGGCGACACTCTTGAACATGGTGACCAGTCTGACCTACTGAAAGAGTTACAGCCACCACCACCCTGGCAGCACTAAATGCGGTGACCGGTCGGCAGGGCCTGGTCCCTCGCTGAAGGTCCTCAGGGGAGGGGTAGACCTCCATCCTGGCAATCAGAGCCAAGGTGGTCTGCTAACAGTCCTGGAATCCCCCAAGTAACAAGAGCAGGTACTTCTTCTGGTAGACCATGACCTTCCGGTAACTGTCTGCCCGCAGGTACTTCCCGTACAGACGCTGGATCTAAATACAGATTCACCCTCATCAGAATGTAATCAAAGTAAACAGGTACAAAATGTATCAATATAACGAATGTTAAAACTTCAAATATTAATTTAATGGTTATATGGATGCATTTTTCACTTTCACTGCCAGTGTTTGTATTATAATCCCCTGTCTCTTTTCTCTCTCTCCCCCTATCTCTCTCTCTCTCTCTCTCTGATTTCTTACCCTATCCCTTCCCCTGTCTTTCTCTCTCTCTTTCTCTCTCTGAGTCCTTACACTATCCCTGTTCCCCTCCGTCCCTACTCCAGCGATGCCTGACTTTCGGTATCGTTCCACTCTGAGGTCAGCTCGACATTGGTAAAGCTCCTTTTCCATTTGATTAAGGGCCAGCTGTAGTGACAGCCTCTCTTTGGCCCATGAGGCACGAGCTTTCAGATGACGGTTCTCCTGATCCACGTGGTTTTCACTCATATCATGGCCATTCTACAGTGAAGAAAAACATTGACTTATTAAATATTTCCTAAACCAAGAGGCCCATAATGACCTAGATGTGGGTACACATATCTTGAGGTGGTAAGATACCTCAGCTAACATGGTTACATCACTCCTATATCGTCATTTTTCTATTGACTTACAATCCTAATTTTGAAGCACCTTAATCTTTTCCCTGATGTCTGACATTCAGAATCCCTTTTTCTCTATCCATAGTCTTACATTTAAACCTGACATTCAGAATCCCTCTTTCTTTACCCATAGTCTTAAATTTATCTTCAGATTTACATTCCCAACATTCAGAGCCCCTGAGCCCCTTTCTTTGCCCATAAGAACATATTTTCCCTTTATCTACAGACACCCACTCAACAGACACACATTCCTGCTGTTCGGCACCTCTCTGCCTGTTTTTAAAGACAAACATACCTGCTGTTCAGCACCCTTCTGCCTGTATCTCCAGATCTCCTCCTCTAGACGCCCCAGTGTGTTGCGTAGCTCCATCTTCTCCTCTGTCAGTCTGGACACAAAGTTAGTCAGTTCGGAGTTGTGATGTAACACTCGCTGGTTCACGGCCTGGGCGCTGGGTCGACTCGTCAGACTGTCCATGGTGTCCGACTTTAAGGCAAGTGGTGTCTTAGTTTGTCCGAGTTCACTCAGTAGGTCCTTGAGAGATATCTCTAGACTCTGAACATTAACCGAACCTTCACCACTACAAAACCAAAATCTCAGTTTAATCAATTAAAGAAGTCGCTGCCAGATTTAAACTTCTATAAACTTTTACAATCTCCTTGGGTAGAAGGGTTCTGTATAAAGATAATGGGATATATTCAACTTTAGAGCTGATACATTTGGACCTTTGTCTTTACTGAATAAATATTTATGGCCAAAAATATCACAGTGTATAAAATCTGAAACACATATGATGCGTAGTTGGTGAATAATCCAGCCTCCTATTTAGGAATCTGCGTCCCCCTGACCTACATTCAGAGCGCCAGATTCCCATATTTACCCACCCCCAACCCACTTAAGTTACCCATCCCCTTAAGGACCTCTTGACTTTCATTCCTACCAGCATTCATACGTTTGTTGAAACAATATTTTATTTCAAAATGAAATAGGAACGTACAGCAGGCATAGCCTATTTTTGTCCTCTTCTTACAAACAAGATCATGATCACATTATGTAATTATATTAATAACATATGTATAGTGCATAAAAATAAATAATGTTCAAACGAGAACATTTGAACGATTGGTCATGCCTCACCAGGTATCAATTCTGTCTGTATGCAGACAGAAAAACGTATATTAAACCACAAATGTTGCAAGTAATACCCGTGTGGTTAAACAAGACAGTTTTGATGCACTGTTGTATTACACGTACAGTACATGGCTCACATATGATACACGAATGACCGTAATATAAATACCTTTAGAATTCCCCTATCCCAGTTTGTAAACAAAAGGAAGCATGTTTGGATTTTACCGTTTGTGATTTAAGGCCATGGCGGGTCTTGTTGTTGCCGTAGGTACGAAAATGGCGGATCGATGATCCATGAATTCCTAAGTCTTCATTGCTTTCCCATGTTTACCCCCATTATCGCCTTACACAGGGAATAGCTGATCTTGATAGTGTTGTACTACAGACTCCCACTTATACTCTCGAGCTGAGTCTTGTAAACATTCTCCAATTCATCCTCTAACACCCCCCGACACACACACTTCAGTCTTAAGTTGCCTCACCCCGAGGATAGCTGATCCTGATACTATAGTACAAGATACTGCAGACTCTAACATATACTATCGAGCTGTGTCTTGAAACATTATCCCATTAATCCTCTAACACCCCCCCCCCCAACGCTTTAGTAGCATTACCCCGAGGATAGCTGTTTCTGATACTGTAACGTAGTATAAGATACTGCAGACTAGGACTTATACTCTAAAGCTGTGTCTTGTTAACGCCCCCATGATCCAGATTCTCCCCACTGTCATCTCGCTGGTGAGTCGAGCGTAGTTTCTCCTGCTGTAGTTCCCGAGTTGCTTCCATCTCACGTTCTCGAGTCTTTTAGACTTGATCCTCTAGGTCTATAACTTGCTGAATTTCTAACTCATTTTCATGCTAAACAAAATCAAGCAGAGATACTGAAGCAATTATCAAACAGTCTCAGTTCTCAACCAAAAAATTAAGGCAGGCAAACTACCAATATGGCCCTTATATTTAGAATTATGTATATCATTAGAGTCAAATAGTTCATCTCTAAACATTTTCTCTGCACATCCATCATTTGAATCCAAACATCGAGTAGACATTATTACCATCTTCATTTTCTGGTCGTCCCTCTCCCTCTCCAGCTGTCAATGTTAGCGGCGCTCTGTCACTTTCTCTGTGTCACGACTTCTCTCCTTCTCATTTATGACGTCATTTAGGGATTTGACCTCTAGTTCACGTTCAGACTTGAGCCGCGAGACTTAATCACGTTCGTGTTCACAGTACCGTGTGATGCCTAGTTTCTGAAACTAAACAAACACAAACAATTAGTTAAATGTTCAAAACAACTCTCTGTTATATACCACAGACTTCATTTGTTTCCTGCATGCTTTTAGCCGGTCTTGACGAGCCAATAACATGCTGGGAAAAGTTTTAATCATGTAATTCAACAAAGCTACAACAAGATTTAGATTATGAAAATGACCTAATGAATTCTATGAATTGTCCGAGACTCGAGAGAAGTCACCTTTGCTTTTCTCGCTCCAGGGAGTTTTTAAGATCTTTATCTTTGGCACCTTCTGGATCTAACTTGAACTGCATGTCCTCGAAGATTGAATTTTCTTGGTCTGAACTCTCGAGGAGTGAGCAGCACTCACTGTCCACATTCTCTCTGAGTTGGTCCTTGACAGCTCTCTCTCTCTCTCTCTCTCTCTCTCTCTCTCTTTCTCTCTCTTTAGCGCTGTATAAAAAGAATGCATCAATTTTAATGTTATGTACAACTGAACCATATTATATAACCTTTATACTAGCTCTGTACACAACTACAAACAATCTCTCTTAGGGAAAATAAACATTAATTTAAAAAAGCCTCAAGAAAACCAGTGATACAGTTAAAATGAAGGACTTAAACTTTGCTCCCTATCAGCACCTAGCAATATTAGTGCTAAGTGCTGTCTATTGAAGTAAAGATGAGAAGATTCTTCTATTTCGCTGAGACAGTGCGCCACACTGTAGCTCAAAACTCACGCCTGAAGGTCGCCGAATTTGGCTTCTCAAGTTACACTGCTGTGCTGAGCTTCTCGAGTCCAACCTTGTAGCCAGACTTTGTGGATCATCAGATCTGAGATTCTTCCTCTCGAGGTCGAGTTCCTGTTGTAAATTGTAGGTTGCCCAGGGCCACCTTCTCAAGTTCATGCGCATTCTCGGCTTGGAGTCTACGATCTCACTCAGTTTTCAGATCACTAGTAAGTCTTAGATAGTATAAATCTAAACACTTATAGTAATTAATCATTATTAAATTGATATCACCAGTCAATTTTCCATAACATTAAATTTACATATAGCAACAGTCAGCCATGTTTGGATGATCAAAAAGTGTGAAATAAACAGGAGTCAGTATTACAGTCCATGTGAATTATACACAGGTCAATTGCAGCTGCAGATGTTGAACAAAATGACAACATGTGTGGTTTTGAGAGCAGACTAGATTTGTACAGAAACATTTACAACCTGTCAATATGCAAGCTATCTCCATTATACGGCTGATGTTGAGCTAAACATGCCATCCCCATCAGGACGGGGTCTGTATTCATCTACAACAAGGCATTAATTAGCTGTTAATTAATATATATCATACAGGTAATGTAATGATACATGCACAACTACAAATACATTAAATAAATGAAGACAGAGCTATATCTACAAATAAGTTTAAACTAATTACATTGACACATGCTTTAATAGTTAAGTAATTGATTAAATCAATTCAATTGACACGTACTTGTAACAAAACAAAATACAAATACATGTCTCACTATATTAAAAATTGGGTTATTAATCACACTGACCTAATTTATAAATTAACTAATTAGATAGACATGTGACTGTACATCTTATTATGAAATATATTTAATTTCTATTTATTTTAGATAAACAGTTAATCCCAAATGACTGGGATAAAGCTAACCCTGTAACAATGAGCTGTTTATATTGACAAACAATCACACAGATAAACATGTCTTACATGTATCTTATCGACCGATAATTAACACGGACTGTGCGTCTTAGTTATCTATATCTACTTAATGTGAATAATAATGACTCAGACTTACCTGTCAAAGCGTCCTGTCTGGTGATATACCTGTAGACACACACCTTGTTGTTGTCCACTGATCCGACACAGAGACAGTGAGTGTTGACATCATAACTCAGTCCCCATGGTTCACCCATCTCTTGTAATTCTGTCAGTAGATGTGACAGAAACTGACCGTCCTTGTCCAACATCTGTACTGTTTTGGTTTTATCATCACACACCAGGATGTGTGACAGCGCGTCAGTACAGATTCCACGTGGCTCTAGTCCTGATCCTGATGGAGGTCCTGTGTAGGAGAAACAATGTCTTCCTCCACGCTCTGTCACCACTACAGCACCAGACTTATAGTCTTTATATAAGTCAGACACCACGACATCCCCATTGTTGTTCTCTGTTATATAGTTAGGTTTACTATACAGTCCCCGTCCTGTGTTGTCATGTTGTATGGTTTGTGTGAGTTGTCCGCCCTGGTTGTACCAGGTCACCTTGCCTGTGCTTGTATCATAGGTATACAACCCGACCAGTAGATCCCCAGTGGACGGGGACCAGTACACACACAGTGGTACCCATGTATAGTCTGTTGTCTCTATAAATGTTGTGGTTGTTTTCATATCCTTTGACAGTTTGTTGATGTTATCATTCATATCTATATAAATCAGTTCACTCTCACTGTTCACTGTGTGTAATCCATATAAATAACTACATGAATCCTCGACACGATGTAGAGGGACACCTGTTGTGTCTGTCAAGATGAGATTGTTTTCATCATCACTGACCCAGACCCGGTCTGGTGTCACACAGGAAATGTGTAACCAACCATTAACACCTGTCACTGTGAGAGAGTGAAGTAACTCGGGGGGAGACATCAGTTTCAGCAGATACTGGTTTCCTTGCTGGGGGTTTTCTGTCCCTGGGGTTGGGATTCCACTCAGTGACTCCATCACACGACTTTGATCTACAAACATCAAACATAGAGTTCTAATCCTGTATTGTTACAAGGAGTAGATTAAGTTAATCAATTTCTCTGATTAAAGTAAATAGATTAAGTAAATTCATTACCATTACTCTAATTAAAGTAATTAACAAACTTGTTTAACTACTTAAAATTAATTCCTCTTGTATAACTTGTTTTCATAACCGTGATAATATTTGTATCTTCTTATTTTAAAAAGTTTGAGCAATGAACTACATATGGTAACATGTACATACATATAATAATGAATAAGAATTACATGGATATATAACTAATTTATGAATTACAATCACAATGAAATAGAAATCAACTGAATTAACAATTTAATACGACTTGTGCGATATAACAAAAATAACTAAGGTATACTTAGATCTCATTGAAACCTGTATGATACATAACACATATATACTATATCAATGATAATGACTCAGACTTACCTGTCAGAGCGTCCTGTCTGGTGATATACCTGTAGACACACACCTTGTTGTTGTCCTCTGATCCCACCCAGAGACGGTGAGTGTTGACATCATAACTCAGGCCCCGTGGTTCACCCATCTCTTGTGATTTTGTGAGTAAATGTGACAGGAACTGACCGTCCTTGTCCAACATCTGTACTGTTTTGGTTATATAATCACACACCAGGATGTGTGACAGCGCGTCAGTACAGATTCCTTGTGGCCGAAGTCCTGATCCTGATGGATGTCCTGTGTAGGTGAAGCGATGTCTTCCTTCACGCTCTGTCACCACTACAACACAAGACTCATCGTAATCATCATAGTCAGACACCAAGACATCCCCATTGTTGTTCTCTGTTATATAGTAAGGTCGTATATACAGTCCCCGTCCTGTGTTGTCGTTCTGTATGGTTTGTGTGAGTTGTCCGCCCTGGTTGTACCGGGTTACCTTAGCTGTCCATATTAACTCTGTATCATCTGAATTGTCTGAATCATTACTTATTTCCTCTTTAAACATCCCGACCAGTAGATCCCCAGTGGACGGGGACCAGTGCACACACCATGGTATCCATGTAGCGTCTGTTGTCTCTATAAATGTGGTGGTTGTTTTCATATCCTTTGACAGTCTGTTGATGTTATAATTCCTATCTATATAAATCAGTTCACTCTCACTGTTCACTGTGTGTAATCCTGTACTATAACCACTCCATAAAACCTCCACACGATGTAGAGGGACACCTGTTGTATCTGTCAAGATGAGATTGTTTTTATCATCACTGACCCAGACCCGGTCTGATGTCACACAGGAAATGTGATAACAACGATCAACACCTGTCACTGTGAGAGATTGATGGAGCTCAGGAACAGACGTCAGTTTCAGCAGACACTGGTTTCCTACGCGTCGGTTTCCTCTCTCTGTGATTTGGATTGTACTCAGTGACTCCATCACATCCTCCTTGTTGAGTGACTCAGTCATGGAGAGCTGGCTGGTGTGGAGTGTAGGATGTATCTGGGGGAGGGCTGTCTTTATGGAGGAGAGGAATTGTAGCGGTCTGATTACTCTCCTCTGTTCATATATGTGTACATATCTCTGTAGGCTGACAATATGTCTGATCATTTCTTTCTTCTGTTTTAAACATCTGTGTTTGAAATTAAAGTAACAGAACACATTACACATGAAATCTTTCTGTATATAGTCAATGAGATACTTCAGTGTCTGGGCGTTTGTTAACATCTCTGATTGATAGAGGGAGAATTCTGTGTCACAGGTTTTGAAATCAGATTTGATTCGTGGCAGGAGAACAGGTCTATAAAAGAGAGCCTCACTTCTGATGGTGTGAATGGTTCCTCTGTGTTGTTGTTGCGTTGTTTTATAAATTGTTCTAATATCTAGTGTCCTGTGTTCTTTATGCTGTGTGCAATGGAAACAGACAGGGAGTTCACAAGGTTCACAGTACATTCCAAGTAGCATGTTAGGATGTCTCACACAGATCTCTTGTGTTGGGATGTAGTTGATTTTATCACAGTGTGACACAACATCATGGTCTATTGTTTGGAGATCTTTTACATGGTTCTCTTTACACTGGGGACACAGATCACATGGACACGATACACAATAGTACTCTGTGTCCCCCGGACACTTAGAACACTGATGTATTTTACATGGAGTGCTTGCTGTTTCCATTGTGTAGAGGGACTAGGTCTCAAAACCTGTTTAATAAAAGAATAAAGTGTTTTAAGTGATGTCAACTATATTTTTCATATAAAATATAAAATTCTATAAGGAGTGTTTTCATTTTAAACTGATTTTACTTTAAAGTAATGATATACAAAATATCATATATGTAATATATATTTCCCTACAAAGATACATTATGATTCATATAGATAATGATTCATAATTCTTGCTCTGTTACAGAAACACTCATCTTGTAAAAAAGAAATGGTCCAAAATATGATTGAAATAAGGGAAAGAGAGAGAGAGAGAGAGAGAGAGAGAGAGAGAGAGAGAGAGAGAGAGAGACCATACATGTTAAGCAGAGAAATTATGGGAGAGGGAGTGGTCAAAACTTTATCTACTAAACATGTATTCTCTCTCACTCTCTCACTCTCTCACATACTTTCTGTTAACCATGAACATGTACTCTGCTATCTGTCTGTCTCTCATTAAAGGGACTTGGACACGATTTGTGATCAAATATTTTATTTTTATTTTTTGTGTATAAAATGGTTTACTGGTGCATTTTAAATGATTGACCAACATATTGAATGTTAAAATCAAGTTACGAGCGAGAAACAGCGGTACGAATTGGTTGTAATATAAACAAAGCTCGAGTCTTATAGTTCTTTACAAAAAATGTAATGTAGAGAATTACCATTTCTTAGACAAAATGACATGTAAAAACAATTTAAACTAATTCAGTATCTTCATAAATACTATTATCAACAAAAGAAAGATACATTTGATTGAAACTTACACCAATATAACACATATGTAAAAATGACAATATTCAAGCTTTGTTTACAAAACAAAGAATTAAGAACTTTGTAACTTGCTTATAACTTGATATTTGACCTTCAAATGTTGACATAGCATTATAAACTTCTATTTTTATCAGCATAAACATTGACAATGAAAAAATAAAATTTGAAAATTTTTAGTCAAATCGTGTCCAAGTCCCTTTAAGATATTTTTCTGCTCATTCTCTAACTCTATCCTTCTCTTTGTTACTTTTTTCTACTAAACATTTACTTTATCTCTCACTCTCACTCTCTCTTTCTCTCTCTTTCTCTCTATCTATCCCTGGCATTCTCTGTTTTATATGTATGGGTAATTGTTCTTTCCAACGAAATCAAGCAAATGGGGCTGGTCCCTTTTTTTAGGGGCCAAGAGACTCGTAAACTCTATTACAAATAACTTAAAAACGATAAAGATATTGTTATCCATTATAGAAGCAAAGTTGTTGATAGTACCAATATTTATCATAAAAATTCATTCCCACGCCCCTTTATTACGTAATAATGGATTTTTAGGGGCCAAAGTAGTTAAACTTTGACGCAATATATCTAGAAAAGGAGACATATTTTGTTAAACATCACAACAGATTTATGATTTAAATCGATTCCACTTATCAAAACACCAATGTCTGTCCCCATTAGGGATCTACAGGGCTGGCCCCTTAAATTTTCAAACATTTGTATTTCAAAA
>NC_047567.1:1987273-2315996 GCF_902806645.1 Magallana gigas | reverse complement strand
GCCTTGTTTTCTTTCTTTCTCTCTCTCTCTCTCTCTCTCTCTCCTCTCTCTCTCTCTCTCTCTCTCTCTCTCTCTCTGCTCAGGGAAAGTAAGCATGTATGAAAAGTAGAGCAATTTTGAGAAAGAGGGATAACAGGGTTGTCTCAAAGAATTGAAGTAGAAATAAGTAATAAAAAAGCAAAAGGGGGTTTTGGGGTCTAGCTTATAGCTAGATTGTGTTGAAATGCAATAATAGCCAGGTAAATATTTTAGGTGGGGGGATTTCCCCTCCCCGAGGTCTTAGAGACAACCCTGCTGGGATAGAGAATGAAAGAGGAATGAGAAAGCATGAGTTCAAGCTAAGCAGGAAAAGTCTAAAATTTGTTAAGCAGAGAGAGAGAGAGAGAGAGAGAGAGAGAGAGAGAGAGAGAGAGAGAGAGATGAATATTTGTCTGGGAAATGTTCTTAAGAATGAGAAAGAATAGATGGGAAAAAAAGAGAATACAATACTAGATACGATCTCGTTACGAGTAACGAGTAGGTCTTCCGTTCAATTTTTTAAACGATACCATTAAAATATCAAAGATATTTCAGAATTTCTACTCAACCCCTCCCTTTCAGATAATGTATACGATTGTCAATATCCTCTCAATTGCTTGACAAAAAGATTTGCTTTTTCACATACAACACATTAAAGATTTAAAATTTTAGTCCCCTAAAATCCCTAATGACGTCATCAGTGGGTGTGACAGTGAGTCTTACAAAACTAATATTGTTACGATCAACAACTTTGCTTCTATAATGCTTTACAAAACCTTGATCGTTTTTAAAGTATTTGTAAGAGACTTTACGAATCTCTTGGCCCCTAATTTAAAGGGACAGCCCCTTTCCGTAGAGTTCATTCAAAAGGTCCTACGAATACTAACATTTTTTGTTCTTACAAACACCTAAAATGGTTGTTCATTTTTGAGACACAAATGACTGAATATTTTAGGGGCCAGTCCTCTAGATCCTTAATGGGGAGAGACATTGGTGCTTTGATTAATGAAATCGATTAGAATCATCAATGCAAACATTTTCCCTTTTACAATGCTTAGCAAAATATGTCTCCTTTTCTAGATATATTGCGTCCAAGATTAAGAACTTTGGCCCCTAAAAACCCTTATTACGCAATAAAGGGGCTTGGAATTGATTTTTTCTGATAGATATTGGTATTATCAACAACTTTGCTTCTGTAATGGAGAACAATATCTTTATTTTCTTTAAGTTATTTGTAATAGAGTTAACCAGTATTTTGGCCCCTAATTTAGGGGCCAGCCCCTTGATTTCTCTTAAAAAATCTTAAGAATACAAACATTTTTTTGTTCTTACACCCATCTTAAATTATTGTTCATTTTGAGCCACAGTCAAATACTTATCCTAGGTAAGAGGGAAAGCCAATCATAGGCCACAGTCAAATACTCAGCCAGGGTAAGGGAAAAACAAGCTATTCATAGACTATCAGCCAATGGTCAAATGACCTCTAATAAAATTGATGTGTTTCAATTTCAATTGAGAGAGAGAGAAAGCAATAGAGAGCAAAAGAACCAGTACATGTTTATCAGAGAAAGTTATAGAGACAAGAGAGACAGAGAAACTTGGTGTCATAGAAAGAGAGTGGCTACATGTTTAGCAGAGAAAGTCTCTCAATCCCTTTTCCCATTTGTTCTTTGCTAACTCTCTCTCTATCTATCTATATATCTATCTATCTATATAGAAGGAATGAGAAACAAGCTAAGCAAGGAACGTTTTAGAGATATACAAAGAGAGAGAGAGAGAGAGAATACTTGTCTGGAAATTGTTCCAGAGAGTGAGAAAAGGATAGAGAGATAAAAAGAGAGAAAAAAGATTAGATTACATGTTAAACAGAAAAAAATTAGAGAGAGAGAACAAGAGAGATTAAGTTTAGCAATGAAACTCTCTCTCTCTCTCTCTCTCTCTCTCTCTCAGAGAAAGCAAGCACGTGAAAGGCAAATAAATTTTGAGAAAGAGGGATAGAGAATGAAAGAAGGAATGAGAAACGAGTACAAGCTAAGCAAGACAATTCTGAGAGATATACAGAGAGAGAGAATACTTGTCTTGAAAATGTTCTAGAGAGTGAGAAAAGAATAGATAGAGAGATAAAAAGAGAGAAAACAAGATTACATGTTTAACAGAGATCAGAGAGAGAAAGGGAGATAGAGAACAAGAGAGAGAGAGATTAAGTTTAATAAGAGTGAAACTAAGAGAAAAATTAGAAGGCAAAAGTTTCTGTTAAGCAGGGGAAATGGGAAAGATAAAAAAAGAGAAAGAATGAGAGAGCAAGGGTACATGATTAACAGAGAAGGCAAAGAGAGGACGACCAAAAGTACATATATATATAAAGCAGAGAAAATGGGAAAGATAAATAGAGGAAGAGAAAGAATGAGAGAGTAAGGGTACATGTTTAACAGAGAAGGTCAAAGAGAAGAAGAGATTGACCAACAGTACTTATATAGCAGAAAAAAGTCATATAAAGTGAGAAAGAAATAAAGAGATAGAGCATATGTACATGTCAGAAAAAGAGAGTAAATGTTCATAGAGAAAGTTTGTGAGAGAGAAAGACACTGGTTACATGTTTAGCAGAGAAAGAATGTATCTCATTCCCTCTTCCATAATTTTTTCACTTTAACATGTATGCTTGTTTTCTTTCTTTCTCTCTCTGTCTGTTTCTATCTCTGTCTGTTTCTCTCTCTCTGTCTGTTTCTCTCTCTCTGTCTGTTTCTCTCTCTCTCTCTGTCTGTTTCCCTCTCTCTCTCTGTCTGTTTCTCTCTCTCTCATTTTTTCTCTCTCTCAAAAAAAAAAAAAAAAGCAAGCATGTATGAAAAGCAGAGAAATTTTGAGAAAGAGGGATTACAGGGTTGTCTATAAAAATTGAAGTAGAAGTAAGAAATAAAAAACAAAGGGGGTCTGGGGGTCTAGTTTATAGCTTGCAATGATAGCAAGGTAATTATTTTTTATTAGATCCTCCCCCAGGTCTTGGATAGAGAATGAAAAGAAGGAATGAGAAAGCATGAGTTCAGGCTAAGCAGGGAAAGACTTAGAGATATACAGAGAGAGAGAGAGAGAGAGAGAGAGAGAGAGAGAGAGTTTGAGAGAGAGAGATGAAGTAAGTGTTTAGTAGAAAAAGGTCACAAAGAGAAGGATAGAGGATGTTCATGGTTAACAGAAAGTCTGTGTGAGAGAGAGAGAGAGAAAGAGAGAGAGAGGGAGAATACATGTTAAGCAGATACGGTTTTGACCACACCCTCTCCCATTATTTCTCTACTTAACATGTATGATCTCTCTCTCTCCTCTCTTTCTCTCTCTCTCTCTCTCTCTCTCTCTCTCTCTCTCTCTCATGTCAATCATATTTTGGGCCATTTCTTTTTTACAAGTTGAGTATTTCTGTAACAGAGCCAGAATGATGAATCATTATCTATGTGAAGCATCATGTATCTTTGTAGGGAAATATATATTATATATATGATATTTGTAGATCATTACTTTAAAGTTAGATCAATTTTAAATGAAAACATTCCTTATAAAATTTGATATGGAAAAAATAGTTGACATTACTTAAAACACTTTATTCTTTTATTGAACAGGTTTTGAGACCTAGTCCCTCTACACAATGGAAACAGCAAGCACTCCATATAAAGTACATCAATGTTCTAAGTGTCCGGGGGACACAGAGTACTATTGTGTATCGTGTCCATGTGATCTGTGTCCCCAGTGTAAAGAGAACCATGTAAAAGATCTCCAAACAATAGACCATGATGTTGTGTCACACCGTGATAAAATCAACTACATCCCAACACAAGAGATATGTGTGAGACATCTTTACATGTTTCGTGAGATGTACTGTGAACATTGTGAACTCCCTGTCTGCTATCATTGTTCAGAACATAGAACACATCGGTGGATAAATCTTCAGAGAGTATATCAAACAAAGCGACAACAACACAGAGGAACCATTCACACCATCAGAAGCGAGGCTCTCTTTTACAGACCTGTTCTCCTGCCACGAATCAAAACTGATTTCAAAACCTGTCGCACAGAATTCTCCCTCTATCAATCAGAGATGTTAACAAAGACCCAGACACTGAAGCATCTCATTAACAAAGTGAGAAAAGATTTCATGTGTAATGTGTTCTGTGACTTTGATTTCAAACACAGATGTTTAAAACAGAAGAAAGAAATGACCAGACATATTGTCAGCCTACAGGAATATGAACTCAGATATGTACAACCAGAATTCACATTCAGTGCACTACAATTCCTCTCCTCCATAAAGACAGCCCTCCCCCAGATACATCCTACACTCCACACCAGCCAGCTCTCCATGACTGAGTCACTCAACAAGGAGGATGTGATGGAGTCACTGAGTGCAATCCAAATCACAGAGAGAGGAAACCGACGCGTAGGAAACCAGTGGCTGCTGAAACTGACGTCTGTTCCTGAGCTCCATCAATCTCTCACACTGACAGGTGTTGATTGTTGTGATCACATTTCCTGTGTGACATCAGACCGGGTCTGGGTCAGTGATACATTCAATCTCATATTGACAGACACAACAGGTGTCCCTCTACATCGTGTGGAGGATTCATGTAGTGATTTATATGGAGGATTACACACAGTGAACAGTGGGAGTGAACTGATTTATATAGATAGGAATTATAACATCAACAAACTGTCAAAGGATATGAAAACAACCACCACATTTATAGAGAGAACAGACTATACATGGGAACCACAGTGTGTGTACTGGTCCCCGTCCACTGGGGATCTACTGGTCGGGAAATATAACAATGATACAAAGACAGGCAAGGTAACCCGGTACAACCAGAGTGGACAACTGACACAAACCATACAGAACAACAACACAGGACGGGGACTGTATAGTGAACCTAACTATATAACAGAGAACAACAATGGGGATGTCGTGGTGTCTGACCGTGGTGCTGTAGTGGTGACAGAGCGTGGAGGAAAACATCGTTTCTCCTACACAGGACATTCATCAGGATCAGGACTATGGCCACGTGGAATCTGTACTGACGCGCTGTCACACATCCTGGTGTGTGATGATATAACCGACACAGTACATATGTTGGACAAGGACGGTCAGTTCCTGTCACATCTACTGACAGAATCACAAGAGATGCGTGAACCATGGGGCGTGAGTTATGATGTCAACACTCACCGTCTCTGGGTCGGATCAGAGGACAACAACAAGGTGTGTGTCTACAGGTATATCACCAGACAGGACACTCTGACAGGTAAGTCTGAGTCATTATCATTGATGTAGTATATATGTGTTAGGTATCATACAGGTTTCAATGCGATCTAAGTATTTTTTTAGTTAATTTTGTTATATCACACAAGTCATGTTAAATTGTTACTTCAGTTTATATCTATTTCATTTTGATAGTAATTCATACATTTGTTATGTACCCATGTAATTGTTATTCATTATTACATTGTATGTACATGTTACAATATGTAGAAGTGTATTCCTCAAACTTTTTTAAATAAGAAGATACAAACATTATCATGGTTATGAAAACAAGTTATACAAGAGGAATTAATTTTAAGTAGTTTAACAAGTTTGTTAATTACTTTAATTAGAGTAATGAATTTACTTAATCTATTTACTTTAATCAGAGTAATGAATTAACTTAATCTACTACTTGTAACAATACAGAATTAGAACTCTATGTTTGATGTTTGTAGATCAAAGTCGTGTGATGGAGTCACTGAGTGGAATCCCAACCCCAGGGACAGAAAAACCACAGCAAGGAAACCAGTGTCTACTGAAACTGACCTCTGGTGCTGAGCTCCATCAATCTCTCACAGTGAAAGGTGTTGATCTTTGTTTACACATTTCCTGTGTGACATCAGACCGGGTCTGGGTCAGTGATGGAGACAATCTCATGTTGACAGACACAACAGGTGTCCCTCTACATCCTGTGGAGGATTCATGTAGTGATTTATATGGAGGATCACACACAGTGAACAGTGGGAGTGAACTGATTTATATAGATAGTAATTATAACATCAAAAAACTGTCAAAGGATATGAAAACAACCACCACATTTATAGAGAGAACAGACTATACATGGGAACCACAGTGTGTGTACTGGTCCCCGTCCACTGGGGATCTACTGGTCGGGATGCGTTATGGAAATGAAAATACAGATACAGGCAAGGTAACCCGGTACAACCAGAGTGGACAACTGACACAAACCATACAACACGACATCACAGGGCGGGGACTGTATAGATATCCTCACTATATAACAGAGAACAACAATTGGGATATTGCAGTGTCTGATTTTGAAGATTACTATGAGACTGGTGCTGTAGTGGTGACAGAGCGTGGAGGAAGACATCGTTTCTCCTACACAGGACATCCATCAGGATCAGGACTAGAGCCAAATGGAATCTGTACTGACGCGCTGTCACACATCCTGGTGTGTGATGGTACAACCAGAACAGTACAGATGTTGGATAAGGACGGTCAGTTCCTGTCACATCTACTGACAGAATCACAAGAGATGCGTGAACCACGGGGCCTGAGTTATGATGTCAACACTCACCGTCTCTGGGTCGGATCAGGGAACAACAACAAGGTGTGTGTCTACAGGTATATCACCAGACAGGACGCTCTGACAGGTAAGTCTGAGTCATTATCATTCACATTGATTAGATATAGATAACTAAGACACACAGTCCGTGTTAATTATCAGTCAATAAGATACATGTAAGACATGTTTATCTGTGTGATTGTCTGTCAATATAAACAGCTCATTGTTACAGGGTTAGCTGTATCTACCAGTCATTGGGATTCATTGTTTGTCTAAAATAAAGAGAAATTAAATATATTTCATTATACGATGTACAGTCACATGTCATTCTAATTAGTTAATTGATATAACAGGTCATTGTAATTTCAATAAACCAGATATCAATATAGTGACACATGTAGTTGTAATTTGTTTTGTTACAAGTATATGTCAATTGAACTGATTTAATTTATTACATAACTATTAAAGCATGTGTCAGTGTAATTAGTTTGAACTTATTTGTAGATGTAGCTCTGTCTTTATTTATTTGATTTAATTTATTTGTAGACTTTGCGTATGTATCATTACATAACCTGTATGATATAGATTAATTAACAACTAAGTAATGCCTTGTTGTAGATGGACACAGACCCCGTCCTGATGGGGAGGCCATGTTCAGCTCAACATCAGCCATAGAATGGAGATAGCTGGGACATTGACAGGTTGTAAATGTTTCTGTACAAATCTAGTCTGTTCTCAAAACCACACATGTTGTTTGCCACTTTGTTCAACATCTGCAGCTGAAATTGAGCTGTGTATAATTCACATGGACTGTAATACTGACTCCTGTTAATTTCACACTTTGTGATCATCCAAACATGGCTGTCTGTTGCTATATGTAAAATTGAATTTATTGAAAATAGATTGCAGTCAAATCGGATCAATTAAATAATAATTAATAATTAATTGATATTATTTTAATTACTGTTTGGATTTATACTTGTGTCTTTATTTCACCATTAGATATGAAGACTGCTATTGAATACAAACATTGCCGATTCCTGACCATGATTTTCTATTTAAAGTATCCAACACAGTTATTGGTGGAATGAGAAAATATATTTCATAAAGAGATGGATGCCGGTATCTTATTTAGTTATGTAACGGACCGTGTGTTTATATCTCTACACAAACTTATTCCGTGATGTAATGGATAGTGTGTTTATAGCTCTACACAGACTTATTCAGTGATGTAACGGACCGTGTGTTTATAGCTCTACGCAGACTTAATCCGTGATGTAACGGATCGTGTGTTTATAGCTCTACGCAAACTTATTCAGTGATGTAACGGACCGTGTGTTTATAGCTCTACACAAACTAATTAGTGATGTAACGGACTGTGTGTTTATAGCTCTACACAGACTTATTCAGTGCTGTAACGGACCGTGTGTTTATAGTGATACACAAACTTATTCAGTGATGTAACGGACCGTGTGTTTATAGCTCTACACAAACTTATTCTGTGATGTAACGGACCGTTTGTTTATAGCGCTACACATTTTTGCACATCATGTTGTGTTTTGTTCCCAAGTAATCTCAATTATGATTCACAATTGATATATATGAAAGTGAATAAAATACATCTAACTACCCATATAGTTATATCTTTTTATTAGTCGGACTCTGTGCAGTTTATTAAAGAACAGGAAAACAATAATGGATCAAAATAATTTTCTGAGAATTGTGTATCTCCCTCAATATGCATTTTATAAAGAAAATGATTTGATATTAAAAGGAGCACAACTCCTCCGAAATCTATCATATCAAACTTTCCTTCAATCATGCATGTCTATACTTTTTTTTTAACAACAATGAAATTATAAATTGAAATGCGCAAGAACTCACAAAAAATATTGGAATTAGCAGGGACGTATATAGTATAATTAGTAATTACTAGTACTGGTATTGTGCACATTTACAGATTGTGTTCTAAAAACCTACAAGGCTTTACGTAATTTTGTACAGCGGTTTGTGAGGAGTTGCGCTTAGAAACTGTTCATTATGTACTATATTCAGTATAAATTAATGAAGTCGAATGTTTGTGGTTATGTGAACATCTTTACAGTGTTTTTCGAAATTCCATTTAGCGGTTTTAAGATCTAAGGAGTTTAATTTGCTTTAAAAAGGGAGTAGTCTGACGAGGATTCTATATATCGTCATCCTTTAGTCCACCACGGCCCTTTACATAGACGCTACAGCCCCTCTTGGTGGGGGCCCTGGTGCCCGCTACACTCGTCTGGTTTTTACATGAAAGTTCTCCTACACTGCCGTGCCTTCGTTCATCGTTCTAGGACGTAATACAGATTTCCTGAAAAGAAAGTGTATTATTAAACAGTTGTTGAATTTAGGATTATTTTTCACCATGTTGGGGTATAATTTTATTTTAAAACGCACATTAAGGGTAGCGGCTCCATCAACAACACCAACATTTTCACATTCCACATTGGATTGCCATGTACCGTTATTCATCAACTTAAATACAACTTGTTGAATATTTATTATTGCGAATGTACATTGTATAATCGGTATGATATTATAGGTAAATTAATTACTAATTAATGGATTGTATGATGTACATGTATATTAATTGATTAAGGTGGCTAACTACACCTTGAATATTTTCTCAAATCAGCAGAAAATTACTTGATTATGATAGATATCATAATGGATATGAAGTATTTAAGTCAAACAGGCAAAAGATGTGCAATTTTTTTTTATGAAAAATTGCATTTTCAAAAATTTAATTCAGTAAACATGAACAAAAGCTCCAGGCGGATTCGAACTCATGATCAGAAGTATATTACTTAAGCCACTGAGCTACGACGATATACAACCGAATGGAACGATAAAAACTGTTTAACAAAATACTTAAATTGCCATCTTGTGACGTAGTGTCTTAAAAAGTATAAGTCTGGGTGTAGTGAGGTACCTTAAGGAAGAAAAGGTGGCAAAGACAAAGGATTATGGAAAGAAATGTAATTTATTCTAGGTTTCATTCATTATTAATAGACTATGATGACTTTCCATGTTTAGCTGAGAAATAAATATAACAGTTGCATGTATTTTTAAGCCTGATGCTAGATTTAAATTGTCTAGTAATTTGCCATAACAAAGCTACAACTGACAAATCATGTTTAATGTTACATTTAGGAATGACACTGTTGGTTTCCCTTTAAAAAGTCGGGTTATTAATTATTATAGCTAGAATAATGAATTAATGACTTTATTTTAGCAATACAGAAAAGTAGTTTTCAAGTTGACAATATTTGATCTGGAAAATTGAAAAATTTTCGGGCAGGTGAAATTGAAGTTCGGACAAGTAAATGTCTCGGTCACTTGTCCGAATGGACAAGTAGGAAAGAAAGTTAATGTAGAGCCCTGTAATGGGGATAAAAGTACATTATAATCAAAAAAATATAAACCAGATATGTAAGACAGAACATACTTAAGGTGGTATGGGAACCCGTTGATATAAATGGGGATAAAAATACATTATAAAAAAAATACTTACACTAGTTTACAGTTTACACATTTTACAATATTTGATTGCAAAATATGTTTTAAAAATCTTTTCAAAGTTAATAAAAACCGTAAAACCTCCTTAGATGTTTAAATGTTAAACTTATTTCATTCAAAGTCCTGGCACAAAATAAAGGGTTTTTTTCATTTCTTGCAGAAAAATCCTCTCCTCGTCCTCTCCCACCCCCACAAAAGTTGGTCACTCATCTCCAGCACGTCGAGTCAGGATCAGCGAGCCCTCGCCGCATGACGACTACATATCTCGACTTGAGAATCTGCAGCAGAGACTCAGCGGGATGGATTCGGTGAGTGAGAATGAAGGTTCAAGTCTCAAAAGTGACACCATTGTATTGTAGTGGGTCAGGTTTAAATCCAAGAAAGTTCTCAAAATTTCATATCAGCCTGTGATACTTTTTGGCTGTGAAAAGTAATCATAATAGTCTGTAATGACATAATGAAATTGATACCTATTGTTTCACTGCTTATATGTTTTAAAAGAAATTAACTGTTTCAAACAAAACTAAAAAAATATCATTGTTTTCATCAGACACATTTTCCTTTTCATTTTATAACTCAGTCAGTAAAAAAAAACCCCATAATTTTGACACATTTTGTTTGCAGAAATCCATTCATTTTCCACTGCTTGAAATGTAACAGGATCACCAAACGGTGGTGCATCTGCGTCCGTTTTGAGTACATGTTGCAATATATTCAGTACCTTTACTTTCACTTTGAGTACATGTTGCACCTTATTTAGTACCTTTACACCCATTTTGAGTACAGATGCACTAATAAGCACTTTGTGTTCTTTCATCACAGATGAGGAAAGTGTAGCATACATAATGTGATGTCAATGTAAGGTTTAAAAGACTGGGTCTGACAGGCGTTTAATTCCTCTCTATGAAAAAACCTTTGTCTGTGATGTCCTCAAATCTCTGTCCATTTGGTGCTTGTGATGGTTTTGTGTGTTTTAGATATAATCATTATGGTGATCGTGTTGTATGCTACTAATGATGGGATTTGTATTTTAGCCAGATTATAAATTATAAAGGGTGTGATTTGTGTATAGGAATCATTTATATTATAGCCACATCATAAAGTATAAAGGATGGGCTTTTTGTGTAGGAATCATTCATATTATAGCCACATTATACATTACATAGGATGGGATTTATGTGTAGGAATCATTCATATTATAGCCACATTATAAATTATAAAGGATGGGATTTTTGTGTTGGAATCATTCATATTACAGCCACATTATAAATTATAATAAAGCTTTGTTTACAGGGAATGTAAACTGAAACTCCAGTTGGGATCTAACTATTACTGAGTCTGATTTAGATAACATGCTTGTTGGTAGGTGACAGAGTTTCAACTGGGGATAAAAGTATTTGTCTTAACAGTGACACCTATGTGTGTATTACTTAATCTTTCTGATAACTTAACAGTGACACCTATGTGTGTCAGGATAGGCTAGCTCAGTAATGCTGATATCAACAGGAACTTTGATTCTTATTTGTTGTGGTGTATACTCTTTGATATTTTCTTTCAACTGGGGTTAAAAGTATTTGACTTAACAGTGACACCTATGCGTGTATTACTTAATCTTTCTGATCACTCAGTATTTTCTGCAAACCAAAGTTTCTTCTCCTGAAACTACTAGAATGTTCCATTTAAAGTTGTTCATTAATCAGAGGTCCAAAAAGCTTCAAATATATATAGTATATAGTGGCCGTTTTAGGTCTGAGATTATGATACTGTAATATATGATTCCATCTATTTTGACACGTATTGTTTACTTAAGTGTTAACTCTAAAACACAACATATTTCAACCATCAACAAATTCTTAAGCCAGAAACCAGTAACACAGTATATACTGTGTGTATGTCAGAGGAGGTCAGGGTTTCTCTAGACATAGAGTGTGTCAGGATAGGCTAGCTCAGTAATGCCAATATCAACAGGCTCTTTGAATCTCATTTGTTGTGGTGTATATTCTTTGATATTTTCTTTCTGTGTTACTATTTTAAAAATTAAGGTCATAAAATAAAACAGTTACTCAATTGTAAGCTTTTAAAGAGTTTATCAAATAAGAATTGTCCTGCTTTAATATGTTTATCAAATTTTTAAATGAATGTATTAATTATCTATGAGATGTGTTTTGCCGATTTGAAAACCGTAAATTTTGTTTTTTTCCAGGTACTCAAATGTCAAGGTTGGTTCCACGGAGATAGGCGTGAGATCCAGAGACCCTTGTTATAACTTTGTTGTTACTGTGACCTTGTCCGACCTTGAGCTTCATTGGCTCCATACTCTCTGATGTTGAACAATTACATTAATTGTATCTGCAATAAGCATAAGTTCTGTCATTTCAGGAACCAATGAAAGTAATGTAAATAGTTTTTAAGTTGAGACCAGATGTTGTACATGTTATATGTTATTGTTTTTATTATCGAATTATCAAATAGTGTTTGTTGACGTATTTAAGCAAAATTAAATTTTGCACTCATCCAATGATTTTCCTTAGCACAGAATGTGCTGTTTTGTACCTATTGTTAAAACTGTCCAGTTACTATGCATTATTTAAAGACTATAGCAATATTTCATGACATTAATGTTTCACTGTAGATTTTTATTGTGAGAAATGTAGTCATAGAATTATTCTGTTTTTAACCGGGTTTTCTGAAGGAAAAATCCGGTTATTAAAATGGTGAAAATGGCGGGCGAGCGGGCGGGTGGGTTGGCGGCTGCCAAAAGGGTACCCTCATTGTACAGATAACTCCTCCTACAGTTTTCAAGATAGGAAGTTGTTCTTTTGCAGATCAATTGTACATTTATCAGAGGTGTGCATATTGCAAGGATTTTAATTTCTGATTATTTATGAAAAAAATACCAGCTTTTGAACTTAGTAATTTTTTGGCAAAATGTTGCATATAGGGTACCCTCATTGTACGGATAACTCCTCCTACAGTTTTCAAGATAGGAAGTTGTTCTTTTCAGAGCAATTGTACATTTATTAAAGGTGTGCATAATGCTAGGATTTTAATTTCTGATTATTTATGAAAAAAATACCAGCTTTTGAACTTAGTCATTTTTTGGCAAAATATTGCATATAGGGTACCCTCATTGTACGGATAACTCCTCCTACAGTTTTCACAATAGGAAGTTCTTCTTTTGCAGATCAATTGTACATATATCAGAAGTGTGCATATTGCTAGGATTTTGATTTGCGATAATTTATGAAAATATACCAGCTTTTGAACTTAGTCATTTTTTGGCAAAATATTGCATATAGGGTAACCTCATTGTACGGATAACTCCTCCTACAGTTTTCAAGATAGGAAATGGTTCTTTTGCAGATCAATTGTACTTTTATCAGAGGTGTACATATTGCTAGGATTTTGATTTGCGATAATTTATGAAAAAAATACCAGCTTTTGAACTTAGTCATTTTTTGGCAAAATATTGCATATAGGGTACCCTCATTGTACGGATAACTCCTCCTACAGTTTTCACGATAGGAAGTTCTTCTTTTGCAGATCAATTGTACATATATCAGAAGTGTGCATATTGCTAGGATTTTGATTTGCGATAATTTATGAAAAAATACCAGCTTTTGAACTTAGTCATTTTTTGGCAAAATATTGCATATAGGGTACCCTCATTGTACGGATAACTCCTCCTACAGTTTTCACGATAGGAAGTTCTTCTTTTGCAGATCAATTGTACATATATCAGAAGTGTGCATATTGCTAGGATTTTGATTTGCGATAATTTATGAAAATATACCAGCTTTTGAACTTAGTCATTTTTTGGCAAAATATTGCATATAGGGTAACCTCATTGTACGGATAACTCCTCCTACAGTTTTCAAGATAGGAAATGGTTCTTTTGCAGATCAATTGTACTTTTATCAGAGGTGTACATATGGTAGGATTTTGATTATCGATAATTTATGAAAAAAATACCAGCTTTTGAACTTAGTCATTTTTTGGCAAAATATTGCATATAGGGTACCCTCATTGTACGGATAACTCCTCCTACAGTTTTCACGATAGGAAGTTCTTCTTTTGCAGATCAATTGTACATATATCAGAAGTGTGCATATTGCTAGGATTTTGATTTGCGATAATTTATGAAAAAATACCAGCTTTTGAACTTAGTCATTTTTTGGCAAAATATTGCATATAGGGTAACCTCATTGTACGGATAACTCCTCCTACAGTTTTCAAGATAGGAAATGGTTCTTTTGCAGATCAATTGTACTTTTATCAGAGGTGTACATATGGTAGGATTTTGATTATCGATAATTTATGAAAAAAATACCAGCTTTTGAACTTAGTCATTTTTTGGCAAAATATTGCATATAGGGTACCCTCATTGTACGGATAACTTCTCCTACAGTTTTCACGATAGGAAGTTCTTCTTTTGCAGATCAATTGTACATATATCAGAAGTGTGCATATTGCTAGGATTTTGATTTGCGATAATTTATGAAAAAATACCAGCTTTTGAACTTAGTCATTTTTTGGCAAAATATTGCATATAGGGTAACCTCATTGTACGGATAACTCCTCCTACAGTTTTCAAGATAGGAAATGGTTCTTTTGCAGATCAATTGTACTTTTATCAGAGGTATGCATATTGGTAGGATTTTGATTATCGTTAATTTATGAAAAAATACCAGCTTTTGAACTTAGTCATTTTTTGGCAAAATATTGCATATAGGGTACACCAATTCACTGGATATGGGTTGACATGGATTATGGATACAGTTCACATGAAAGAAAACCCACTTTGCTGTTACATGTACATTGACAGCTTTTCACTTGTTATAGTGTATGATCTTTGTTTCATATTCTATGGGATCATTGCTGTTTAAAACTAGTCCTTACTGAATGTAATTAAACATTAATAGCTATGTGTCTACCCCCCCCCCCCCCCTCACCCCAAGCACATGGTATAATCTGACTACTTACCATGCAGAATAATTCTTTGTATATATCATATAGTTCAAAGTTTTGTTATTTCATCAATTTTTTCTAATGTTATCTGTTTGAGCTATTTTATATCTACAATGTCCGGAACCTGTTTTATCTTGGCATCAATGTAACGTTGACCAACTGCCAGTTTTGATTCTCACAAATTGACCCAACACTTAAACTTTATTGCTCAAGTTTCATTAGAAACTTGCAGCATGAATGTATAGGTGTCTTTAAAAACTCTACTGCTTTTAAATGTAATATAATTGACAAAATAATTTAAACGCTATGGTAAAATCAGTCCTCAAAACCTTGTCAGATGTTAAATATAATATGTTATTATCTTTGGTTAAATCCAATCACATCTATTTATAATGTCAATACAAGGGAGTTAATTCATGCCTGTTAAATATATCTTACTAGATATAATCGTATCATTAGAACCCCCTTTGGATTATTTATTGTCAAACATATTACATGTAACTAGGATCATTGTTTTATGATAAGTAGATTAATGTACAAGTTATGTCATGTATTGGATTATATGTTTAGATGCTGAATTGAAAGTAAAATATTTAATTCACCGAGTGTTGTGTCATTTACAAAACGAGATAGGATATTATAGAAAGAACTACCACAATTATCTTATGGTGTTGAGTAAATGACATTTAAGTCTTGTGGTGTTTTGTCATTTACAAAATGAAATACGATAAGAACCCTCAAACTTTCTTATGGTGTTGAGTAAATGATATATAATGGAGAAAATGATATTTTGGTCACGTCTGTGAGAGAAAGTGATTCTAAGTCACGTGGTCTGTAGGAGAAAGTGACATCTAAGCCATTTGTTTGTAGAAGAAGTAAAGAAAAATGACATCTAAGTTATGTGGTCTATCAGAGAAGTGATAAGTGACTATTTAAATAAAGGCATTGTTCTGATCTTGCATGCGTAATTTGCATACAATATAACATGTGAGACCTCAGATTTATTGCATTTTTGGTCACCAAGAGGAAGTAAGTGGGGATTGCTCTACTCCCAAGGTCGGCGTCCCAACCTGGTGTTTAAGCAGGTGTCATTTGAAAGCCATACCTTACCACATGTAAATATATACTGGTCCTATCTTCACCAAACGTGCATAGACGATGTGGCATATAATAGGTTAACACTTTACAGGCTTGAATGCGGAATCTGAGCCATAGATTTGGATGCTTGATGAGGTTTATATTTTTCGAGCAGGTGCCCGTTGATGGCCATAGCTTAGTTACTACTGTTCATATCATCAACCAACTTGCATGGTATGTGTTTCTTATTACACTTATGCCCTATTTAGACCTGAATGCTGAATCTATGCCATATGTTTTGGATACCGGATAAGATTAATGTGTTTGGAGCTAATTTAGTTTTTGGAGCAGGTGCCCTTTATTCGACAAATCTAAGATATTATTACTTTAATCTTTATCAGGTAAGGATATATGAAGTATCATCTGACATTGATGCCTCAATGCTGAATGTCATAGCTTTCGGATGCTTAGAGGAGATTATTGCGTGGATTTAGACGGGAAGAAGGACCTAACCACCCCCCTTTCGACAAATCAACCATTTAAAATTCACATAGTAAACTTACCGAAAAAAGGCCTTTGATATCCCTCCAAGATACACAAATATCACTTGTACCCCTTCCCCCTCCTTAAAATTTGCTTCTTTTTTTTCTGGATCCGCATTTGATGTAGGCCATGTTGTTTTTTTGTCTATAGCAGAGCGTTGTATGGAAATATGTATTTTGCGAAGCATACTGTGAATACCTTTGATTATGTTAATGGCCGTAAGGCAATTGCGACGATTATTTAATAATCACAAGAGTTCTCAACAGTTATAGGCTAGGTGAAGTTTATAACAAATATAAAGTTATAAAATAGATCGTATAGATTTAAAAAAAAAAAATGAATTGAAATTACTTCTGCGTTGTGTTTCAAGAGTAGATCAATTAAATTACAAAAATGATCTTTAATCCTTTACGATTAAAATGAAAATAAAAAAAATAATATTAATTGCCAATTAAAGTCAGCTCGTTAACAGTCCTTAGCAGAGTCCAAGCACAGTTTCACGCACGGTATTAGAAAGGAAGTTCCGGCCACGATATTAGAAAGGAAGTTCAAAGCACGGTTTTAGAAAGGAAGTTTTAAGCAAAGTTCCTAAAGTGGAAGTGTCAAGCAAAGTTCTTATCATAAGTTGCTTTCCCTCAGTTCGTTCACTGCAGACATTAAATACGTTTCTTAAGATTGAGAGCAACCGGAGAATCATGGAAAAGAGTTTGTCGCTGGGTTTTGTAAGATCCAAACACAAGATTTTGCTTGATTTAAAGTTAGTCCGATTGGACAATCTGATGTCACGCATTTGCTCCCAAGGTTTCATTTCCAGCACGCTCCGCCATTAGTGGTAGCTTTGGCCCCCTCGACCAAGCTTAAGACTGCATATTCTCCTCCTTCTACCCGCAACACATCAAGGAACAGTGACGTTCCGTTGAATCATAAGAAGCCACTGTCCTTAGCCTAGTGCACTGGCCATCTCCTTTGTGATAGGCTAAACTGGCGAATGAAAGTCTAGGTAAAGTAACAATTGAGATAAAAAATAGATTACTGATTTATATTGTACAACCCGCATTGCTGTTTGATGAAATTTGGTTGGTCATTTGATACTTAATGCTTGGGGACATATTTGTAGAGTTACATAATTCGATGTAATTGTTTATACATGCAAAGTTATACATAAGCCAATGTTGTAGATCATTTATATCTTGAAAACTTCAGACAAAATATCACCAGGCTCTGAACAATAAAAATGAAAACGGTTACACAGAAAAATGTGATAGATGTCCTATAGAAAGATTCTTCCTTGTTGTGAGAAACTGTATTTGATGTTCACATTAAGAATGAGAAAGCTGAATCCACCACAACATTGGTGTACTTTTATGTAAGGAATCGGTATTAATGTCGATGTTTATAGTTTTCTGAAATCCAGTGTAATCTTTCAGCGGAATGTCGTTTTTTTCAACCACCCCTCAAATTTCTGAACCTCATACATTACAAGTAGTTCAATTATTAACGAGGCCGGGTCTAATTTGTTCTGCCTAGATTTTTGGATGAAACTTTTTACATGAATTTGTACTGATATAATTATTATTTTAAGATTAAAAAATAAGACATTTACCACACCGTTTGTTTAGGGGGTCATCTCAAAGTGTGTTAATCTTTAACATAGGACCATATGGGATTTTGCTTGAAATGTATCAATGTTGCACATTTTTTCAAAACTTCTGCCCTAGGGATTTCTTTTTCTGTTCTACATATTAAAGTTATTACTAAAAGGCATCAAATGGTCTAATAAAAAATAAAAACTTTTACCTCCTGGTTTGTGCAAGGGGTCTTATCAAAGTTGATTTGTGTATGCCCAATTTCCCAGATTTGTCAGATAATGGCTATTTTTATTTGACAAAGGCGGAAAAGGTGATCTATATAGTATTATTAAAACATTCAGACATATTTAAGTAATAAAGAAATATATAACATCACATATTAAGGGTCATTAATATAAAATACATGGTTACTGTCTTGAAATATATGAATTAAGCTTTATTTAGGCGGGTTAAGAAAACGTGACAGAGGGCTAAGGCTTGCTGAACCCTCTTCACGTTTTCCACCCGAGCCCAAATATAGCTTATACTTCGAGACATTTATGTTTATTCCACAATGTAACATTAATTTTACGCATCAAACGAGCTAATTTTAACAATTTTCGCTGAATATCTGCAGTTGAAACTATTACGCCATGGTGTCAACCAAGCAAAAAGATGACGTCACAATACAAATGAAACGCTGCGCGAAAGCGTGCGTACTCGTTCTGTACTCGGCCTCGCTAAGTTAGATTTAATTAAGAAAAAAAATAGAACAAAAGGTTATAATTAGTCTATTTTTTGGGATGAAATTCAATAGAGTCTGGCAGATATGTGCCGAACATGGCGGGAGGATATTGTTGATATATTCGGCAGTGAAAGCATCTGCATTTAGGTCTCTATACTAGTTACTGGCGTGCGACCACTTCTAGCCGAGTACCATTTCTCACCAGTACATTGTGACGTCATTTTTCGTCTATAATTTTATGTGTTGAGAAATTGACGTCAAAATGTACTGGCAAGAAATGGTACTCGGCGAGAACTGGTCGGCCGCCAGTATACCTTAAATTATTTGTTGATATCTCTTTTCGTTCGGAATTCAGATAATCAATTATTGCTATATGTAGCTGTACAATAATAACATATTTGATTTAGTGTGATTTAAATCTAGTACTTTGGGAAATAACATGAACAGTTTGCCATATTTCTACCAAATGAGATAATATAATGAGAGCTCTAGACCATATCATTTTAAATAGCTAACGACATAGAAACATTTTAATTTTCATTTTTTAAAACATATTTTTTATACATGTAACCTTTAATATTACGTTCTTAAAAATAAGACTTCTTTATATGTTGAATGCATCAAATACTTCTAGCCATACGATATTTGCCTGAATCACTACACTTTTACCATTTAATCTATATTCTGATGATAATAACATGAAAAAAATATTTGTCTTTTTCAGAATTTGCATAGACAAAAAAGAAACTTTCCAAAAGACAATGATTCATATCTTGTTAATTAGAGAGACCTGTCTGTTTCTTAACTGCTATGGAATCATTAGAATTCGAGGTGGCACAATGTTCGTCGTATTCGTGTGTAGCCCGTTAACACGAATTTTACATCTTACACGAAAACGGATTTTATAAGATTTAACTTTCCTCCTAAAACTGAAAACCGACGCTTCCACGAAATTCCATCCTCACGAATACGCAAAAATCCCACGATCCACGAAAATTGGCCCCCATGAAATGATTGTACAGTATACTGAAATATTCTCTTTGTGTACATCCAGTAGATAGTTATCAGTGTCATGATCTATAATCAAAATACATAAAAACTGTTTTATTCTAACAGTGAGTTTTGGCGAAATAAAAGTTTATATTTGAAAAAGGTGACACTTGATAATAGAAACGTTTATAACGTCATCGTATTTGATTTTTGACATTTAGGCAATGCTTTTGAATTCAATTTACATTAATTATGAACACTTGTTATGAACATCTCTAATTTCCGGATATAAACTATTAGATAAACTCTAAATACTATTCCGATTGGTCGGAATTGGTTGAATGTTTGTCTAGAAACATGTGCACCCTTCTGCTAAAGATTTAAGATTTTGAAATATCTTACGTTTAATTAGAAGTTCAATTTATTGATTTATATAGATATTGGTTAGTTTAAATGGTTTCGATACAATCGTAACTCTGATTTAAAAGAGAAAACCCATAATAAGTCAAAAATGTTTTAAGATTCAATCTGGGATCCTTAATCAGCTGATTGACAGGAGTGCAGGAGATCAATTAAATATAAAGGCGGGGCTTATAATTTTCATCTCCCAATAACGACAAACTAAAATTGTTGTTTCGTTGTGATGTACCTTAACAACATATCTAGATTACACATCAGTACTTATTGTGGTTCAGTCAGTTCTTAATATAGCCGAGTGATTCGATTCTCCATCTGAATAATTTTACGATCAATGTATAACAAATTCATTTATTCGGTAATTTAAAATTTGAATAATGAGTTTAGAAATATGCACTTTATAAACATTTAAATGGAACACATTTTATTCCTTACTTGAATTGAATTTCTGGACCTATTGTTTAATAACGTACGTTACTCAACTTGTTTGCAGACACTGCTTTAGTTATGAGACTTTATCTTTAAAAAAAAAAAAGAGCCAGTGCTTAAATATTTTAGGTTTCTGAAAAATATAGTATGTCTTTAAATGTGAAATTTTGCTCTATTTTATAGAATCTTTGTTACAAGTCAATCATTCCAGAAATTGCTCACTTTTTATTTACACAATTTGCACTTCAAATTTATCTTAATGCGTCTGCACCTTATCCCTCTACACGTTCTTAAAAATAAATCTTTTTAAAGGATATTAGTTGTAACATTTTTAAATTACATTAAGGCCTTTTAAATGAAATTTAAGTAATATGGTACTTTTTAAGTACACGTGAAGTTTCCCCCAAAAGGATCTTTAAAACATTTTCATCGAGCCGAAGCAAACATGCCTATAAACAAAAACATGCATGTGTATGATTAATGTCTTGCACCTCTAACACTATTGTTGTTTCTTCGTTGACATTTTGTTTTTTCTAATTTGTTTTATTCTGGTTATTTGGTATTTGTTTTTTAATTTTTTTTTTGATAGGGTATTTTATCTTTTATATTTTTAAAAATATTATTCATTTATCATGAAATCTGTGTATTGTGGTAGCAAACGTGACAAGAATGTAATTTGTTGTAACATAATATCAATTTGCTATTTTAAAGCACACTTTCAGAAAAAAAACCCAGACTTAAACATTACTGAAAAATATATTCAATTTAAAAGAGTAGTTTGGGTAACGACATATTACCTGACAGCAAGCTAAACTTTAAAGAAAACATACATTGTATGGACTGTAATAGGGTAGATATAAACCAATGGACAACATTCTGTCACGAGTTTCTAATTTGTTTTTCATGTAACTGAAGCGATTTATATACTTTTAATATGTTTACCAAATTATATAAAAACGGTTCTTAAAAATAGTAAGAAAAAATATTCAAAGGTAGATAAGTGCAATTTAAATAAAGTTTCTATCGTTTAGGCATTCGATAAGATATGCTATAAGGTAAATATGTAATGCTAAAAGTACAAACATGTGGTAGGTTTTCGTTCTCTCAAAACGAAATAACGCAAAAATAGGGGGGGGATTTAAGAAACATTAACTAATTTTACGACTAAATGTGCAAATTTTGCATATAAGCGGAGAAGAGCACCACAAGTTCAGAGATCATATTAGGATTCTGGAGATAGTTTCAAAATCAAAGTACTGAAGTACTGACGGGAGTTGATTTTATCGATTATCATTCATTTCAAAATCAACTTATCTTGCGTAGCAATCAGTTTCTAGTCTGTATTTAAATTACGCACATTTTTATAAGATGAATTTTCCGACAAGAATTTCGAGAAACCCATATGAATCATGTTAAAGATAGATTTCAAACTATGTATTAGTAATCGAAATAATTCTAAAAATTGTATGGATCCAAACACTATTGATATCGAACTCTAGTCTTGTTCAACCAGACGCTCAGCTGTCTCCGTTAATCTCCGACAAGCAAGAGAGCCTCTCTGTCGGAGATTTACGGAGACAGCCAGCGTTTGGTTGAACGAGACTATATTAAACTCTGGCGTAGTAATACATGATACTACAAAAATATCTACATTGTTAGTATTATATAAAATCTGACTATTTTCAAAGTGTTTATAGATAAGTTTTGTTGAAAAACAATGCTTCAGCATACATTACATCGTATTTTTCTATTATTTTCAAGAACTAAGTCTTGTCAGCGGTGATGATTTGTGCTTAGGTCCAAACACTGTTTCATTTTCGGTTTGTCAGAGTAACTGCATAGGAGAGTTGATTAAAATCAACTCCCAATAACATCATATTGACTTAAGACATATAGGGAGTGTGATGTCGTCTGTTTCTCCGGATTGTGGCAGGAACATAAAGGGTGAGACAAGCAGTACTACATCAATTGATAATAATAAGTGTTTCTTCTTCTTGATGTATTCGGTCAGTGCTTACTATTTATTCAGGATTAGGTGCTATAATCAGGTACCCTTTACACACTTGTATTAAACAATATAGTCCCGTTCATGATTAGAAGATACAGCATTTCAACAAATGTTTAGAATACCAATGCCTTTGTCATACGTGAAAGAAAACATAACTAACGTTAATTCTACTACAGTTATTGCCGAGATCAAAGAGATGCCGCGGACATTATTCTCCAATATACCACGAACGTCATCAGTAAATTATCAGATCAGAAATACCTATTTGTCTCGCACTGATCATGGAAGTACAATTTCAAACCGTAAAAAGTTTTAAAACTATGTCAATTTCACGTGTTAGTTCCAGTCAAAACAATGTGTATTGCATCGAATCTTTATTTTTAAGAGATCAATGCGGCTGTTCCTAGGACCTCCCTAGCACATTTTCACTGCGTGTTTTACATAAAATATATAACGTGTAGTAGTAATAATCGTATTACATTGCCCTTAAAATATTAGGAATGTGATTTGAAAGATATTTTATAAATAAGTGAAGAGTATTACAATCCTAAGAAAAAGTCTGTCGTCTGCATGTGATTCCTTTGATCGATAGGGCCTACACATGTAAACATTACTAACAAAACCGTTGGGGTTACACGGAACAGCCGTCAAAATGACCTAGATCGTCTCTCTATAGGAGAAACGATCTGTAGAAGTACTGGGCTGTTAGTAGAATAGAAATAAAGTTCTTGTTTTCGTGAATGTTGCAGGATAACCTCCTCGGTCTCGAAATGTTGTTTGAAATATAAAAGCCTCGGCTAACGCCTCGGCTTTTATATTTCAAAACAACATTTCTCGACCTCGGAGGTTATTCTGCAACATTCACGAAAACTCGTACTTTATTTCTTAGATAACTAAAACAAAAAATTCCCCACGTAATTCTAATGTGACGTATTCATATTTATACGTATACGCTTGCTGCTTCATCATTCTGTTCCACAAAAATATAGGTCATTCTTCGATGGACAATATTTTTCACTAATTGATATTGCTCATATTTCTCAATAACTATGTAACTGTGATGATCATTGTTTGTTAGTTATTATGCTCTCTCTTTTAATTATTTGTTAAGTATGATTTCCGTTTTTTTCTGATTTTTTTAATGACGGCATTATTACGCAACGCCTGTACCGTGTTTCTAATCGCACTCGTGTGAATTATGTTTAGGCTCAGATATGTGGACTGTTTTTCTACGGACAAGAAAAACGATATACGTCTTTTTCTTAACATGTTTAGTGATTTTAACTTAGAGATCGGCGGAGTAAAGTAAAAAATCAAAATAATTTTAAAGTCGAGTATCTTCGATATGGGTTAACCAATATCCAATCTTGTTTTGAATTTGAATTGCAAGTATTATTTTTTTTCTGACATTTTTTTCCTTTTTTTTTTTAATCAGTATTTTGTCGTTAACTATAACAATAAATTTAGATCTAAACAAATGAATAAACAAAATGATTCACATCAATTGGTCAAATATTTGTGTTATTAGTACGAATAATAACAACAGAGTCAATACACAAAGCACAAACGATTTCAGACTTTGAGTGCTATTAGAAAAATACAACAAATCGTTAGCAAACTAGAGGAATGATATTTTCATCCAATACATTAAAATTTTAACTGAGGCTTGTCTTAATTAGTGATTATGAATTTTGATGTTTTATCAATAATTCTTAGAAAAGAACAATGATCTGTAAATTTTCTCGTTGAAATTATAGTAAAACACACTATATGTCATATTTACATTTCTTAACTCGATTTTTCTATAAATATTAAAATGATATATTTTTTTTAAAGTTGAAGGTTTAATAATTTCCAAATTTTCATCAACTAAAAATGTCTTGCATCATTCAAAAGTTCATGTATGACCTGGAATATTTCGCTAAACATTCTAACTTTGTACAATCTATGAGCTTGTACATCCTATCAGAAAATGAATAAAACAACCCCTACATTTTACATTTCCAAGCCGCTTTGTATAAAACACTATTAAGCATTTACCGAGACTCTGACTTTCTGTTAAGAAATATGAATGAATGAAATAGCAAACGTAACCTGTGGTTAACTGCACATTAATCCGACAGAAATTCTGACGTCGGTAACAAAAAAATCAAACTTATGAGAATTTCAATTTCAGCCTTGAAACAACTAATATCTAATGTGATATATCAGCCAATCATAGAAATAGTCCGATAAAAAAAGTAACTGACATATCACCCAATCATAAAGATAGTCAGTCGGATTAAAGAAGTAGCTGACGTATCACCCAATCAAAAGATAGTCAGTCAGATTAAAGAAGTTGCTGATGTATCAGCAAATCAAAACGATAGTCAGTGGGATAACAGAAGTAGCTGATATATCAGCCAATCATAGAGATAGTCAGTTGGATAACAGAAGTAGCTGATGTATCAGCCAACCAAAGAGATAGTCAGTCGGATAACAGAAGTAGCTGATATACCAGCCAAACAAAAAGATAGTCAGTCTGATAAAAGAAGTACGTGATATATCAGCCAATCATAGAGATAGTCAGTTGGATACAAGAAGTAGCTGATATAACAGCTAATCAAAAAGATAGTCAGTCGGATACAAAAAGTAGCTGACATATCAGCCAACCAAAACGATAGTCAGTCGAAAAACAGAAGTTGCTGATATAACAGCCAAACAAAACGATAGTCCGTTGGATAAAAGAAGTAGCTGATATACCAGCCAATCAAAGAGATAGTCAGTCGGATAACAGAAGTAGCTGATATAACAGCCAATCAAAACGATAGTCAGTCGGATAACAGGAGTAGCTGATATATCAGCCAATCAAAAAGATAGTCAGTTGGATACTTGAAGTAGCTGATATACCAGCAAATCAAAAAGATAGTCAGTCGGATAACAGAAGTAGCTGATTTTGGTCGAAAATTATTTTTTTGATTTTAATGCTTACAATGCTCCAGTAAGGCACTAACAAGAGGCAACCAAAATTTGTGTATCATTTGTTGATTTATAAGCAAGTTACAGAGTTTACAATTCTTCGCTATGTTACAAAGTTTTTGTTTACATTTTAAATGTTGAAGTCAAAATTCCAGTTTTAAGACCTCAAATGAATGTGTTAATCTATAGGAACTGTTTGTCTATGCTTAAAATGAATAAGAATATAGACAAATTAACTTAAAACGATGTTTTACTGGTATATTGAAACTCTGTAAACAAAAACAGGGCCCGAACCTTGTTTACAATACGAAGAATTGTGAGCCCTGTATCTTGCTTAAAACTAATTGACCTGCACCCAAATTCCATTTGATCAATAGAAATGCATTCTTAAAGCATTGTAAATAATAAAAACAGAAAAATAAAATTTGACCAAAATCGTGACCATGCCCGTTTAACACATGCAAACGACAATATAATTCTTATTACACATACAAAGGATGATATTTAGTTCAATGGCAGACAAAATAACCACTGTCTTTGAATCTTCACAAAAGAAAAATATATGTTGATTATTTGAAAAACAAACCTAAACTGTCTCTTCTTAATTTTGATTATCTTTTATAAGATGAAAAAAGTATATGCCCCTTTTTTTCCTAATCACCACGGGGACATTTTGAATAAAAGTTGTGTTACATTCTTCTGTTCCAAACTACAAATCAAATGAAATAATCCTGATTTAATAATAACATAAAAAAGATTATAAAAATGCAGATTGAATCACAAGTTTTTTTTTGTTGTGTGAAATTGTACTATGAGTGTTATGAAAGGTTTTCCTCGCCTCACGATTTGGTCCATTGCTTCACTCGGCAAACTGTCATGATTAGACTTGTAAAATATTAATTACCCAAAACACACATAAGTCACATGAAGCATACAAATCTTGGCATTGAAATTTCTGAATAAATCTAACAGATCAATTCTCTGTTTACCTTTTTATTATGCTTTTCATATTGTTTGATAGAGAAGTGATTAGTTTCATTTATTGCATTAACAATTTTTTTTTATTTTACAGGCGGTAATAAAAGTGACACCACGCGAAGATTGTACACAGACTTGTTATTGTATTCATTTTGTTTTTTGCTGTCTTCATTGCTTTCTGTACAGTGCTAGGTTAGTTTATCAAAGGTAACATAGGTTTTTAAGAATCTCGTTGTTCTACATGAAGAGCATTTTAACATTAAACTCTTGAATAGCAGGTTGGTTTTTAGTATACACAAAAATAAAAGTATTCTATATTTCAATGTTCATTTACATCTTAGAAACAGACTTTATCTGTCTAAGAGACTAAACAGAAACATAGCCATACACGAAGTGATCTAATAACATTTTTTTCACAGACATAAGAATTGGAGTAGTTTGTTTGTGGAAAAAAAAATCTTGAAACTATTAAGAAGAAACGCGTTTAATTTCTGCATGAAACACAATATAATTATTTGACAACATTGTTAGCTTATGCCATGTGTTCTTTCAATTTTCAGAAAAAAATGATGAAAAAGATTTTTTTTGTGAAAGGGGAAATTGTGGTGAAGTTCAGTGTCTAAATATATATAAAAAATGTAACTGTTTATCTTACGCCAGACATTTGTTTGAATTTGTTGGGTACATTGTTGTCCGCATGCAAAAAAAATCACATTGATATAAAGTGGGTCAGTGATTATCAATTTGTTACTGTTCTCAATAAAACGATATTCTGTATAATCCTTCTTTCACACAGACACGTTTTTCCGCCGTTTAGTATCCAACATCTAGCATTCGACTTTGATAAATCAATGGGTTTTTTTATTGCCTACTGATAGATGCAAAAAATACAATTGTTTTAATTTCACCAAATTTGCAATTTTCTATAATTCCTCAAACTTATATTCAATCAATTGCTTGATTTCGTTTTATCTTATTATATTTTTTTGTTAAAAAGCAAAAAAAAGAAATGTATAGTTACATTTTTCATTTTAACTAATGATTTTGTAATTTATTATTACAATTTGATTTAAAATAAAAGCTTTTTGAATATCAAGATTATTTTGTAACTATGGCAGATTGTCTAGATTTTTAGTAATTATAACACTGGGTGTTTGTGATGTCAATTTGTAGAAAAAGAGTTTCAGATGAAAAATTATTGCAAAAATTCGCTCAAAAATTAGAATGTTTTTATTTATTTGAATTGATCCATAATTAACGTCTTTATTAAACTCTCTTTTTGTTATTTTGTACATGATAATCAGGTCTTACAAAACATGTTCTAAAACTATCAAATGTTGAAAGTTTGCGTCACAGATAAAGTTCAATCATATAAATCATTTTGCATTTTTTGGTCTAAAAGAGATTCTAAACTAAAAATAATTCTCCAAAATGCATACTTTACTTTTGCTTTTAAATGATTATTTGTATGAATATAGTGTAAAATGAGATACTATTCAACTTATTTTGACATAATTATCATGTTCGCAGTAACACAAAAACATGTCGTGTATTTGTTTTCTTAAATAGATAAATGCCAAAACAAGCCATGCCTGAACGACGCAACCTGAATTAACAAACAAGGATCGTTTTCCTGTTTATGCCCCTCTGGTTGGGAGGGTACACTCTGTAACTTAGGTCAGTTTGTGTCTCTGCCTGTCTGTCTATCTCTCTGCCTGTCCTTCTCTCTGTCTCTGTGTCCATCTGTCTGTCTTAAAAGATAAACACTTACAATAATAAAACAAAGCGAATTTATCATATAAGATCGATTTCGAACTGAATATTAACATGCTGTTGTCTCGAGAATTTTTTTTTTTTGAATACCAGATACTGATGAATGTAAAGATAGCCCATGTATGAATAAAGCAGCCTGTGAAAACAACGAACATAAAATATCAGTATTTTCAAATGAGAGATTCCTATTGTGCGCCATCTGGTACTAAAACCATCTTATCAACAACAACAAAAATAAACAGAAAATTATGTTATGAATATACTGAGATAACATATAGTCAGATTCCAATCTTATTTTGCATGTACATAATTTTTTTTTATTATTGTACCCTTTTAATATTGTTTCAATAAAACAAGAAGAAAGAAAACAATCAAAAGGCAGTTATATATCATTATTTTTCGTTTGTATACACAAACTGTTAACATTTAATTTCCATAGATTTTTTTTCCGCCCGTATATTGAATAATTAAGATAAACTAGCCTAGCACAGTAAGGTACTGCATATTTTTGTTATCTTTAGCTGGTCAAAGTGGTTTATCAAAATATTTCTATATGTCAATGAATGACGGTCCTCACTTGTGCTTTAATATGTAATTTTTCAAAATCTGCTTAACTTCGAATTCCTGATAACAAACTGATGATGAGAAACTCGGTTTATCTTTCTGTACCACTCATGTTTCGGCTAGTGTCTCTAACTTTACTGTATATACCATTGACGTCTATTATTTATAAGTATTTTTTCAACAAATATTTTCTTACCGCTACTTTTCCCTTTATCTTGTGATATTTAGGCATTAGTCAATATATAGTTATATCCAAATGATCATGTCCGAATCATAAACATATCTCCTCTTGTGTTAATGCCAGCCTTTTTCGTTGAGTATAAATCAACTTTACCAATATGGTTACACACCATGAAGTCTACTGTTACAAAATGTATTTGAAGATATGACGTCAATCATGGTAACATTAAACGGTATCCATGCTATAAACACTCACTATTAGTCACTATTATTAATGTTCATTTAAAAAGTATCAATCCGTATACTATTTTTTATTCAAGTTTTTAATGGTACATCTATTGAGAGGTTGATAATATATATTTAAGGAAGAAGGAATCACGCTTTATGTATCATGAGGTAATAATTTTGGCCCGGGTATGATTAATTTCAGTAAAGCCCGGCTTTATGATAGATTTCATCACGCCCCGACCGAAACTACTACCTAATAATATAAAAAAAAAAAGATTTATTAGTACTTATATTAATATAATGTTCAGCAATTTTACGATTAAATATTTGAATATAAATAAGCAAACACCACTTGCGCCCAAATTATACGTCATTTTAATTTAATGGACTGTATAATATGTATTCGATACGTACAGTTATCACAGGGAAAGAGCCTGAAAATGTAATTTTTATGGATTTTTACCCCAAGAAATGATTCAAGTAATTAAAATAAAAAATGTTAAATCGTATCGCCCGTTTATATAACTTAGTATTCATGGGAGAAAATCGACTATTCTATTTTGTTAAAAAAATAATTTAAATAATATGACATACAAGAAAAATTAATTAAATGTGGTTATGAATAATATTAACAAAACAAAAAGAGTAATATATAATTAAAACTCGTACAAATACCACACATTTCATATAATAATTAGACTCAATCATTTTTTGTTGAAATAACAAACAAAAAACTGGACTCTGTATTTTGCTTGTATTTCAATATTTTACTTTAAAATGTTCAGGAATCATATTACACATATTCATCAAAAAAGGATAAATACTAAAACTGGAAATGTAATATTTAAAATGTTTACATCAAATCGTATCTAGGTCCCGTTGAGTCCCTTTAAAACAATATTTTAATGTAAATCACAGCATTAAGCCAAAGTATAATTGATTAATTGCTTTAAGATATCATCAAAATATACAAATATCAAATAGAAAGTAAAAAAACTAGAAGAGTGGTTAAATCAACATTTAAATCTCTTCAGAACTTAAGTACTTAACAGTGTATTTATTTAATTTTGTCTTTAATATTGTTTTTCTTTAGGAAAGGTGAGTTGGGTTTGGGGTCGGAAAAGACGAGCTCCGAAGACTGACGCACGCGACAACAAAGAAGACTAAAGCTTCATGTCAATAACTGCTCATGTTAACACTCAGAGTTGTATACTATCTTTTGCTTTTCTAACTTGGCATTTTGTTGGTATTTAGATTTAAGGTTGGTCGCTGGTTTATCCCATAAAAATTCTGACATGAAAACATACCCTGAACATTTGTCAAATCTTTTTTTTTGAAATTTACAGTTTTTTATATAATTTTTTTAATCAAATTTACCTAAGCTATATTTATGCAATACCGCCTTAAACTTGCTATTGTTGATGGTGCTGTTTTTGACACTCACTTTTCTAATGAAATTTATAGGAAAATGCATTTTTCGAGAGGGAGTTATTTTTAGAAATTACAATGAACTTTCAAATAATTAAGACAGATTGATTAACTGTTTCTGTGCGTAAAGGAAAAAAATGATTTAAAAATATTTATGTAAAAAGAAATTATATGTGTACTCGCTGGATGCTTTGCTACTTTTTCTTTATTTGTTATTTTTTTACCGAAAATTGCCGTATTTCCGTATTTGACGTCATAAGTACAGTGTAAGGATTTACATGTTTTTAACACGTTCCACCTTTTTAGTGATAAAATCACCGAAAAACAGATCAGGATAAGCTAAAACTAGAAATTTACTTTTCTAAAAAAGCAACTTTGGAGAGTATAAAAATTCGAAAGCGATTAAAAATCATTTTTGAATTATGAATTCGGAATTATTATAAGGGATGTAGGGGATCACAGCCTCCGATGTACCCCGTGTTTACATTGACCTGTACATCACAAGGACTTTTTGTATTATAAAGACATTTTATTCAAAGAAACTAAATAAATTTGTTCAGTTGCTATTAGAAATATCAAATTGAATAGCCAATTTTGCCCTCCTATTCTAAATTAAAGAATGCATACATAATATATGTTTTATATTTTAAATTTAAAAGTTCCCGATTTCCACATTCTAGGGGTGGAAATGTTATGGTTAATGAAAACAATTTCATAAAGTACCAAATCTAAAAAAACCGAATGATATTTGAAATATATGGCTTTTCGTTTGCTAATCAAGAATAAACAGTTAAAAACTAATTTAGATAATCTAATTTCCCGGTTTGCTCTTCTCTTTTTCAGTCAAAATAGTTCTGATATAACTACAATTAATGCTCGTAATATTTATCATTTGACTGCCTTTACTAAGCTTGTATGTACACTATCACATAAAGTCAAACAATGAATCTCCAATTATTGCTAACAAGTTGCAGTCCTTTGAAAAAGAACTACAATACGTGGACCATTTGCATGTGTTTCCAACGAAAACGTGAAAGCTTTAAGATTACCAGGAATTCCACCGACTCTAGCCTCCTGCTTTTAACCACTATATTTATACGTTGAATTACGTAAATGTACAGCCCGACTTTTTATCTCAGAATTTAAAAGGTTCATACTTCTAAAACAATAGCTATAAATAAGGATTGCATGAATAGTATCAGGCATTTGGCGAATTCTACTATTTGAGCACACATTACGATTCGCACTACTTTGTTAACTATGCAATGACAGTTTTGTGTGAATTAATTTCATATTTTGATTCATTTTTATGGAGATTTAAACTTTTATACAGTGACATAATTATTCAATTATTGTTAAATCCTTATAAAAATTTTGACCGGGAAGTACGCTAGCCTCGCCTACTATAAAAGTTAAATTAAGTTACATGTGTATTCGGAAAACAACAACACATTGCAAATTATGCTATTTGGTGTATGATGTTGTTTCGGCATAGCAATAAATTATTTCAAAATACTAACAGTTCATATCACAGGCTGATAGTTTCTTTGAAAAGAATACTTTGTTTTCTGTACTGTTTACCGACAACTTTACAATTACAGCAGCTTTGAACTTATGGCATGAAATCCCGATCCCGATTCAGATAAACGTGTGCTAGCCTGGTTCCCTGAGCTACCCATTACGCACAGGAACCAGGCTAGCTCAGAACGGCCACTCGAGTTGTGTAGGTTGAGTACTGAATTTGATGAGAGCAAACCCGCGACATACCTTAAAAGTGAGTGTGATAAAACACATTATATATGACGTAACAGTAAACATGCAACATGTGTATTTCGTCAAGGGGGTTCGTTTTGGTGGAAGAAAATGTACAACTGTTTAATTCATCTTTAAATGCTTTTAGCGTAAATTATCATATCCATATTTGGTGAGCTAATTAATACAATTCGTTTTAAGAGAAAACAATTTAGAAATGAGCAATGTTGATAAAGTAGTGAAAGCAATAAAAAATACCCTTTTATATTCTATTCTAAGGGATAATCTTTGGATGATTTAAGGGAACCACCTCCTAAAAGTGTCGTAATTCATATAACCCCTGCCTTATTTTACCGACGAATCTGATCGACTCGCAGTTTAAGGGTGGTACATTTTCAGAATATACACAATCCCATACAAATATATTAGTTCAACGATTTAACGCATCCTCTAGAAAGCTTATCGGTTCTAACAAATAAATGCAAGTATAAGTGTCTTGCAAATATTTGTTATAGTTTGTTTTAAGTTGTAGATACTTCATTTACCTGGGGATTTTAACCGATGTCTTTTCAGTATTTGATATGTATATTTATAATGCACTGTTTTATAGCACTTAAAAGGTATACTTTTCTTTATTATACTGGTTAACTGTTGAAGTAAAAGATTGAAAATATGCTACTGCTTTATCGATATTGAAAATTCTTCATTTAATAATATACTGTATATAGAGAAATATTCGCCTAGTTTTATTTTAACCTCTTTCGCCTTCGCTGTCAGCAGATCAATGGAATTCCAATGTCTCAAATTATCTTTCTTTACAGATAGCGAATTTAAGATTTTATGCAGCAAATGTAGAAAGGCAAAAATTTCAAGCGGCGGAAATAACCCGATATACAGTATATAATTTGTGTCTACTATTGTCTACTGTGTAGCACAATGCTCAGTACATAAGATTGCATTTCCAAATATATATTTTCACTTTGATGGCCTGGAATGAAAGCAATCAGCCTGTCGGGGCTTTCTTTAAAGACGGGAGTTTTTACACTGCACAAACATGTACTGTTAACACAAGTTACAAGATGATACCGATGTCTACGTGTATCCGTCTATCCGTTTTGACTCTTTTTGAATCATGCTTTCAAAAAAAGTCAAAATATAGTTGTTAGAATCTTGGGGAGTGCGTGGTATGCCTTTAGCTCTTTAGCTGCTCAAAGGTGTCTTTATTTTCACTACTATTAACGGTATTACATGCTCCCGGGGGATCCATTTTTCTAATGTGATTAACAAAGTTTTTTATACCTAAATTTGATTTATTTTAAACGGGGGGGGGCTGTGATAAGTCAATTTTTATTTGTAAGTTTACGAAAAATGTCGTAGACAAGACAAGAGGAAATAAACTGCAATGTACATTATATTAAAATCTTAATTATTCAACAACATCTTATCTGAGATAAATTCTATACTGGCGTGCGACCAGTATATAAACAATCTGATTATATAAAATCAGATCTTTGATCCGCTCCGACAAATTCTGATGTCGCTACACTTTGTTCAGCGACTATCAGAATTTCGGAGCGTTACAAAGATCTGATTTTGATCAGATTGGTAAATAAATAAATAAAAAATCTTATGAATTATGACATGCATAATGAAAATTTATTGGAAAAAGGTATATTTATTTTATTTTGCATTCAAATTCATTTACTTTACGTCACTACTTTTATTTTATTGATTTATCATAATTCATTTTTGATCACCTGCTGCGCTCGCCCCAACGGTCGCACCGTAAAACATATTAGTGACCTCTTCACAGAAATAATAACATTTTATTTAGGAAAATATATTTGCAAATGTAAACATTTTGATTTGTCATACCCGATGATATAATTCTAATCATTAGTATTGATCACGATGTCCATAGCATCAGTGTGATCGATGTCGTACTTAACAAATTTGATCCTGGGCATGTATGTATAACCCTGAATGTTTGAAGTGGAACTTATTGTTAGAGGGTAAAGAAATAAATGGTAAGATACTCACAAATACGCGATTTTTCTCAATATGAATGATGGGAAGTTATGCTTATTATGCACATTTTCTTGCACACGTGTTTAAACTTATTCTGACGTTGAAATTTTATTCTAAATGTCTTTTTATTCATATTGAAAATATCCTCTTTTGTGAATATCTTGTCATTAATGTTCTGTGCATTTGTTGATGTCACCAGTATCCTGACGTTGAAATTTTATATTGTGACATCAACATCTATTACAAACAAGAGATGTTTGTGAAACACTTATGCCCCCCTCCCTGGGAAACACCCACAAAGAAAAAGAGCGTAAACTGCAAATATTTGGAATTTTTTTAAGTCCAAGGGTCATAACTCCGTCGAAAATAGCTCGATCGCGCCCAATATCACACTTGACCTCGACATTATCATGATAAACCTGTATACTAAATTTCATATCAATATCTTCATCCTCTGCTAAAAAAATGAGCGGAAACTGCAAATAACTTGAATTTTTTTTAAGTCCAAGGGCCATAACTCTGTCGAAAATGGCTCGATCGCGCCCAATATCAAACTTGACCTAGACATTATCATGATAAACCTGTAAACTAAATTTCATTTCAATATGTTCATCCTCTGCTAAGAAAATAAACAGAAACTGTTGGTGGACCGACCAACAGACCGACCGACCGACAGATCGACAGACAGCAGCGAAGCAATATGCCCTCCCTTCTTCGAAGGGGGGCATAAAAATATGGAACAAAGATTAATCAAGTGTACATGATAAGCTCGAACGATGCAGCCTTTATCAAATTTGGTCCTGGACTTGTATGTATAACCCCGAACGTTTTAAGTAAAATTGACAAATACATGCCAAGAAACAGACGAATTCGCGATTTTGTCAATATGAATGAGGGGATACGCTATGCACAAAATAACAACAAGATAATCATAAAAGAAGGATATTTTCAAAATGAATAAAAGGACAATTATTATAAAACTGTTAACGTCAGGATACTCGTGACACCTATCACAAAATTGCGGAACAAAGTTTGAACACGTGTGTGTGAACATGAGCATATCAAGCTCTACAGTCTCATGATTACGACCCCTCAATTTAGCTTATCTCACTTATAATTCTCACAACCAAAAGATACCGTCTGCATATGGCATCATTTTAATTCAGTTTGGTAGCATTTAGTCAATCTTGTCCAACGAACCTGCATTTAATCAAAAAAAATATTTAAAGCCCATACAAATCAAGTTTAAACCTTTATAGCAAAATATCTGCATGGTATAAATGTTCAACTCGTTTTGGTTTTTTTTAACAAAATTCCTTGTGTATCTTACGTGTGTAAAGACAATTGGATGATTTCATCCTGGGAATTGAAAAGATTTATTCTCTTAAATTATTGCGAAAAGTAAAACAGATCCAGAACTCGGTGAACGGTAAGAAAGTTTTCCTTGTATATCTGATATTTTATCTAGGGTCTGAAGGGGGGGGGTGGTGTTTGAAACTAGTATTTTGCGTAGCAAACATAAATATATATTTAAAAAATAGTAACAATAAAGTTAACATGTTAAGTTTGGCGAGTTAACGTGCACACTTTAGATTAGGAAGTGTTCTTTCATTGCGTGAATGTGTGGTAAGACACGATAATTCCTCAATTACAAGTGTTATATATATATTTTCTTTTTGTCATGATTGATCTAATATATTTATAAAACTGCACCTTAGTATATATTATAACGTTTATATTCACTGATAAATAAAATGTGATTTATAAAAAATCACTATATATTGCATCTTATCAAGCACCGATTCATTGGACATTTACTGTGGTTTCATCAATATTCGTTGAATACCAATTTTCGTGTATTTCGTTGTTAAGTTGATCCACGAAATTAAATGTTCATTGAAGTTTGATTTCAACTAACATTTTGTATTGATAGGATCATCGGCCACGAATTTACGTATCCTTGAAACTGTGGTTTTCAAAAAATCCACAAAAATTGGTATCCACGAAAACTGATGAAACCACAGTATAGCGGTTTTTAGTTGGTTATTTGCACATGTTCATTAAACATCTGCTGACTGAAAAACGACTGGCGTCCGTTGAACAGGGGTCGGCGGTTTTCTAAGGGTTTATATAAAACATATTTCAATGTAAATTTTAAATCAACCAACATTGAGGTGAAATTGGTTATAAGAAAACTGCCTGTGACATTTTTCATCGACCGATATTGAGGGGGCGCTGCTGTTAAGCGGTTCTATTTTTAAGAGGTGTTACTTTACCGAACTTATTTTTTTAATAACAAAGATGATGTTTGGAAATGTGTTACCATGAATATATATCTGTGTAATTATCAGATATCATATCAATTCAAGTAAAATAACAACATTAGATTCGGTGTCAAGTTAAATTATTGTAATAAAAATATTTGAGAAATAAATGAAAATATGCTCCCAGTCGCACGGTATTCTCAATATAAATAATATAATGGGACAGTTGCATGTCGCATACAACAGTCTACGTCATGTTAGGCTATTAAACCAACAAAATATAAACGTCAAGATAATCACTAAAACCAATAATAATTAATAAGGAAACAATTAACATTAAACGTTTATCGTTTGTTTACGCGAGGCGTCAACAACGATCAGAAAAAAGTTTATATATGTATGTATGAACAGGTGCAAAATCAGCTGTTTTTGTTTTTATAATAAGATTCCTTTTTTTAGATGCAAGGACTTTAAATGTGTACTATGTCCCTGTAGAATCTATGTTAATTAAACGATATCTTTGTATAAATTAATCATATTGTCGAACATTATCGTCAATAGGATGTCATGCAAATATTAAGGTGTACGATAGCTAACTTTACTGAAAACTCTGTTTTATATAGATTTAAACCCTTACGCTACAATTGCCTGAAATAAAAGATCAAGTTGTTCTGCTATTTGTTATGCTAGGACGACCCAGTTCTACTGATTTTGGGTGCACATTATCTGACCGTATCAGCTCATCTCCTTCATTGTTCTTACCAACAAAACAGATCTTACAAACAAAAGAGACTGTCTGTGTATCATTTAGTCAATCATGCCCACGGTACGTGCAATTAAAACAATAGTTAAAACCCGTACAAAAACAAGTTTAGATCTTTGTAGCAAATAAACTGCCTGGTATAAATGTTCAACTCGTTTTGATTTTTAAACAAAGTTCCATGTGTAACTTACCTGTGTAAAGACAAGTTCTTGATTTCACCCAGGAAGATGAAGATATGTATTATTCAAGAAATGTATAAGCTTAAATCATTGGGAGGAATAGAGCAGATCCCGGGACATGGTGCATGGTAAGAAAACTCCTTTTACATCTACTAGTTTATCAGCGGTCAGAAGTAATGTTTGTCACAGACATTATGCTTACAAAACATAAATAAAAACGTGTAACAAAGTAAAAAAGAATAGATATGCAATGTTTAAAGTGAGTGAATGTATGATCATAACACAATATATTTACATGTTCGGTGTCTGTGAAAACATTACGAATCAATTTTGAAGCCTATTACTCATAAATTCATAAGAGATGAACTATAAAAAAGGGGCGTGTCATATAGCATAACCGAAAAAAAGTAGTGGCTGCGCCGCGTAGTAATACATAGCATGGGTAGCAAGTTGTGTCGGCCTTTTCTCAGTTCGGATCTGTGTTTGTTCCGCCCGAGATATTTCTGGACCTTCGTAGCCTCGACCCTTCTAGTTAAGTCGGTTTGGTTAAGATAATATTTCAATGTTGTTTTTTGTTTACATAGAATTTGCTTCTATAATCGACATCAAACTTATTTTTTTAGGGGGGGGGGGTGTTAAGGGGAGAAATTGAACGGGATTTGACATGAAATGTAGATATTTTACGATAGGTCAAATCATTATTTTATTTTATTAATTATAATTATTGACTCTTTTTTGTTAAGATTATATCAAACAAACAAATTATGTTATTTTGTTTATAGTGTGCTTATATCAGTCTCTATTGCACTTCGAAAACGTCAAGAAATAAATATCCGTGAATCCGGTGTTGACATTTGAATGCGGAATGAGTCAAAGCACCAGAAGCATCTTGGTTAATATGCAGGATCAGATATATATTTCAATTTTTTTCTGTAATAATAAAATGTTGAATTTCGCTTCGATTATAAGATCGTAAAGAAACAGAAAATTATGATTTTCACAGATTTTATTTTTTGTTTGTGATAAAAACCTCGTCAAAAAGTGGGTAGAATTTTATCCACTAAAGACTGAACTATTTATCATGCCTGGCGAACGCTTTGAAAACTTGAACTGTAAAGTATTATTGATTAATACATGTTTATCAACCAGTTTGAAATTGAAATGCATAAATTATTTACAGGTAATTAATACCTTGTTAATTGTCAACACACGCCAGAACAGGTACATATATATATATATATATATATATATATATATATATATATATATATATATATATATATATATATATACCCCACATTTGGTTGTGTAAACAATAGCGTTAACATTTACCCGCTCCATTGAACGCAGATCACCGTTATAAAATTCTAATTATGTTATCTTTTTGGCAAAACATGTCACTATAGTAGATTATGTACTTACTTATCTATAGGGATGTCCGGTTTACACGGAGAGACAAGTCATTTAACGGGGGGGGGGGGGGGTCGAGCAATAGTCGAGTATTCATTGATTTATTTGAAGGTGTTTTTTCTTATAAAAAAAAACCCGAGTAACATACATCTTGTCTTACATAAAAAAGTATACAAACAATCTTATAATAATACACAAAAATAATGAATTTCGTTAACAATTAATTATTTGTTTTTAATCTTAATATCTGTTAGAAAGTTTCTTGGTTTTTCCTATTTTTGTGTGACGCTTGCAGATACTTGAGCACAGAACTCCACATTTCAAGACACGTTTATGTGATACCATCTTAGTCCTACTCATTATCGATAACAATCAATTCTATCCAAGGGGGTTGAATTGACAAAACACAATGGCTGTTTTAAACGATGTAAAAGATTTAAATTCATAACGCAAAACCTCTGATTGACATCACATCTTATACAGGAAATAAATGAAGCGTAAAGCCCATATATTGTGCGATCCTATAAGAAATTGCCAAAAAACTGCTTTTAGTATCAGCTTTGCTGTGTACTGGAGGTGATCGCTAAAGATAATACATTGATGATACGTAATATATGGTAAATGTTTTATTGAAGGACAATGCAAATCATTTGTAATTGACAAGAGATGAATTGATATAATATACTGACTGTTTTGAATGATGTAAAAGACTTTAATTTCTCATGCAAAAACCCTGTCTGTCTGGCATTGAAGATCATATCTTTCACCGCAAGTGAAGCATAAGGTCCGTACATTGTGCAGTAATGTATGAACTGTATCTGATTCAGAATACTGCTTGAACTTATATGTATTAAGCAGACAGAAAATTGCAGGAACTAAGCATTGTTTTCGAAAGTGGGGGATTGGGGAAAACTTACCGAAAAGCCTGACAAGCCAAAAAAGAAAAAGGCTAACCCGATAATCTTCAAAATCCTATAGCTAATCCGTTGTGGGAAGGCTGTTGCAACGCTTTTTGAATTTTCTTTCAAAGTGCATTAACCCTGTATGTTGGAAGTGGAACTTATTGTTAGAGGTTAAAGAAATAAACGGTAAGATACTCACAAATACGCAATTTTTCTCAATATGAATGATGGGAAGTTATGCTTATTATGCACATTTCATGCACACGTGTTTAAACTTTTTCTGAAATTGAAATTTTATTCTAAATGTCTTTTTATTCATATTCAAAAAAACCTCTTTTGTGAATATCTTGTCATTAATGTTCTGTGCATTTGTTGATGTCACGAGTATCAAGGCGTTGAATATTTTATATCGTGACATCAACATCTATCACATAAAAATACAGAACAAAGATAAATCAAGTGTACATGATAAGCTCGAACGATGCAGCCTTTATCAAATTTGGTCCGGACTTGTATGTATAACCCCGAACATTTTAAGTAAAATTGACATATACATGCCAAGAAACAAACGAATTTGCGATTTTGTCAATATGAATGAGGGGATACGCTATGCACAAAAAAATAAAAAGATAATCATAAAAGAAGGATATTTTCAAAACGAATAAAAGGACAATTATTATAAAACTGTTAACGTCAGGATACTCGTGACACATATCACAAAATTACGGAACAAAGTTTGAACACGTGTTTGTGAACATGAGCATATCAAGTTCTACAGTCTCATGATTACGACCCCTCAATTTAGCTTATCTCACTTATAATTCTCACAACCAAAAGATACCGTCTGCATATGGCATCATTTTAATTCAGTTTGGTAGCATTTAGTCAATCTTGTCCAACAAACCTGTATTATATCAAAAAAATATTTAAAGCCCATACAAATCAAGTTTAAACCTTTATAGCAAAATAACTGCATGGTATAAATGTTCAACTCGTTTTGGTTTTTTTTTAACAAAATTCCTTGTGTATCTTACGTGTGTAAAGACAATTGGATGATTTCATCCTGGGAGTTGAAAAGATTTATTCTCTTAAATTATTGCGAAAAGTAAACCAGATCCAGAACTCGGAGAACGGTAAGAAAGTTTTCCTTGTATATCTAATATTTTATCTAGGGTCTGAAGGGGGGGGGGGGGGTGGGTGTGAAACTAGTATTTTGCGTAGCAAACATAAATATATATTTAAAAGATAGTAACAATAAAGTTGACATGTTAATTTTGGCGAGTTTACGTGCACACTTTAGATTAGGAAGTGTTCTTTCATTGCGTGAATGTGTGGTAAGACACGATAATTCCTCAATTACAAGTGTGATATATATATATATATTTTCTTTTTGTCATGATTGATCTAATATATTTATAAAACTGCACCTTAGTATATATTATAACGTTTATATTCACTGATAAATAAAATGTGATTTATAAAAAAATCACTATATATTGCATCTTATCAAGCACCGATACACTGGACATTTATAGCGATTTTTAGTTGGTTAATTTCACATGTTCATTAAACATCTGCTGACTGAAAAACGACTGGCGTCCGTCGAACAGGGGTCGACGGTTTTCTAAGGGTTTATATAAAACATATTTCAATGTAAATTTTAAGTCAACCCACATTGAGGTGAAATTGGTTATAAGAAAACTGCCTGTGACATTTTTCATCGGCCGATATTGAGGGGGCGCTGCTGTTTAGCGGTGCTATTTTTAAGAGGTGTTACTTTACCGAACTTATTTTTTTAATAACAAAGATGATGTTTGGAAATGTGTTACCATGAATATATATATATCTGTGTAATTATCAGATATCATATCAATTTAAGTAAAATAACAACATTAGAGTCGGTGTCAAGTGAAATTATTGTAATAAAAATATTTGAGAAATAAATGAAAATATGCTCCCAGTCGCACGGTATTCTCAATATAAATAATATAATGGCACAGTTGCATGTCGCATACAACAGTCTACGTCATGTTAGGTTATTAAACCAACAAAATATAAACGTCAAGATAATCACTAAAACCAATAATAATTAATAAGGAAACAATTAACATTAAACGTTTATCGTTTGTTTACGCGAGGCGTCAACAACGATCAGAAAAAAGTTTATATATGTATGTATGAACAGGTGCAAAATCAGCTTTTTTTGTTTTTATAATAAGATTCCTTTTTTTAAGATGCAAGGACTTTGAATGTGTACTATGTCCCTGTAGAATCTATGTTAATTAAACGATATCTTTGTATAAATTAATCATATTGTCGAACATTATCGTCAATAGGATGTCATGCAAATATTAAGGTGTACGATAGCTAACTTTATTGAAAACTCTGTTTTATATAGATTTAAACCCTTACGCTACAATTGCCTGAAATAAAAGATCAAGTTGTTCTGCTATTTGTTATGCTAGGACGACCCAGTTCTACTGATTTTGGGTGCACATTATCTGACCGTATCAGCTCATCTCCTTCATTGTTCTTACCAACAAAACAGATCTTACAAACAAAAGAGACTGTCTGTGTATCATTTAGTCAATCATGCCCACGGTACGTGCAATTAAACAAGTTTAGATCTTTGTAGCAAATAAACTGCCTGGTATAAATGTTCAACTCGTTTTGATTTTTAAACAAAGTTCCATGTGTAACTTACCTGTGTAAAGACAAGTTCTTGATTTCACCCAGGAAGATGAAGATATGTATTATTCAAGAAATGTATGAGCTTAAATCATTGGGAGAAATAGAGCAGATCCCGGGACATGGTGCATGGTAAGAAAACTCCTTTTACATCTACTAGTTTATCAGCGGTCAGAAGTAATGTTTGTCACAGACATTATGCTTACAAAACATAAATAAAAACGTGTAACAAAGTAAAAAAGAATAGATATGCAATGTTTAAAGTGAGTGAATGTATGATCATAACACAATATATTTACATGTTCGGTGTCTGTGAAAACATAACGAATCAATTTTGAAGCCTATTACTCAATAATTCATAAAAGATGAGCTATAAAAATAAAGGTGTCATAAAGCATAACCGAAAAATAGTAGTGGTTGCGCCGCGTAGTAATACATAGCATGGGTAGCAAGTTGTTTCGGCCTTTTCTCAGTCCGGATCTTTGTTTGTTCCGTCCAAGAGATTTCTGGACCTTCGTAGTTTCGACCCTTCAAGTGAAGTCGGTTTGGTTAAGATAATATTTCAATGTTGTTTTTGTTTACATAGAATTTGCTTCTATAATCGACATCAAACTTATTTATTTATTTTTTTAGGAGGGTGTTAAGGGGAGGAATTGAACGGGATTTGACATGAAATGTAGATATTTTACGATAGGTCAAATCATTATTTTATTTTATTAATCATAATTATTGCCTCTTTTTTGTTCAGATTATATCAAACAAACGAACAATGTTCTTTTGTTTATGTTTGCTTTTATCAGTCTCTATTGCACTTCGAAAACGTCAAGAAATAAATATCCGGGAATCCGGTGTTGACATTTGAATTCGGAATGATTCAAAGCAGCTAGAAACATATCTTGAAATTGAAATGCATAAATTATTTACAGGTATAATTAATACCTTGTTAATTGTCAACACACGCCAGAACCGGTACACATATACATATATATACCCCACATTTGGTTGTGTAAACAATAGCGTTAACCCTTACCCGCTCCATTGAACGCAGATCACCGTTATGAAATTCCAATTATCTTATCTTGTTGGCATAACATGTCACTATAGTGGATTATTTACTTACTTATCTATATGGATGTCCGGTTTACACGGAGAGACAAATCATTTAACGGGGGGGGGGGGGGGGGGTTCGAGCAATAGTCGAGTATTCATTGATTTATTTGAAGTAGATTTTTCTAAAAAAAAAATAAACCTGAGTAAAATACATCTTGTCTTACATAAAAAAGTATACAAACAATCTTATGATAATACACAAAAATAATGAATTTGGTTAAAAATAGATTATTTGTTTTTAATCTTAATATCTGTTAGCAAGTTTCTTGGCTTTTCCTATTTTTGTGTGACGCTTGCAGATCCTTGAACACAGACCTTTGTATTAGCGTTACATATCAATCTATAAGGCTTTGTTCATGTTAAGTCCTCTCCCAAATCAACTATCAAAACCAATATAAAACTTCCATAACGACTAAAAATTCATACCATGTGCTACATGAAAAAAATGATGGTTTTGTAATGTTGTTTTAATCGTACAAACTGGAAATATTATAAATACAGGTAATAATAAATCATTGTTTTAATACTATGACGTGATAATTTTGGTCGGACTGTGGTCAAATTTATTATAAAGCCCGACTCCTAGACTAAAACTATACCTCATTATACCCGAAGAATGAGTCCTATATCCTTAAGTATTTCCATATATAACATGTACAAATATTATCCTTAATTGACTGAATCAGTTACAATTCCTTATCTAAATCAGTCGATAGTATCGGCAATATTTCTAAGGAACAGTATTAAGAAGAACATTTTGTGTATAATTCAAATAACTCAATTTTTCCAGCTACCAGCGGTTTTGTACGTGCAAACGCCCAAAAGAATATCTCATTAATTTTGTCAACTAACTTTGTACAAACCAGAATTTACCTGCTATTTTAATGCTTAATCAGAGTTCCATGGACACAAATATTTTCATTAGAAAATCATGTTCTTTTTCTTTTTACCTAATACTATGCTTTACTCTACATGTACATGCAAACGATATTTTTTATTTGATGCAATATTGCTGTTTAAAACTTAAGTTTTTCTCAGTGTCAGAAATATCGGACAAACCAATATGAGTATGCTTGTTACAAACTGATAATAAAAGAAAAAAAGAATGTCATTATGTATTCAAATATTCTTTGTACTTAATCCAAACAACTTCTAATCTGAAGTTAAAGCCACCAAACCAATAAACAATGACAATTTAAAATGATGCCTATCACGTCATTCTTAATTAGCTTCAGAACTCCTTCTCAATAAAAGACACCCCTTTTATGTGATACCATCTTAGTCCTAATTATTATCGATACCAATCAGTTCTGTCCAAGGGAGTTAAATTGACAAAACACAATGACTGTTTTGAACGATGTAAAAGATTTAAATTCAACCTCTGATTTACGATCAAATCTAATTCAGGAATGTTGTGTACTGGAGGTGATCGCTAAAGATAAGACATTGATGATACGGAATATATGGTGCATGTTTTATTGAAGGACAATTCAAATCATTTGTAATTGACAGGAGTTGAATTGATAGAATACAATGACTGTTTTGATTGATGTAAAAGATTTAAATTCCTCGTGCAAAACCCCTCTATGGCATTGAAGATCCTATTTTTCATCGCAAATGTAGTATAAGGTCCATTTCCCGTTCGTTCTTTTAAAAACTCTTTTAGATTATTGCTTTTACTTCTTATAATTGTATAAATGCATTGAGCAGTCCGGAAATTGTAGGAACGAAGCATAGTTTTGGGAAGTTGAGGAGGGGGAAAACTTTCCTAAAATCCCGACAAGCAAAAAATAAAGATAATAAAAAATAACAAAGCTGACCTAACAATCTTCAAATTCCTATTCAAATGTAGGGGATGGGGGTTGCCATGCAATTTGAAAAAAAGGTACTTTAAAAAGTGCGTTGTGCAACATTATTTTTTTTTTCATCAAAACGCTTAACGTATTAATTTTGAAAGGGTATTAATTGGGAATCGGTCGTTACAGTTGACAGCTAAGGAGGAGTTTCACTACCTGTTAAAATGTTATGCAATCATTCTGTTCAAAAATATTTAAGCTAAAATATAAAATATATTTTAGCTAGAAAAATACCATCTTCAACCAAAAACTCTAAACGTCTGTAATTATTGTTGAACACCAACTCTGTGTGCCTGAAGAGGGCTGGATGATTTTGGCCCTTCTTAGATTTTATCAATCTAGAAAAAAACGTTCTGTATACAGATATAACACAATACTATATATTGTTAAATATACTTTCATGTTAAATACTGAAATCTGATTAGTTTAGAGGTTATAATTAATTAAGAGTCTGTATACAGATAAAACACAATATACAAACTTTTAATCTGAAATGTTTAATATAATAATATATTATTAAACATCATATAATTAATTAAGAGACTGCATAAAGATACAACGCAATAATATATATTGTTATACTATATTTATAATATTATTGTATATAATTAAACATTATTTATTAATTAAGAGTCTGTATATAGATATAGCAAAAAATAAAAACTTTTAATCTGAAATATTTAATATAATAGTATATAATTTAACATTTTATAATTAATAAAAAGTATGTAAACAGATAAAATACAATATACACACTTTTATTCTGAAATAATTAATATAATAGATTATAATTAAACATTCTATAATTAATTAGGAGTCTGCATACAGAAAAAACACAATATACACACTTTTATTCTGAAATATTTAATATGATAGAATATTATTAAACATTCTATAATTAATTAAGAAAAAAAAAAAAAACACAAATTACAAATTTGTTGACCACACAGCATCGTAATCATGATTTTGAACTATCTTCCCTATGCCACATTGTTTGGCATGTATTCGCGTAATCTGGACCTCTTGTACGAGTATTATCCTATTTATATGATTTGTAGAGAATAAATGATTTAATCAAATTGAAATGTATTGTACTGATATTATACATTATTATATATTGTTATACTTGGCAACGGGTAACACGACAAATTGTTACATGCGCGTCAATTATGCGCGTACGGTTCGACGTAGAATTCAAGTCAATTTTACATAAAAGCAAGATTCGGTATAATAAAATAAATAGTGCCTGTTTGGAATTTGACACCCATCGAAAACCATTGGAAACCCCCACTTCGTGTCGGTTGACAATGGTCTTCTCGGAGTGTCAATTTCAACAGTTACCCTCCCAAAAAGGCACTATTTATATAACATTTTTTTTTAAAGGACATGTTCTTATCAGAAAATATCGTAGTTACATTTACATGTTGGCACTCTAAAATATAGGCTTAATGTAAACCTCGCTGAAGAGGTTGATAATATTAGTAATATTTTTTACGACACTGCAGTCAACATGTTGTCAACATGCTCATGCACAACTTACAGAAATACTGTAAACGTATTACATTTAGCTGCGTATTCGTTTTGGCTTTTTTCCGGAAATCGGCTTCCGCTAATTGAAGTACATCGCTAAATGAAATGCATACATGTATATAAATAGTCACATTCAGGAATACGCTAATTTAAATCCAAGCAAACTTGTTCAAAAACTATTTTCTGCCAAAAATCGTACACGCAAATTACAATACGTTTACAGTACATCCGATATCAAGGGACGGGACTGTAGGATAAAAAGAATAATCACACATGTAAAAAGAATTTTAAAAGAATATCACATGTAGAATGAATTTTATGAATTATCCTAGACTCGTGTCATACAGATGGGACTACTAAGTCAGTAATACAATACATTGACGTGTCTGCATGTTTTTTGTGAAGTGATTTGTTGCATTTGCTTTTAACGAAACTGTATTTTTAGATACAGATTTGTACTAATTTTCAACTCCATAATTTCTATAATATACTTTAGCATTGGGTCCTTATTATTAGATATCGTCGTAAAGATGGATGTCCAAAAAGCAAACAATATAAATAAAAATGTTAAAATGTTGAAACGTTTATGTTCAACTTAAATCGAAATTTATAACAGGAATCTTGTCACCCATACATATAACCGATAAGCCACAAATGAAATTTTAACAGATATACACGTATCTCCTTTTCTTAATTTTGATAGATCATGGGTCACATAAATCACTTCCACTTGATACCTCTAGACTTCCTCTTTGAACCTTGAACCATATCATTCCTTTTCCTTAGTTTGAACAATATAGGGAATATTTTCGCACAATGATTATATAAGGATTCAATCACATTTTCTTAAAAAATCACCGTCTAATAATTTACGTCGAAATTCTGATATTTCCTTCCTCCTTGCAAGTCTAAAATATCATTCAAATGATGTCCACTGGTTTCTTAAATTTGTTGACCTCGATATATTAACTTCATGTTAAAAATGTAATCATGTGAATCCATGTCTGCTCAGAATAAAGGATTGGTTTTAGTTTTGAACACTTGTTTTACAGGTTCACTGGTCCATGAATATGAGGAGTGTTTAGTTAGGGGCACCTCGTACATGTACAACTTTTAAACGGATATTTTTGAATGTCTTTTGCAAAGTAAAATTCCCATTTGACTTTTTAATTCTGGTTGTGTATTGAAATCTGAAGTTGTAAAGGGGACGTTTCAAAACAGAAAATCTGGATTTGTTCACCCAATTGGATAAAAGTAGTGTGGACACAAACAATATCTACCAATATAATATGCAACAAAATGCTGAAAGCAGAAACTGCGGATCTAGAGGGGATACTAGTAAGTTACGGACCCACCCCCCCTTTCAATGCGATCGAATTCAAATTCTAAAAAAAAAACAAAGCAAAACTACTAAAAACACGCCAGAGAACCCCGACCCCCGCAAACATAGATAACGTTTGTCAAATCTTAACTGACTTTGATCTGTCAAAGCATGTCCACCTTCTCATTGTTAATTTTGTTCGACAAAACTCAGTGCTTAGTTAATAGTCCACTCTGTTATGCAGACATCATCTCACACGTTTTGCAATATCAAAGGTTCTGGGGCAGATATTGATTGTTGCTGGGGTTACCTCCATTCGTTCGATGTGCGCATCACAACCTGCAAAAGTGTATCAGTATCAGTACGTTAGAAACAACGCGCTTGCGCAAAGTGACAATGCGTCAAACGGGCCGCAAATACATACATGTAATTGTTGCTTAAATCATCATTGGTTGTTTACATAAAAATACAGAACGAAGAAGAAAATAACGAGTTGGTTGTACTAATTTTAATGGTACATTTTGATTTTAATTACTATATTTTCAGCAAAACGTTTTGAAGTTTAATATTTTACTATTATTATTAAGAATAGAGTTCGTTACTGTTAGCATTTCTGACGGTAGTTGTATGAGCATTGCTTTAATAATAATCAAGTAATGGAGAACACATTGATTTGTACAATATTTTGATACAAAATTCAATCTATTATTATTCTCTTGGAAATTATTTATTTCAAACCATCTTAATGTTTGGGTGGAATTGTGGTCTTAGTTCAAATTTGTTTATATTTTTTTACCTTTATATTTTGTCCATTTTTTCTCTCCTCTTTTGAGTAAAAAGGGAGGAGTGTAGTGTTTTTACGTTTTTGCTTGAGTTCGGGGTACGAGTAATATAGTCGAGCATTCTGGAATAAATCTGTTCAACGTTAAAGGTAAAAAATAAGCCGGGTAATTTTTTTCCTAAATGGAATTATAAATTTTATCTACACTACAGTTTATGAAAATAATCATGGTTATTTCATAAGATTTAAAAATAAATCAGGTAAGCTCAAAGTTTTTCAGGTCCATTCAAACATTCAGTTCTTTCATATTTTTGCGTAAATAATTGATATAGATGTCATTTTATGATAATGTTCTACCACAAAGTACATGGCAATATAATTAATACACAAACAAAGTCATTTTATTTGACGCGGCACATAGAAATTCAAATGCATCATTTATATAAAATTTCATGTTACTCAGTATTTCAGGTCTTTAGAATGTCCCGTATACCGATACAATGAACAACTCCGAAATTTTCCGAATATGTTATAGTCTCGATAAAACGCGTGTAACACGACAGTTTATGACAACATTTTCATTTACGAGTAAAACAAAAAAAAATATGTTATATTTTTTAAAAGGCATAAAACATATTTCTACGTGAAAATTTACTTTTAATTGATGAAAATGAGCATAATGTTAATTCATTTTTAAAAGAGCTATCCCGCAGAAACGCAGTTACAATATTTAAATGTGTATCAAATAACGCACCGCCTCCTTGCGGCCCGTAAAAAAAACCCCTCTTGCATTTAAGTTCTTCCAGTTAATTACCAGACTGCATGCTATAATACATTAATGATTTTGTTTGGTAATAATAATTCAACATCAATTATAAATTAACAATGAATGTACACTGTACTACGCTAGTACACAATCTTGTTGCGATGACAACCCCCCCCCCCCCCCACCGGTCATGATCGATAACTTTTTCTAAATCAGGATTACACACGTGCTTGCATGTGGCAGAAGACAAGCTGGAACTTAACTGTTGAATGAACTTTAAGTTACCGATATCATCTCTTTGGAAAATATATTTCTTTTAGTAAGTACGTGTAGAAACTGATACATGTAATTGTGAAAACCATATAGAGGAATACATGCATGATCTGCGCATAATAACTGCTTGATACAATATTTCTTTTTTCCAAAATGCTATGATAATAAAGAAAATATATGCTTAACTTAATATCGAAAAATATGCTTGACTTCATATCGGAAAGCAGGCCCCCCTCCCCAATTTTTCTCGCAGCAACTAATTTTTAAAAATGTACATATTAAAAATTAGCTTATCAAGGAGTTGCCCCCCTCCCCCCACTATTTTGGGAGCATGTAAACAAAATGGTATGACATTAAAATCATGAAATAAGGAGTGAAATTGAAGTTTTAGTTATACTAACCCCCCCCCCCACCCCACCCCCCCCCCCCCCCAACAGGATAAGATTGTGAAGATTTTGGAAAATTCAAAATTCTTTTTTTTTATTTGCTTGTCAAGAATAGTTGGATGAGTTTGGCCCCCCCCTTTCAAAAACGAAGCTACGTGCCTGGAAATATCATTTTCTTCATTCCCCTTTTTAATAAACAAAAAAAAAGCAACAAGCAAAATTGATCGAGATAGATATAATTACGTGTATCAAAAATAAACCTCAAAAACAAACTACATGTACACATTCATCCTTCACCCACAATATTGCCTTTTTGATATTTGTCATCGTTTTAGACCCGTGTAACAATCTATTAAGAAGGTGCTTGCACGACAAAGAACCCCTTGCTGATCTACGTTTCCATTAACGGATATAGATAAAAGATATATTTTGATCTATTTTTTAATTTCTTTTGATGTAAAAAAGAGAAGAAATTAGTTCCCAGTCTCTCTTTATGCCTGTTTGTTAGCTGTTAATCTAAGTTCATTTTGTTTATGCGATGTAAATCTTCTTTTTCATGCAATATTTCGGATAAAGCAATGACGAGTTGTTTCTTGAAATTTTATTAGACTATGAAATTGTTTTTTTTTTACATCAAAAGAAATTCAAAAATAAATCAAAATCTATTTTTTCTTTGTATGCGTTAATGTAAATGTACATCAGCAAGGGGTTCTTTTTTGAAACACATCTCCCAGTACTGAAACAATTCAAAATGTCTCTGTTACAGTAACACAGTGGGGCGTTAAACGTGTACGTCCAGCTCTACAACACCCATGCGAATGTGTTCGGAATGTTTTCTTTATCTTTGCTAAGTATGTAATGAATTCAGTGCTCGAATGAAAGTTCACGAGACTTCACCGAGATTTGTTCAGTTCCTGTGAAATTTTGAGCGGAAGTATAAGTGTTCGGATAATATTCTCAAAATACGTAGGTACTGGTCGATTTTGTTATCATATCCTACTTTGATTTATGTTAAAACATCAGCATCATTTAAGGTGTATGTCTTATTTCACCATCCAGCGGGTTTTTTTTTAATTAAACGATGTTATTCAGAACAGAGTTATCGTTCGTGTTCAACCACGTGTAGAGTGGTTGATAATATAAACATTGGGTTGCTTAATAAAATCATAGCCATGTTTGATACTTGTGGTGTGCAATACCATGTTTTAAAAAAATATAATGGGTGAACGTTTTGCATAAAAACTTAGTATATCGACCCATTTTCAAGGAACATTCTGCATAAAGTAGTACAGCCTGTTTCACTATTGATGTTATTACTAGGTCAGGCGCGGATCGAAAACTAATTCTTAGGGGGATTCTCTACAACGCATGTTAATTGTCGCAACAGCAGAAAAAAAACTTTTGTATTGTCATATTTATTTCTAGAACACATTTTATCCACCAATTAATAAAGATAAAGTTTAAAATCAATAAACCTCTAGAATCTATATTTGACTACAAGTACCCAGATTCTTTAAAATAGACCTTAAACACGAGGCACGATTTTTACTGCGAAACTGAAAGGGTCAAATAAGACCACGTGATCTAAAATTTAAAATGACAATAACATTCGCAGGGGTGTACAAGCACATGCACTGTCGTCTAGGCGACGGCCTGAATACAGCTAGCGACTCTTCTATCGATCGGTTACCTGAGTCTCGTAATGCATCTTAATATAGACAGGGGCACAGTTATGAAACAAACAACAAAAATAAGGTCAAAGAGGTTCATCTATATGAAATGAAAATGTACATATGAATAAAAACATTTGGGATTTTTATGTGGAATTATTTTTGCGCGCTACATGTATCAGTTAGTGCATTACAAGAATCCCTTTCATAACCTCATAAACGTGCGCACCCCCACAAAAAATGGACCGAACTGACAACAATTGTTTCTGCAAATACTGACTATAAATTACGAAGACATTAAATTCAATACTATAGAAGGATTCAAAATTAATTTCTTTACAACTTTGCTTCAATAATGCATTAGAAATTGTTATTCCTTTTTAAGTTATTGACAAGAAACTTTGGACCCCTCTAACTCCCTAATTATAAGGGCCAGCCCCTTTTTCGGTATACTGAATGAAAGGTCTGGGTAAGACCAAGAACTTTTAAAATACATCTTATAATAAATTTTTATCAGGTAGAAAACTAACACGGAAAATACGCGAATTTTTTTGATTTTTGTTCTTACCTTTGTTTCAACATCTATACCACCCCTTTTATTTGCATTTAAATAATAAATGAAATATATATCGCACAAATTCAATGTATTAGCTTTCAAACCAGCCCATCTTTGAGACTCTGCCAGTCATCGTTAAAGCTAAACCCCCTGGACAAAAGAAGTCGTTAAATTTTACTAAAAGGGAAATTACTGAAAACTGGATGGGGATTTTCCTCAACTAAAATATGCAACGACAACATCACGCGGCATGTTATCAGTCCAAAAAATGTCAAAACAATCGGTGAACAAACGAGCGAGATATTAAGGATCAAAGTTGGCTTCTAGAAGAAAAAAAATTAGAAATTTGAAAATTTTTCAGAATAATAGTAAGGTTTTCCGCTCCCAGCGGAAAACCTTAATAAGGAATTACGAAAAGAAAACGTTAAATTTTAGCCGATAACTGATACAGTGCCAATATGGATGAAAGTTATACTTGGTTATTTTAGCTAAATTATCAATGCAATAAATAGTTTCATTGGGCAGTGGTGTGTAAAAATTAATATAATTCAAAGATGTACAAGAAAAAAGCAGAGGCAAAGTTTTTTTTTTTATATTTCTGGGTGTTGAGACTGCAGACATCGTAAGTCTTTGAATAGGCCCAACAATCATTCACATTATAGATATGATTTTAAAATGCTGCAGATCAATTGCAAATGAAATCTTTAAAATTAGTCTTAAACCATTAATTATGTATTCTTTTTTTCTTTTTGGGAATTATTGAAAAGATTTAATTCTAAGGCTCTCGTATGATCTACCAGAATTTCCTCTGTTTCTGAATTCAACACTTACAGTTACGATATTAATGTTTACTGTTATGTCAGTTGACCAGGAAAATAGAACTAATAACCAATATATGATATATTTGTGGTAATGATTATTATACTCTGTTAATTTTATAGTGGCTGTCATATTTATATTTTATATTTACATGAAAATAAAATCTTCGTATACATTCCAAATAAACCTTAGATTTAAGAAAGCTTTAATTCTGTAACAGTTGTAACTATCCACGATTGCTCCACCTGTAAAATACATTTTCTTATTGTATAGAAAAATCATATGCTAGGAAAGGGGAAAGCTTAAAAGCTCATTTGAAAAAAAAGCCGACCTACCTAACCTATTTTAAAATTGGATTAAATAGGAAACACACATATTTTTTTTCTTCTGCCTAATACAAAAATGATAGGATTTCCATAGGAAGGCTAATGTGTTATTCAAAGTTTACATGTAGTTAACAGTCTAATTTGAACTAATAAAGCAAAGGATGCATTAATGTTTGTGACATACATTGATATTTTGTTTACTTTTTAGGTGTTTCATTCTCATTAAAAGTAGAAGTAACTGATCCAGTTTTGGAAAAACATTTTAAACTGTGGTATAGTATGAACATTAATTTTATTTAATTATGATACAGCAGTAATTTATTCAGCTAATCACTCATTATCAACAATGATATAGGTTGGGTGAATTGACTGACATCTGTATACATGACATTCAAACTGTGATTTAGATCATCTTCGCTAGCCATGGGTTTTCGGTCCACTTTGCTCCCCATGGATTTAGATAAGAGGTAACCTTCTCTGACACTTAACAGAATCAGGTTAAGCGTGGTAATGTTGATCATTTTTAATCACATGTTTTCTTCTTCAGCTGATCCCTTTCTATTATTTCAATAGTATAAATTGATGAATGGATCATGAATTATCTGTTTAAATACAAATCTGAAGGTTGATTGAGCTAAGTTTCTGGGAAACTACCGCTTTTAATTAAACACAGTCTCACTGAGTTTTTAATAAATGTACAATTTATATATCTGTTCTTGAATCATTACATTCATGTGTAACATGTTTAATTAAGCTAGAAATGCACAGAGTAATTAAGTATCTCGATTATTACAAAACAATTCCAAAGACACAAGTTGAATTGAACACAAGTTAGATAAAGATTAGTGTGTTAGTAATTCTCTCTCTCTCTCTCTATCTCTCTCTCTCTCTCTCTCATTTCCCTCTCTCTCTGCTGTCTGTGTATACCAATGTAAATATCTCTAATATATCATTGAATAAGTTAAAATCATTTCCCATCTCTCTCTCTCTCTCTCTCTCTCTCTCTCTCTCTCTCTCTCTCTCTCTCTCGTCAAATACTCAGCCAGGGTAAAGGGAAAAGCCAGTCTTAGACCCCAGTCAAATATTCAGCCAGGGTAAGGGGGAAAGTCAGTCATAGACCACTAAGACCACAGTCATAGAGAGTGAAAGAGAAAGAGAGAGGGAGAGAGAAACTCGGTGTCATAGAAAGTGGGTACCAGTACATGTTTATCAAAAAAGTCTCTCAATCCATTTTATCCTATTTGTTCTCTCTCTCTCTCTCTCTCTCTCTCTCTCTCTCTCTCTCTCTCTCTCTCTCTTCAGAAAGCTAGCAAGTATGAAAGCAGAGAAATTTTGAGAAAGGGTGTAGAATGAAAAAAGAAATGAGAAACAAGCTAAGCAAGGACAGTTTGAGAGATAGACAGAGAGATAGAGATAGAGAGAAAAGAGAGACAATGGTATCTGTTAAGTCAAAGAGAGAGAGAGGAGAGAGAATATACCTGTCTGAAAAGTGTTCTAGAGAGTGAAAAAAGGTAGAGAGCTAAAAAGAGAAAAAACAAGATTACATAGGAAAAAATCAGAGAGAGAGAGATGGGGAGGGAGAAAGAGAGAGAGAGAGAGATAGTTTAGCAATGAAACTAAGAGAAAAATTACCAAGCAAAACTTTCTGTTCAGCAGGGGAGTTGGGAGAGATAAATAAAGAAAGAATGAAAGAATGAGAGAGCAAGGGTACATGTTTAACAGAGAGAGTCAAAGAGAAGGAAAGATTGACTAAAAGTACTTATAAAGAAGAAAAAAGTCTGATAAAGTGAATTAAAGAATGAATTCAATATTCATTTGTTTTATACGACACAAAATGGTTTGGGGCAGATTACACTTTCTACACCGCAAAGCGTTTTATAAAAAACGTAAACTGCATATTAAAAACCATTTTATATCATATAAAACTAATAAATATTCAATTCACTGCATATAATTTAATTAGGGCCCCTTTTATGGTTGCCCAATCAAGTTCAAATTTGGTATGGTAGTTCAGTAGACAGAAATACATATTTTGATGCTAAGTTTGGTTCTCTATGTCTTCTGGTTGGAGCTGGGGTGGTGAGGTAGATTCCTTTACTATACATAAGAATGAATGGGCAAAGCGAGAAAACTGCTGAGAATGTCACCATCCCTGTATACGTGGAAGGCTGTGCAGTATTTGTCCTTTTGGATTAATTAGCCTTCCACATGAAGAAAATCATAGGCTTAATCTTTATCTGTCACATTGATTAATTACTGCACTGCCAGAGTCTGCAAATGAACTTTATTTTGAAGTTAAGGTCAATTTTGAATGATGCGTAGTATTGTGTACATTCTTTGAAATATGGATTTAAGATATAATATTCATACTTTATTTTAAAAGAATCAGAGAGCAGAACAATTAATCCCCTGGGATTAATTATCTTGCCTGCTGCAGAAAATTTAGAGGCTTATCTCTCTCTGTCATATGAAGATTAATGAACACCTTTGTCTGCAACTGATGTTTGTTTTGAATTTGAGGTCAACCCTGGGTGATACAATGTATTTGCATTCACTGAAGGCTTGCATTTTATAAAACACCTGTTTAAATCTTTTTTAAATACACATTTAATTTAGTTTTTTATAAGACATGAGGTTATCCCTGTTTTATGCAGATACAAGGTTACTATTTAGAGTTTTTTGGACATTCAGGAATTATCTTGAAATTTTAAAAATACAGTTATTACTTATAATTTTCATTTTTTTTTACCACCTTATATACATGTATATTACAGTTCTTTACATCTTATGCCGGGCATTTATTTTTCATCATTGTTAATATAAAGAGGATGGAACTCAAATTTTTTTTACTTCTGTATATTAATTGTCATAGCGGGGCCCTTCCTGACTGGTCAGTTTTCTGGTTTTTTTACTATTCATTGTAGATAAAAACGATCATTTGACCTTTAAAATGACGTAAATCTGCGTATTGATACGTTTTTTGACGTTAGTCTTACTATGACGTAGACAACATTCTTTATACGATATTAAAGTAGATCCAGTGTTCTGTGACGTCACACTTTTTTGTAAAACTTTGAATTCTTTAAAAATTGTGCAAGATAGTTTTATTTATTTTATGTGAATATAATCACATGGGTGTAATTAGAATTATTGGTAGGTTAAAGATATTTTTGCACTTAATTTTATACTAAATTTCCAAATTTTTATATATTTTATCTATGCAAAGGGGAAATAACTCTTTTTCTGACTTTTCTCTCAGTTGTATGTCTAAATGCTATACTTGTTCTTATTCCAACGATTAATTTTAAAATATTTTTGTAATTTTAGTTGACATTAAAGTTAAACAAGAAAAACAAATTTCTGCCTACAAGATTTTACTTTGAACAGAAAAAAAATACATTTTTCTAATGCTAAAATATGCTCTAGTTAATGTTTATCTGGTATCTCAAAAAGTGTGATGACATGTATATTTTTTCTAACAATTGATGACATTTAAGTCTATTAAGTCGAAATCAGTTCGGTTTTTCAACTTTCCTCAGAGAATTTTACGAGTATGGAGCCACCTTCAATAATTTTTTAGCCAATCAGAAATCGGGTTACAACCCGAATTAAATTAAAAAGATATAAAGAGAGAGAGAGAGCAAATGTACATGTCAGAAAAAGAGAGCAAATGTTTGTAGAGAAAGTTTGTGAGAGAGAAAGACACTTGTTACATGCTTAGCAGATAATACAGTATATCTCATTCCCTATTACATAAGTTTTCAGTTTTACATGTATTCTTTTTTTCTCTCTCAGTACTTTTTCTCCTCTCTTTCTCTCTCCTTCTCTCTCTCTCCCTCTCTCTCTCTCTCCCTCTCTCTCTCTCAGAGAAAGCAACTGTGTAAAATGCAGATAAATTATGAGGAAGAGAGATAGAGAATAAAGAAGGAATGAAAAACATGACTTCAAGCTAAGCAAGACAATTCTGAGAGATACATGGAGAGAGAGAGAGAGAGAGAGAGAGAGAGAGAGAGAGAGAGAGAGAGAGAATTGTTGTCTTGAAAATGTTCTAGAGAGTGAGATAAGGATTGATAGAGCAATAGAAAGAAAACAAGATTACATGTTTAACAGAGAAGGTCAGAGAGAGAATAAGAGAGTGCTTTCTCTCTCTTTCTCTCTCTCTCTCTCTTTCTCTCTCTCTCTCTCTCTTATGTCAATCATATTATTGTTGGGCCATTTCTTCAACAAGTTGAGTGTTTCTGTAACCAGAGCCATATTGATGAATCATTATTTATATGAAGCATAATTATCTTTGTAGGAATGTTATATTATTACATTAAAGAAACATACTTTGAATGAAAACATTATATATAAATTTTGATATTGATATGTGGAAAGAATTAATGTGGTTGACTTCATTTAAAACACTTTATTTTTGTATTGAACAGGTTGTGATTGAGACCATGTCCCTCCACACAATGGAAACAGCAAGCACTCCATGTAAAGTACATCAGTGTTCTAAGTGTCCGGGGGACACAGAGTACTATTGTGTATCGTGTCCATGTGATCTGTGTCCCCAGTGTAAAGAGAACCATGTAAAAGATGTCCAAACAATAGACCATGATGTTGTGTCACACCGTGATAAAATCAACTACATCCCAACACAAGAGATCTGTGTGAGACATCCTAGCCATGTTTATACAAAGTATTGTGAACCTTGTCAAGTTCCTGTGTGTGATTCTTGGTTTGGACATACATCCCACCGATTCCCAATTCCTGTCTGGCACAAGATTGAGAGTATACAAGGAGCATTTCAAACAAAGCGACAACAACACAGAGGAATCATTCACACCATCAGAAGTGAGGCTCTCTTTTACAGACCTGTTCTCCTGCCACGAATCAAAACTGATTTCAAAACCTGTCAAACGGAATTCTCCCGCTATCAATCAGAGATGTTAACAAAGGCCCAGACACTGAAGCATCTCATTGACTATATACAGGAAGATTTCATGTGTAATGTGTTCTGTAACTTTGATTTTAAACACAGATGTTTAAAACAGAAGAAAGAAATGATCATGCATATTGTCAGCCTACAGAGATATGTATACATATATGAACAGAGGAAAGTAATCAGACCGCTACAATTCCTCTCCTCCATAAAGACAGCCCTCCCCCAGATACATCCTACACTCCACACCAGCCAGCTCTCCATGACTGAGTCACTCAACAAGGAGGATGTGATGGAGTCACTGAGTGCAATCCAAATCACAGAGAGAGGAAACCGACGCGTAGAAAACCAGTGTCTGCTGAAACTGACGTCTGTTCCTGTGCTCCATCAATCTCTCACAGTGACATGTGTTGATGGTTGTTCTCACATTTCCTGTGTGACATCAGACCGGGTCTGGGTCAGTGATAAAAACAATCTCATCTTGACAGACACAACAGGTGTCCCTCTACATCGTGTGGAGGATTCATTTAGTGGTGGAGGATCACACACAGTGAACAGTGAGAGTGAACTGATTTATATAGATGGGAATGGTAACATCAACAAACTGTCAAAGGATATGAAAACAACCACCACATTTATAAAGAGAACAAACTCTACATGTGTGTACTGGTCCCCGTCCACTGGGGATCTACTGGTCGGGATGCCTTATACACATACAGACACGGGCAAGGTAACCCGGTACAACCAGAGCGGACAACTGACCCAAACCATACAACATGACAACACAGGACGGAAAATGTATTGCAAACCTAACTATATAACAGAGAACAACAATGGGGATGTCGTGGTGTCTGACTCATACAGTGCTGTAGTGGTGACAGAGCGTGGAGGAAGACATCGTTTCTCCTACAGAGGATATGAACCATCAAGTTCACGACTAGTGCCAAGTGGAATCTGTACTGACGCGCTGTCACACATCCTGGTGTGTGCTAGTGGAACCAAAACAGTACAGATGTTGGATAAGGACGGTCAGTTCCTGTCACATCTACTGACAGAATCACAAGAGATGGATGGACCACGGAGCCTGAGTTATGATGTCAACACACACCGTCTCTGGGTCGGATCATGGTCCAACAACAAGGTGTGTGTCTACAGGTATATCACCAGACAGGACGCTCTGACAGGTAAGTCTGAGTCATTATCATTGATGTAGTGTATATGTGTTAGGTATCATACTGGTTTCAATAAGATTTAAGTATACCTTAGTTATTTTTGTTATATCACACAAGTCATATTTATTTGTTAATTCAGTTTATATCTATTTTATTGTGATTGTAATTCATACATTAGTTATATATCCATGTAATTGTTTTTCATTATTGCCTGTATGTACATGTTACCATATGTAGTTTATTGCTTTTATTTTTATTTATGCTCAAACTTATTTTATAAGAAGATGCAAACATTAAAATGGTTATGAAAACAAGTTATACAAGAGGAATTAATTTGAAGTAGTTAAACAAGTTTGTTAAAATTTTACTTTAATTAGAGTTATGAATTAACTTAATCTATTTACTTAATCAGAGAAATTAATTAACTTAATCTACTCCTTGTAACAATACAGAATTAGAACTCTATGTTTGATGTTTGTAGATCAGAGTCATGTGATGGAGTCACTGAGTGGAATCCCAACCCCAGGGACAGAAAAACCACAGCAAGGAAACCAGTGTCTGCTGAAACTGATGTCTCTCCCCAAATTACTTCACTCTCTCACAGTGACAGGTGTTGGTAGTTGTTATCACATTTCCTGTGTGACATCAGACCGGGTCTGGGTCAATGATGATTGCCGAATTCTCATCTTGACAGACACAACAGGTGTCCCTCTACATCGTGTTGAGGATTTATGTCGTGGTGATACAGGATTATACACAGTGAACAGTGAGAGTCAACTGATTTATATAGATGGGAATGGTAACATCAACAAACTGTCAAAGGATATGAAAACAACCACCACATTTATAGAGAGAACAGACTCTATATGGAGACCACGATGTGTGTACTGGTCCCCGTCCACTGGGGATCTACTGGTTGCGATGTGGTATATACATACAAAGACAGGCACGGGCAAGGTAACCCGGTACAACCAGAGTGGACAACTCACACAAACCATACTGTATGACAACACAGGAGTGGAACTGTATAGAAAACCTCTCTATATAACAGAGAACAACAATGGGGATGTCGTGGTGTCTGACTCTGATGATGAGTATGAGTACGGTGCTGTAGAGGTGACAGAGCGTGGAGGAAGACATCGTTTCTCCTACACAGGACCTCCATCAGGATCAGGACTAGTGCCACGTGGAATCTGTACCGACGCGCTGTCACACATCCTGGTGTGTGATGGTGAAACCAAAACAGTACAGATGTTGGATAAGGACGGACAGTTCCTGTCACATCTACTGACGAAATCACAAGAAATGGGTGAACCACGGAGCCTGAGTTATGATGTCAACACTCACCGTCTCTGGGTCGGATCACGGTACAACAACAAGGTGTGTGTCTACAGTTATATCATCAGACAGCACGCTCTGACAGGTAAGTCTTTGTCATTATCATTCACATTAATTAGATATAGATAACCAAGACACACAGTCCGTGTTAATTATCAGTCAATAAGATACATGTAAGACATGTTTGTCTGTGTGATTGTTTGTCAATATAAACAGCTTATTGTTACAGGGTTAGCTGTGTCTACCAGTCATTGGGATTCATTACTTATCTAAAATAAATAGAAATCAAATATATTTCATTATAAGATGTACAGTCACATGTCATTCTAATTAGTTAATTAATATAACAGGTCAGTGTAATTAATAAACCAGATTTTAATATAGTGACACATGTATTTGTAATTTGTTTTGTTACAAGTACGTGTCAATTTAACTGATTTAATTAATGACATACTGTAACTATTAAAGTATGTGTCAGTGTTATTAGTTTAAACTTATTTGTAGATGTAGTTCTGTCTTTATTTATTTAATTTAGTTTATTTGTAGTTGCGTATGTATCATTACATAACCTGTATGATATAGATTAATGAACAGCTAATTAATGCCTTGTTGTAGATGAACACAGACCCCGTCCTGATAGGGAGGCCATGTACAGCTCAACATCAGCCGTAGAATGGAGATAGCTTGGATATTGACAGGTTGTAAATGTTTCTGTACAAATGCAGTCTGCTCTCAAAACCACACTTGTTGTTTGTCACTTAGTTTGTTCAACATCTGCAGCTGAAATTGACTTGTGTATAATTCACATGGACTGTAATACTGACTCCTGTTTATTTCACACTTTGTGATCATCCAAACATGGCTGTCTGTTGCTTTATGTGAAATTGAATGTAATGAAAATGGATTGCAGAGATAAATTAAATAATAATTGATAATTAACATTATTTAGTCTTTAGGTTTTATTATTGTTTCTTTTTACCATTAGATATGAAGAATGCTAATGAATACATACATTGTAGATTCCTGACCATGGTTTTCTTTTATAAAGTATCCAACACAGTTTATGGTGGAATCAGACAATATATTTCGTAAAGAAATGGATACCAGCATATTATTCAGTGATGTAACGGACTGTGTGTTTATAGCTCCACACAAACTTATTCAGTGATGTAACGGACCGTGTGTTTATAGATCCACACAAACTTATTCCGTGATGTAACGGACTGTGTGTTTATATCTCTACACAAACATATTCAGTGATGTAACGGACTGTGTGTTTATAGCTCTACACAGACCTATTTAGTGATGTAACGGACCGTGTGTTTTTAGCTCTACACAAACTTATTCAGTGATGTAACGGACCGTGTGTTTATAGCTCTACACAAACTTATGGACTGTGTGTTAATTTTTTTGCACATCATATTATGTTTTTTTTGCCAAGTTATCTCACTTATGATTCACATTTGATGTATATGAGTGAATAAAATACGTCTAACTATCCATGTAGTTATATCTTTTTATATCTCCGTGCAGTTTACAAAAGTACAGGAAAACAATGATGGATCAAAAAAAAATTTCTGAGCATTGTGTATCTCCTTCAATATGCATTTTATAAAGAAAATGATTTGATATTAAAAGGGGCACAACTCCTCCTAAATCTATCATATCAGACTTTCCTTCAATCAAGTATGTTTATACTTTTTTATCGACAATGAAATTATAAATTGACATGTACAGAAACCCCAAAAATGATGGAATTAGTAATTATTTGTATAATGCACATTTACAGATTATGTTCTAAAAACCTATAAGGCTTTACGTAATTCCGTGCAGCGGTTTGCAATGAGTTGCGCTTAAAAACTGTTCATTATGTACTATATCAATTATAAATTAATGAAGTCGAATGTTTGTGGTTATATGAACATCTTCACAGTGTTTTTCGAAATTCCATTTAGCGGTTTAAGATCTAGAGGAGTTTTGCTTTAAAAAGGGAATGGTCTGACGAGGATTCACCAATCTCGTCATGCTTTAGTCCACCAGGGCCCTTTACATAGACGCCACATCCGCTCTGAGTGGGGGCCTTGGTGTCCGCTATACTCGCCTAGTTTTTTTCATGAACTTCCTCCTACTTTGTCGTGCCTTTGTTCATCGTTCTAAGACGTAATGCGGATTTCACGAAAAGAAATTGTGTTATTAAACAGTTGTTGAATTTAGAATTATTTTTCACCACGTTGGGGTATAATTTTATTTTAAAACGCACATTTATGGTGGCAGCCATCTGATCAACAATACAAACATTTTAACATCCCCAACTCTCGGTTCTCAGATCAAATCCTTCAAGAAAATACATACATTTGAAACTCGGACTTGAGGCGGGACGCTCTTACAACAAAACTACTATCTTTGAAATCAATTGATTTATTCTCCCAATCCTAATATATAGTACAATGGGTACAAGTTTTGCATATATAACGGTATACAAACAGTGAAACCGTAGTAGTAAGCAATGCTAGATCATTATGTTCGTGAGGAATAGACAATCTCAAAAACTTATGAATATATCGAATTTTCAAAGTTGTCATTCTACAACAAATAATTTAATTCTGGTTGTAACACGCTTTCTAATTGGCTAAAAAAAAAATATATCGTATAAAGAATGTTGCCTACGTCATAATAAGACTAACGTCAAAAATGTATCAATACGCCTCACGTTACGTTTGAATTTTGTACAATTTTACGTCCTTTTAAAGGTCAAATGACCGTTTTTTTCTACAATAAAGAGCAAAAAAAAATCAAATTATAAGCAATGAATTCAATATTTATTAGTTTTCTCTCATTACGATGTTGCAAAGGATGGAAGTTTCTCTCTCGATTATTTTGAATTCTATAAGATAGTGCTTCATTTCAGACGATAGACTCTCTTCTAATAAAAACGAACGAGTTTTGTAAATCCAAAAAAAAAAAAAAAATATGTTGCTTCTTCGTGATAAACTATATTCCTTATTTGGAATTTGAATTTGAATCTATTAATAGTTAGCTGCATACCAGAAGCACGTGCTGATCAGAGAACAACATAATTTTAATGTTGTTGATACAAGTAATAGCTTTCCAAATAGCTTGCCTGAAAAAACAAAATTATTCAATGGAAGCATGCATGTATCATATTAGGCTATTTTATCAGAAATGAATTTTAATTTTCGTTGCTGATCATAAATTTATAAATGGAACGTGCAAGACGAAATATTGGTCTTTTCTTCGATCTAGAACATGTACATACATGTCACTTGAAATTCATTTATTTTATTAATTCAATTTTTAAGGAATGCACACATATCATATAAGTGCATGTAAGCTTGAAAGCTTGAGAGTAAATAGTTGTATTATCAAATTGTATTTGTTGTATTAATTGTAAAATCAACTGAAAGGCTTTTTTTTAAAATTTCCAACCTTATGCAATATGAGAGGGTATACAAACATGAATTGTTTTTTAAAGTATGATGGCAGCTTCATCAAAATAATCTTGACAAGCAATTAAAAAAGGGTGAATTTTCAAATTCATGAAAAAACCCTAACTGTAAGTTCAATTCAATTATAATTCCTTATTTGCAGTTTCATTATTGCATGCTCCTACAAAAGTGGAGGGGAGGGGGCAAATCCATGATATTTCCATTTATCCTATAAAGTTAAGAAAAGTGCTAGCTGTCAAAAAAGAGGGGAGGGGGAAGCAGCCTCCCTCACCTCAACCCCCGATGCTACGTGCCTGTGATGTAAACACATGGTGTGCTCTGGGGTATTTGCATGATACCAACAGACTCGTCAACTAATCGGCGCGCAATAACTATGAATGAGACACTTTGGCGCAAAATCCTGCTTTACCGTTCACGCAACGAATGAACTCATCCATTGGCAGAGATCCAGGGGGGGGGGGGGGGGGTTAGATGAATTTTTTTACATTTGTTTTGTAACAGCTACATACATGTATATTATACCTTGGATCGGATGTTTTGGAAGAAATCTATCGAATTAAGAAACGCACTTGATTAGTAATTGTTAAATGTAGTAATGTACATTCAGTAAGACACGCGAGTTATGTCCCCTTTTCAAGATTAATGAAATCGCCCAACTGAACGAAAATCGGGTCACACCCCGCTTTGGCGATTTAGTTCCTCCAGTAAACATTCCAGCTGTATAATTATATATTTGTTTTAATCCAAACTGATGACTCTCTTGTAATAATGATAATCCAACACCAATTATAACTTACATTGTACCGTAATAGATAATATGTTTCAACTTGTTGCGATGGCCCCCTCCCCCTTTTTCACTGTTCAAATTGTTATTACATGCCATATAACATTTTCATCAATTATAAACGTAAATGCTGACATCTTAAACTTGCATCAATTAATCTTTTTTGTGAAATATCGTGATATTGCTTGTCCCATTGTCTGCACTGTTTCGGAGATTGTGACTTTTAAACCTTAGATATGCATGGCGTCATGACGTCAGGCAATCAAAGAGTCATGGCTCAGTGGCCAGCAATAAGATGCCTACGTCACGTCGATGTTTTGATACAGGATAAAGAATAAAAAAAAGTTTTGCAATGAAAGTGTTAAACATGTATGCCTTTTCTTTCTCTCTGTCTTATCTCTCTCTCTCTCTCATCAAGGGAAAGTTAAGCAGAGAAAGTCTGGAGAGAGATGGGGAGAAAAATATGAGAAAACTAGATCGTTCTCGTTGCGAGCAACGAGTGGGTCTTCCGTCCGATTTTTTAGTAAATGAGATAAAATCCTTCACTTTTAAGACAAAATTGTTAATAAACTCAAAAAAATTAGGGAAAAATATTTCGGCACCCGAAGCTCAAACCCGGGTCGCATTGGCACATGTCCACGACTCTAACGACTGAGCTACTCGGACTCTTGCTTCGATCTTTGATGCTTAATATCTCGGAAATATATCAATCGATTATAAAACAAATTACATATTCTGAATCAGTAAAAAAGTCTATATCAACACGTTAGAAAAATATATAAAAATCAAAAAGTTGAAAAAAAACGATTTTTTATCTTTACTTCCGGTGACGACCGGAAGTGATGGCGGACGTTTTTATATCCATGTTGCAACAGGTAAAATTGATGTCTATCCTCACTGAAAAGTTCAGCCTTGTATCTTTATTTGTTTTTTGGATCTCTAGCCGACAAAATTGGCTTTCAAAATCGTAAACGGACGATAACTTCCGAACAGAAGTGGTTATCAAAATATTAAAACGGCGGTACAAACTTCAGATGCCGACACATCAACCCTTAGAATTTAAAGAAAATCGAATGAGCCACCTTAGAGACATCGCCTGCACAAAATTTGTAAGACAAAAAAAGAATAAAAACTAGATTTGATCTCGTTGCGAGCAACGAGTAGGTCTTCCGTCCGATTTTTGAATAGATTAGATTAAACTTATCAATTCAAAGATCAAATCGAAGATCTAAGCGAAAAAAAGAGAAAACAATTTTGTGGCACTCAGGGCTTGAACCCGGGTCGCCCGGGCCATGTCCACGACTATATCGACTGATAGATAGGAGAAATGATAAATTACTATTTAAATAAAGGCATTTTTCTTATCTTGCATGCGTAATTTGCATACAATATAACATGTAAGACCTCATATTTATTGCATTTTAGCTAACCGAGACGAAGAAAGTGGGAGATTTTGCTTTAGCCCCAGCGTTCGCGTCCCAACCTGGTTAAAGTTTTTTAAGCAGGCGTCATTGGAAAGCCATACCTTACTTAATACTGGTCCTATCTTCACCAAAAGTGCATAGACGATGTTGAAGGTGTCATGACCTTGACCAAAGGTCATTCGGGCAAGGCCAAGGTCACTGGCAGAAAAAATGCAAAATTTGTGTCCGGTCAATATCTTTCTTATGGAGAAACATTGGAAGTTCTTACTTCACGCAAAGATTGCTAATGATCCAAGGGTGTGTCATGACCATGACCCAGGTCATTCTTGCAAGGTCAAGGTTACTGGCAGAAAAAATGCAAAATTCGTGTCCGGTCCATATCTTTCTTATAGAGAAACATTGAGATTGGAAGTTTTTACTTCACACATAGATTGCTAATGACCTAAGGGTGTATAATGACCTTGACCCAATGTCATTCGTGCAAGGTCAAGGTCATTGGCTGAAAAATGCAAAATTCGTGTCCGGTCCATATCTTTCTTATGTAGAAATATTGGAAGTTCTTACTTCACACAACTATTGCTTACGACCTACGGGTGTATCATAACCATGACTTAAGGTCATTCATGCAAGGTTAAGGTCACTGGCAGAAAAAATGCAAAATTTGTGTCCGGTCCATATCTTCCTTATGGAGAAGTATTGAAAGTTCTTACTTCACACAAATATTGCTTATGATTTAAGGGTGTGTCATGACTGTGACCCAATGTCAATTGGTCAATTGAGGAAGTTCAAGGTCATTGTTTCAAAAATGCTAAATTTTGTCTGTGTCATTTTTTGTGTTAATGGAAATATTAGAAACTAAAATTTGACACAAAACTTGCTCTTCTCAGGCCACATAAAATTATTTTTAGATTCTCATCCCCGTCTCTCTGAAAATGGCCTGCCCCGATGAAATTTTTAATTTTGGAAAAAAAATATGTGGAAAAAAAATTCGGAAAAAAAATCAGGCTCAGTATACCAATAATTCAAAATGCTTAAATTTTAAATGGCTGCTTGACATTAGTTTGATTTGAGTTTGATTTGAGTCATGATTGTTAAAAGAAGGATGCAAATGTCCTCATGCATTAACAGTTAACTTAAAATAAAATGGAATTAAAGGCTAGAAATTAGTTTGTTTACTCCTATTAGCATTAACAGTTTTAAAAAATAGAACAGTTGTTATTTATAGAAAATGGTCAGTGAAATAGATTCATCCAATATTTTCTATAATAGCAAAAATACACGCGTTATGATTTTTTTCTTAGTGGGGGGTATCAATTGTGAGCTTGCTCACAGTACCTCTAGTTTATATCTGGAAAACTTCAGACAAAATTTTATAAGACTCTGAACAATAAAAATAAAAACGGTTACACAGAAAAATGTGTTAGATGTCCTAAAAAAGCGATTCCTCCTTGTTGTGAGAAACTCACCCTAAAACAAAATTTATTTGATGTTCACATTTCGACTGCTAAAGCTGAATCCATCCTTTTATGTATTAAATCGGTACTAATGTCGTTTTTCATAGTTTCTGAAATCCAGTGTAATCTTCCAATGGAGTGTCCTCGTTTTCAACAACCTCTTCATATTTTCTAAACTTATACATTTCAAGTAGTTGAATTATCAAGGTAGATTTGATAAAGGAAACATTAAAACAGAAGGTTAAAATTAATACAATTTTTGGCATGCATTTTAAGTCTTATGTTCTTTTCTAGAATACACTTTTGATATGTCTTGGGGTATTACTGTTTTGGTATGATAACGCAGATAACGCAGATAGGAGTAGAGTATGACAGATATGTGCCGAACTTGGCGGGAGGATATTATTGGTATATTCGACAGTGAAAGAATCTGCATTAAGGTCTCTACTAGCTATACCTTAAATTATTTGTTGATTTCTCTTTTCGTTCGGTATTCAGAAATCAATTATCGCTACATAGAGCTGTACAATATTAAGATATTTGATTTAGTGTGATTTAAATCTAGTACTTTGGGAAATAACATGAACATTTGGCCATATTTCTATCAAATGAGTTAATGCAATGAGAGCTCTAGACCCTAGCATTTTGAATAGCAAACAACAGAGATACATTTTAATATTCATTTTTTAAAACATATTTTTTATAACCTTTAATATCATGTTCTTAAAAATAAGACCTCTTTATATGTTGAATGCATCAAATACTTCTAGCCTTACGATATTTGCCTGAATCACTACACTTTTACCATTTCAATCTATATTCTGATGATTGTAAAATGAAATAATATTTGTCTTTATCAGAATTTGCATAGCCAAAAAGTAACTTTCCAAAAGATAATGATTCATTTCTTATTTATTAGAGAGATCTGTTTGTTTCTTTACTGCTATAGAATCATTAAAAATTCGAGGTGGCTCAATGTTCGTCGTATTCGCGTGTAGCCAGTAAACAAGAATTTTACATCCTACACGAAAGCGGATTTTATAAGATTTAACTTTCCTCCTAAAACTGAAAACCGACGCTTCCACGAAATTCCATCCTTACGAATACGCAAAAATCCCACGATTCACGAAAATTGGCCCCCCATGAAATGCAGTGATTGTACAGTATACTGAAATATCCTCTTTGTTAACATTCAGTAGATACTTATCAGTGTCATGATCTATAATCAAAATACATAAAAACTGTTTTATTCTAACCGTGAGTTTTGGCTAAATAAAAGTTTATATTTGAAAAAGGTGATACTTAATAAGAGAAACGTGGATAACGCCATCGTATTTTATTTTTGACATTAAGGCAATACTCTAAATTCAATTTACGTTAATTATGAACACTTGTTATGAACATCTCTAATTTCCGGATATAAACTATAAGATAAACTCTAAATACTATTCCGATTGGTCAGAATTGGTTGACTCTTTGGTTAGAAACATGTGCATCCTTCTTAACAACAATGCTATTCATCCCATAGGGTAAATTATCTTTAATAAATGTTGGGTGAAAAATGTGATATAAAAGGTCCGATAAGGTTGCAGGTGCGCGACGCAGGCGTTGTAGCTCTGCTTCCCAAGAGTATCATTTCAGCTCATAAGGCAAGTGAGAGAGAGAGCGAACATTAGTCTATAATTTTTGTGTTCATATCTGAAGTTGTCATTTGTTTATTGTATATGATGAGGTTCTGAGAGATGAAAGTGATAAGTTGATTGAGTTATGGGTGAGTCTGAGGAGTGAGAGATAATTGGTATGGCCATACCCAGGGAACACATGGGAGACAAAAGAGAATGAGTTGAATGTTAAAGAATGAGTACGCATTTTGATATTACCTGTTTTTTCATAAATAGTGTGTAATTCGTGTTCGTTGTAAATGTGTAAATAAACTTGTAAATATAAACAATAGTTATCAATCAGCGCCGGTGACAGGGAAGACCCCCGTCACAATTAGAAATTCAATGTATTGATTTAATATAGAAATACGTGTGTTTAAATAGTTCCTATACAATTGTAGCTATGTTTTAAAAGAAGAAACTCATAGATATATCAAAAATGTTCAAAAATTCAATCTGGGATCCTACATAAGTTGATTTACAGGATTACTCATATCAGTTAAATTTGAAGGCGGTGCTTTTTTACTCAGTCTTAAGCAATAATGTGTGATAAACTTGTCAGATAAACTTAATTAATGTTGTTTTTCCACGGGCTATATTGTTTCAACAACTGAAAATGAATGTCATTGTCGCACTTTGCTCTGTCTCTGTGTAAACAAAGTGATCTGTATTGGTTACTTTATCAACACATTTTTTAGGATTGTTTAAATGCATGCAAAACCATGTTACAAAGCACTCAAAGAACATTGGTCAGTGTTCCCATTCTTACATTGAAAAAAAGTAGATTAATATTTACTAGTCCTTTATTATAATATTTTTTTCTTCATATAAAAGTCCATCTCTATGGCTTTTAGTCAACATAAACACATTCAAACTTTACAGCTGATTCGATAATTTATGATTTTAATAAAGGAAAAAAAATTGCGCTCTATGAAAATTTAAATGGAATACATTTTTACTTACTTCAGATGAATTTCTGAACGTATTGTTTCATAACGTGCGTTACTCAATTTTTATGCACACATCGCTTTAGTTTTGAGACTTTATCTTTCAAGAAATAATGACTCAATGCTTAATGATTTAGATTTGTGAAAAAAAATAGTATGCTTTTTAAATGTGAAAATTTGCTTTATTGTATAGAGTCTTTGTTACACGTCGATCATTCAAATAATTGTACACTTTTTATTTACACAGTTTGCACTTTAAATTTATCTTAATGCATCTGTACGTTGTTCCTCTACAAATACTTAAACAAAATACTTTAAAGGATATCATTAAAAATTTTGAAATTACATTAAGGCAATTTAAATAAAATTTAAGTAATATGCTACTTTTTAAGTACACATGAAGTCCCCCCCCCCAAAGGTCTTAAAAACGTTTTTTTCTAGAGCCGTAGCAATACATATAAACAAATATGAGAGAAACATTTCTTGAACCTCTAACAATGTTTTTGTTTCTTCGTTGACATTCTGGTTTTTTGGTTTTTTTTTTCAAATTCGTTTTATTCTTTGTATTTGCTTTAAAACATTTTTTGAGAGGGTCTTATATCTTTAAGAGTTTTTTAAAAAAAATATTTTTCATTTATTATATAATCTGTTTATTGAAGTAGCACACGTGACAAGAATGTAATTTGTTGTAACATATTCTATTTTTTTTTTTTTTTTGCTATTGTAAAGGCAATTTTCAGAGAAACAGACAACGCGTACACTTAAACATGGCTGAAAAATATATTCAATTTAATAGAGAAGTTTAGGCAACTACTTATAACGTGACAGCAAGCTAAACATTAAAGAAAAAATACATTGTATGGACTGTAATAGGGTAGATATAAACCAATGGACAACATTCTGTCACGAGGTTCTTATTTGTTTTTCATGCTACTGAAGCAATATTTGTTCTTTAACGATTTTTACCAAATGAGATAAAAACCGTTCGTAATAAAAGTAAAGCTTATTCATAGGTAGATAAGTGCAATTTGAATAAATATCAATCGTTTAGGCATTCTATTAGATACGCTGTAAGTTAAATATGTAATGCTAAAGGTACAAACATGTGATAGGTGTTCGTTCTCTTAAAACGTAAAAACGCAAAAAGAGGAAAATTAAGAAATCTTAACTATTTTTACGACTGAATGTGCAAATGTTGCATATAAGCAGAGAAGAACACCACAGGTTCAGAGATCATATTAGGATTCTGGAGATAGTTTTAAAAACAACATCATATTGACTTAAGACATATAGGGAGTCTGTTTCTCCGGATTGTGGCAGGAACATAAAGGATGAGACAAGCAGTACTAGATTAATTGATAATAATAAGTGTTTTTTCTTTTTGATATATTCGGTCAGTGCTTACTATTTATTCAGGATAAGGTACTATAACTAGGTACCCTTTACATAGTTGTATAAAAAATATAGTCCCGTTCATGATTAGAAGATACAACATTTCAACAAGTGTTTAGAATATCAATGTCTTTGTCATACGTGAAAGAAAACAAAACTAACGTTAGATAACTAAAAAAAACTTTCCCCACGTAATTCTAATGTGACGCATTCATATTTATACGTATACGCTTGCTGCTTCATCAGTCTGTTCCACAAAACATAGGTTGTTTTTATCTTGCTTCAATGGACAATATTTTTCACTAATGGATATTTCTCATATTTCTCAATAACTATGTAACTGTAATGATCATTGATTGTTAGTTATTAAACTCTCTCTTTTAAATATTTGCTAAGTATGATTTGTTGATTTTTGGGTTTTTGTTGTTTTTTTTTAATGACGGCATGGTTACGCAACACCTGTACTGTGTTTCTATTCGCACTTGTGTGAACTCTGTTAAGGCTCAGATATGTGGACTGTTTTTCTACGGATAAGATAAACGATATACGTATGTTTCTAAACATGTTCAGTGATTTTAACTTAGAGATCGGCAGAGAAAAATAAATTAAAGTACTGAAGATCTGAAAGCCTGGCTCTTTTGGTGTGTCTTTATGCATATTGTGTAGTAAAGACTGAATCTCTCTCTCTCTCTCTCTCTCTCTCTCTCTCTCTCTCTCTCTCTCTCTCTCTCTCTCTCTCTCTCATGCTTATAAGTCGGCAAAGCATCAGAGAGCGATCAATTTTTGTTAGTGGCTAAAAACAAAAATATGTCTGTCTATGAGAAAAAAGTTCAACAGTTTCTGCCTTGAATTTTGCAACAAGCGTTATTTATTCAATCCCAATTTCTTCAACGCGCAGCAAAGTAATTCATGGAAATTCATGCGCATTGTATGTGTCCAAAATGCATAGTCTTGTTTTAAAACACGTTATCATTAAGAAAACTAAAAAAGATACACAATTCTCTCGAAATTATAAAAAGAAAAAAAATGAAAACACTTTTGACAAAACGTGGCTCTTTGTATACATGTAACTATTTGGTAAAGCGGAAGCTTTGACTTTAACGCTGTTTGGTTTTTAGTTTACTTTTGAAGTTGTGCTATTTATAGTAACTTTGGCGATTCGCATGCCTACAACCAGGACTCTGCATTTAGCAGAGCCCAGCTAAAAATCAATATAATTTTAAAGTCGAATATCTTCCATATGGGTTAACCAATATCCAATCTTGTTTTGAATTTGAATTGCAAGTATTATTTTTTTTCTGACATTTGTTCCTTTTTTAATCAGTATTTTGTCCTTAACTATAACAATAGATTTAGATCTAAACAAATGAATGAACAAAATGATTCACATCAATTGGTCAAATATTTGTGTTATTAGTACGAATAATAACAACATAGTCAATACACAAAGCACAACCGATTTCAGACTTTGAGTGCTATTAGAAAAATACAACAAATCGTAAGCAAAAAAGAGGAATGATATTTTCATCCAATACATTAAAATTTTAACTGAGGCTTGTCTTAATTAGTAATTATGAATTTTGATGTTTTATCATTAATTCTTAGAAAAGAACAATAATATGTAGATTTTCTCGTTAAAATTATAGTAAAACACACTATATGTGTTATGAACATTTTTTAACTCAATTTTTCTATAAATATTAAAATAATATATGATTTATAAAGTTGAAGGTTTAATAATTTCCAAATTTTCATCAACTAAAAATGTCTTGCATCATTCAAAAGTTTATGTATGACCTGGAATATTTCGCTAAACATTCTAACTTTGTACAATCTGTGAGCTTGTACATCATATCAGAAAATGAATAAAACAACTCCTACATTTTACATTTCCAAGCTGCTTTGTATAAAACACTATTAAGCATTTACCGAGACTCTGACTTTCTATTAAGAAATATGAATGACGTAACATGCAGTTAACTGTACATTAATTCGACAGAAATTCTGACGTCGGTAACAAAAAAATCAAGCTTATGAGAATTTCAATTACAGCCTTGAAACAACTAATATCTAATGTGATTTATCTCATACGTGTGGTGTATATTACCCGTGTGATAAACCTTTGCTATATAAAACGGGTGATGCTTTATCAAATACTTCCGGTCCGAACTATTTTTGACACAACCCCTCGCTTCAACGCTTCAGTGACCTATTTCCAAAGATTTATTAGTACTTTAAACATAACTATATCTACTACAAAAATTTATATAAAATTGATTTTGTCAAAGATTTAAAGTACAAATATGAAGGAAAACACATAACTGCGTAGCAAAGGCGTCGGAACCGGGGGGGGGGGGGGCTTTGTGAGTGGGGTCGGGGGGGGGGTTTGTGAGTGGGGCCGGGGGGGGGGATAGCCCACCCCCACCTTTTTTGCATAGTTATTCATAACCGTAACCACAAGACCCTTTTTTCTTGTTTGTCAAGATTTTTGATAAGTTTAGCCCACTTCCAACTTTCAATTTGCGTTTTGAAATTTAAAAAACTGCAAATTACGTTAACTATCAAGGAGTTCATCCTGACGACGCGATGAAAACAGAGCGCTCTGGTTGTGTTTATATACAAGAACTTACCGAAATAATGTTTCATAAGACTTTTATTCCACCATCAGTAAGCATCCTTATTCACTGTTTTTAATTTCAAATCATAAGGCTAGCCTAGTGTTTGTTTTATCAAACATCAACAACTGTTCCTCGTTCGATTCAATTCAAACTAACGAGCTTTCGCAACTTCGTCTAGGCCTATATGTAAACAGACTTGATTATTCAAGTCTTCTAATCGGAATTTCCATTTAATCAAGTGAATAAGCTCTAAAAAAAATTATTTAGAGCTAAACAATTATTTTATGGCTTGTTTCAGTGAAACTTTACATTAAAACAGTTAGATTTATCTCAGGAATGACGTACTAAATTGTATTGCGCAAGGTCACAATAGCCGCATAACACAACGTTGCATCATCGTTTTTAATTCGCAATTCGGGTCACATAAAGGACTGTCTCAAAAGCTTCATAATATAAATCAAATTGTATGAGATAAATAGAACATCTATAATTGTGTGATTTTATATTTGCTTTATTCAACTCGTTGAAATGGTTATATTCGCTCGGCAAGCCTCGCAAATATATATACACCATTTCAACTCGTTGGATAAAGCAAATATAAAATCACACAATATAGATATCCTCTATATATCAGCCAATCATAGAGATAGTCGGATAAAAAAGTAGCTGACATATCAGCCATTCATAGAGATAGTCAGTCGGATACAAGAAGTAGCTGACATATCAGCCAACCAAAGAGAGAGTCAGTCGGATAAAAGAAGTAGCTGATATAACAGCCAGACAAAAAGATAGTCAGTTGGATAACAGAAGTAGCTGATATATCAGCCAACCATAGAGATAGTCCGTTGGATAACAGAAGTAGCTGATATATCAGCCAACCAAAGAGAGAGAGTCAGCCGGATAAAAGAAGTAGTTAATATATCAGCCAATCATAGAGATATTCCGTTGGATAACAGAAGTAGCTGATATACCAGCCAACCAAAGATAGAGAGTCAGTCGGATACAAGAAGTAGCTGATATATCAGCCAATCAAAAAGATAGTCAGCCGGATAACAGAAGTAGCTGATATATCAGCCAACCATAGAGATATTCCGTTGGATAACAGAAGTAAGTGATATATCAGCCAACCAAAAAGATAGTCCGTTGGATAACAGAAGTAACTGATACATCATTCAAACAAAAAGATAGTCAGTTGGATAACAGAAGTAACTGATATATCAGCCAACCATAGAGATAGTCCGTTGGATATCAGAAGTAGCTGATATACTAGCCAATCAAAAATATAGTCGGATAACAGAATTAGCTGATATACCAGCCAATCAAAAAGATAGTCAGTCGGATAACAGAAGTAGCAATGAAATCACTGTCACTTTTAACATCACATTTGAAAATTGGCTGTTTAATGTTGCCATGTTAATGATAATATCTGAGATATTCTGAGTGCAATTTCTGACAAAATGGCAGGCAGATTCACACGTGTACATGTATATTAACAAAATGCCTTGGTATGACCAATTAAATGGATATTTTGCGGACATAAGTACATATGCATGTTTAAAACGGTTTGTAATGCATACAAATGTGTTTTTCCCCTGCAGATTATTTTTTACAGACTTTAATTGACGCAAAGCAGATTCGCTTCGCAGCTGCTACATTACAATATATGGGAGCAATTCTTACTGTGACCTAAGTGTGACCTAATCACGGTAAGATTATTCTTTCTAGGGTCTGTTCTGTAAACAGTGAGTAGGTATGGCTGTTACAACATCGAGTTCTCACTACTTCCATCCTCACCATACGAAAAGACTAAAAAGAACGTATTTCTCAATGACAACACTCCGATTGATGAAATTGAATTAATGCATATTTTTCTTAAACACTGACATAGTCAGACTTCCTACGAATCATGGATGTAGGATACATCGGGTCCGATTATCGCCACGCTGTACACATTGCATTGTCCCGGAATCAACATAACGGAATTATTCGTATTTCGTCGAAGAAACAAGTACAAATAAAACCTCTGTAAGATAAACTTGCTGCACCTTTTGCTTTCCTGCTTTTAGTTTCTGCGTTCTCTCGTCATCCTCCATTTTTATCAACTTGTTTCTGTTTGCTAAGTTGTAGACGAAGTTTTAGCGGCCATGATTAATTTTCCCGTCAGGTGTCGCTCGGTGCATCTAAAATACGAATAATCTGGATAGGAATCCGGAAGGGAAGTAGATAAAGTCAAGAAAGAGAATGTAATACATATACATGTATGTGATTCTCGTTTGACTGGTAAATATCATACGTAATAAAATGCTTCTCTGATTAAAATTACAACAATGATCATGACTTTTGAAAAAAAAAAATTAAATTAAAAAAAATCAAAATCAAAAAAAAAAAAATCGGGAGAGGCCGGGCTACATTATTGCAGCTAAAATAAACCATATTATAAGTTCCCCCACCCACACACACACATACACCACATAGGCGTCGGAACCGGGGGGGGGCTAGGGGGGGGGGCTTAGAATTACAGTGAAGTCGTACCCAAACCCACTCGCACCCAAACAAACTCGTACTCAAATGGTCCGGTCGTACCCAAAACTGAGTGGTTCACTCGCACCCAAATATTTGAGTACGACTTCACTAGTCAACTCGTACCCACGGTATTATTTGGCGTTTGCTTTAAACTTTATTGTTTTGTATTAGATGCATGTCTGTAGCTCCAATTCGGAAAAAAATTTCCATCCACATTTGTTCAGATCGGGAGCTACCGACATGCAGCTAGTTTTGTATGTTACTTAAACAGTTATATACTTCAATAATACGCTCACATGTGTATTTGTTGTAGTTCTATGTCAATTTGAATAATTAGCCTAAATAATAATTTCATCTCCGAGGGTTTGCAAAGTTTTTTTAAATTAATATATAATACATTAAACTAGTGTCTATTTCAGTTTAAAAGGGATTTTGGACTATTTCTCTTAAACATATAATATGACAGCTAGTTTTGTATGTACTTAAACAGTTATATACTTCAGTAATACGCTCACATGTGTATTTGTTGTAGTTCTATGTCATATACATATAATGTTTAATAATAAAAACTTCCAAAAGTGATGAAAATGTGTTTTTCTTCTTAATTATGAGCAGCATGTTTATTTTGTGCTGACACTCATTGGTTGATCGGTTGAACGGAATCACATAAAGCAATTAATTTTAATTGATGATAGTTAACCTGCTCATAATCATTCTTTGATCCGTCCGCATCAGAACTAGATTGTACTAGATTTTTATAACAAATTCTTTCAAATTAGTTATACAATTTGCATATTAATGTTATCGATAATATACAAGACATAACAACATACGAATAAAAGCCATTCATTTTATTTTCTTATAATAAATATAGATCTGCCCGTATTCAAATACACTGAGATCTAGGGATGTTTGTATATACATAAATTTGTTAAATAAAACATAACTAAAAAACATAACATAAAATATGAATGAAAACTATTGTATTTTATTTTCTTAGTATAAATATATTTTTTCCCGTGGGTACGAGTTCACTAGTGAAGTCGTACTCAAATATTTGGGTGCGAGTGAACCCCTCAGTTTTGGGTACGACCGGACCATTTGAGTACGAGTTTGTTTGGGTGCGAGTCGGGTTGGGTACGACTTCACTTGATTCCGGGGCTTAGCCCCCCCACTTTTTTTGCAAAGTTATACCTAAACATTAGAAACATAGTATGATAGAGGGTTCAGCCCCCCAGTTTTTCTCGCCGGAAAGATTATTGTTCCTAAATTTACCTTGAAAGATTGAGAAGTTGGATTCAGAAGCATAATAGCTTTTGATTGGATAACTGCAGGCTGGTCTTAAATCTACACGCTCTGAACAGTTGTAATTTTATCACATTTAACGTACGGGAAGAAATATCACAAAATTATAACTTTGAAAGGCTTCATTTTTACCCCATAAATTCTCTAGAATCCAAGAGATTTGCCTCCAGAACCCCCACCACGGCTGTGTCCTGGACCCATGCGGGTCTCAAGACGGCCCCAGACCCCCTGCCTACAACCCAGGCACGTACGTAGCATCGTTTTTGAAAGTGGGGGGGGGGGGGGCAGACTCATCCAAAAATTCTTGACAAGCAAAAAAAAAAAAAATATATATATATATATATATATATATATATATATATATATATATATATATATATATTTAAAAAAAAAAAAGGAAAATGTTAAAGTTTCCCAAATTCTTCAAAATCCTAATCCTAATCCCAAAAAAGTGGGGGGGGGGGGGGCAACTCTGTGATAATTCATTTTTTTATCAGTAAATTTAAAAAAAAATTGTTGCCGCGAGAAAAAGTGGAGGGGCCAGCCCCCCCCCCCCCCCCCCGATGTTACGTGCCTGCAACTGGCGCCCATGTACACTTAACTTCATATCCTGGATTCGTCCCTGATAATTCAAAGGTGAATTTTGAACTCATCAGATCATTTTACCGGGCACATAATGTCCGGTTTTAACCTATTGTACATGTTATAAACTGTTCACAGTTACCATCCGATATGCATAGACACTGGACTATAGCAATATAAATTATGATGTTATTGCACATTCATTAGGTTTTAAAAAGTGCATGCGCGAATCTAGAAGAGGCAATGTAGGAGAAGGACCCCCTGCCCCACCCCCCACCCCCCACCCCCCGCCCGGTGAAAAATTCTAATTTCTCAAATTTATATAGCAAAATTACAAATTAACCTACAACCCCCACTCCCACATCCGGTAATGAAAAATTTAATAACATTTTTTAAAGATATATGTAATAAAGATAAGTTTATCCGGCAAATGTCAACTGAATGTGATAGTGTTATTGAATTTTTTGCAAACTACATATTAATTTGTCATGTTTATAGTTGTTTCCAAATGAGAAAATCCTCAGTTGTGTTCAACTAAATGAAACTGAAATATACTAAAATAATCATCTTCTATATGAATGTAAACTATCATTCAGAAACATTCTCTTTTTTTGTAAGTGTGTAGGCCTATATCGCATAGCCCCCTAACTCCGTCACTACCCTAACTCCGTCACTTTCGGGAAACTCCTCGCCGTTTGATATCAAGTGCCATTATGACGTCATTTTTTACATGTCAAAACTCTGTAATCAAATGTCAACAATTTGCAACGGTTAAATTTAAGAATGTGTCAAAAAATAACAGAATTAAACCTTGTTCATTTTATGCACCATTAATTGTGTGAAATCAGCTAAAACTTTTTCACGGGTGTACTAAAATATCGATATTTCTGACATGCGGGCCCATTCGATCATTTACGGTGGTTAGCCATTTTTAGAGAGGTCAAGATGAAACATTTCACATGTAATACATTTTTGATTAAGGTAATTAATACATTTTTTTCAGTCCACAATAGCCTTTATGCACTACTCCTGATAATAACGTCAAATCGCTCATGCCGTAATTTTTGCCTTATACAGGGTATATATATATCCGCTATATCACTATTTAGAATATGCTACATTTCTAAAAATGTAATAAATAAATAATATAATAAGTAATATATTAATTAATGATATAAAATATTTGAAATATGTAAGGACATAAATCAAACGGCATCCATACATTCTGAAAAGGCCATTGTGATTGTTGTTACATGGACCCATTTTTTATTCTGGTGAGCATTTCATTTCGATGAAATTAAATACAATTTAAATTGTATGCACCACTTTTACTTATTATAACTTGGCCTAGATACGAATTGAGTTTAAACTAAATTGTTAATGTGTCTTCATTCCCTGCCATATCATAGAGCATGTGGGTGACGGAGTTAGGTTCATAAGATATAATAGGCACGCGTGATAAACGTCGTATTCAGAGGGCTTATTTGAATAAAAATAAAAATATTTTTGTTAATAATTTTATAAATTATATTGTTTCAGATTATATTTAGTGATTGCAAATGATAAAAACCACAAAAAATAATTTACAGAGAAACGCGGGAGGTTTTCTGCTTATATGGTGACGGAGTTTGGGTACTCGGGGATATATATGTGTTGTTGTAATTATTGTATTTTGTCATTTTGTATGCCCAAAATGGCCCAGAATTTGGAAATAAAATTATCTGAGCTATCTTTTTCAAATCCTGGATTGATGCCTGAGATTTTATCTTAATAAAGCAGACCGATTTTACATTCTAGCAGGAAGAACTTCTAAGAACCTGATACATCGCACAAAAATACAGTCGAGCAGTGGTTTTCGGGATTTCTGGTGTTTCGAGTCATTAGTCATACCCAAATTTGCGCAATGTCTCGTTGCTGTTCGTCTGATTCATGATCATGAATTGATAGTAAGCTTTTTCTGTGGGTTTATTTTTTTCTGTGTCTGTGTATTTACTTATATATAAGTATATCTATTTGCTCTAATTTGGTCACGGAATTTCTTATTCTAACTTCAATTCAAATCAATTAGATTTTCTTTACTGGCTTTATAGTTATTTTCAGTTTCATTTATAATATGCTCCGACAAAAATGGGAGGGGGAGGCAAATGCATGCAAGTTAAGAAAATTGTCTCTGCTGCAAACCCCCCTTCTCATACTCCCAATTTGGACTCGTCCACTAATCGGCGCGCAATAACTATGAATGAGACATATTAAGTCCTGCTGACCATTCACAAAACAGCTGAGAGGTTTGAATGAACTTTACCATGGAGATGGGGGTCAAATGAATTTTTTGACATTTGTTTCATAACAACTACATACATTTACATTAAACTTTAAATTGAATGTTTTTTGAAGAAAACTATCGAATTAACACACACGCAAATGACTAGTAATTGTTTAATGTACATAAGTAAGACGAACCTTTTTTAAGATGAATGAAATAGCCCAATTTATCAAAAATCGGGTCACACCCTCCAGTAAATATTCTAGCTACATGAATATATATTTGGTTTAATCTAAACTGATGATTATTTGGTAATGATGTTAATCCAACACCAGTTATTATTTACATTGTACCATATTTACATTCCACATATTTTTTGCTTGTAAAGTGTGTTGAAAGCTACGGCAGTTAAAACACTGTTATGCACACAGGGTACTCGGAGGTAAAAATGACGAGTTTTATTATGACGTCACAAACGTTGAACTCTGTTAACTGCAACGTCACAAGCAAAAATCAAAGTTCACGCTTGCGGCTGTTACTGTGGCTCTTCCATTAATATGAACATACCCTTAGGATAAGATAGGAAATCACATTTGCAGACAAGGAATGAAGATAAAATAATGTAAATATAAGCATTAAATCGTGATTTTTTGAAGTATACAGTCTCATAACTGCAGCGATGTTTGCATACAAATTTTCATAACGCGCTAACGCGCGTTACTCAATTTGTATGCACACACCGCTGCAGTTATGATACTGTATACTTCAAAAAATCATGATTCAATGCTATATTAGACCATATTTAACAACCTTTTGCGATGACCCCCCTCCCCCATCCACCTTTCAAATATGGTTAATCTATTTTTAAATCAGGATTACACACGTGCACTGAATGGTGAACATCCCTTTTACTTGAAAATTCTTGCTCACTGTTGCTTATTACATCCCACATTTAACATTTATTAATTGTAAATGTAAATGCTGACACATTAAATGTGCATCGGTTTATCTTTTTTATGAAAAATCTTGATACTGCTTGCTCCCATTGTCTGCACTGTTTGAGAGAAGGGGGGGGGGGGGGCGTTTGCCAGGGGTGGTCCGAGGCATATTTGCGATAATTTTACAATGTAGATTTAATAAATTTTCATTTTCAGGGGGGAGGGGGGGGGGGGTCGGTAATAAATGTTTGATTATGAATGATGATTATGATGATAATTAAACTGTACATATGTCAAATAAGCAAAAAATATGCAGTTTGGTGATAAACAAAATTGAATATTCAAAAAGATCAATTCAGTAAATAACAACAAAATCCCGTTTGGGATTTGAACTTGGGATGTACAGATCACAAGCCCAATACCTTATCAACTCGGCTATGGGGTAATTTATTTATTTCTCTGAAAAAATCATTTTGATTAAAACGAAATGCCGTTTCGATCAGAGGTCAGCCGTTTTGTAATGATGTGTGTTGTGTTATTCCACCTTAAGTGAAAAAGTTGTCATTTAAAGAATGACCTATATTTCCATGAAAATGACTGAAGAGGCAGCTAGCATAGGAATATGAATACTTCACATTTACGTTTCTTGGAAAAAGGTGATTTTTAAAAATGATTTTACGCTTATTTTGTTTTCTTCCACTATCTCATATACATATGCATTGATATTCTAAATATTTGTTGTAATGATGTATCTTCTAATCATGAATGGAACTATTTTTCAGCGCAATTGTATAAAGAGTACCTGACTAAAGTGATAAGTCTTAAATACATAGTAAGCACAGATCAAATATAAGACAAATATTTAGGGAAAGTGTTTGAAAATGCTCTTCTCAGGAACTACATTTGTACATGTACAATGCTACAATTTGTGAGATTACTTATGTAAGCATCCTCAAATAATGTAGATTCTTAATTGTTAAAATTGTGACCCCTGGACCGATATTGGGACTCCAAGAGGAGGTTCAAAGTTTAACACAGATATATAAGAGGAGTTCATTGTCCTAGAAATATATGAGAAAATGGTTTAAAAAACTGAAAAAGAATAATACGCAGCTAGGTTAAGGCCTCCCATAGATTTCACCTCATGAATATAACGTGACATTTCATGACGTTAGCTCCGCCCATTATTCATGTTTTCATCTTTTTCCTACTTTCGATATAGTAAAGCGATCGCTGTAAAAATTTATCGATTGACTGCTTTAAATAATCATTTTGAATTTTATTTTAAAGAATATTGTATCGAAAATATGTGACTAAAGGTGTTTATTTCTTAAAATTACATTGTCGTTTGCTTACCATCCGCGTCAACACAGCGCTTTCACTCGCCTTGTTTTGGTTGCGAACAGCTGACAGCGGTACCAAAGTCAAGCTACTCAGCAATAAGCTACTCAGCAATAACGAAGTTTGTTTACATTTATCGACTATATAGACGGAATTTTCCGATCCCGATTAAAAAATAATTTCTAAACAGAGCACCTAGCGCCCAAACTAGGACTTGTGACACCCAGGTGACACCGGATTCTTGGGGGCCCGGGTGTCCCTCCGGGATCCCCGGTCCCAAAACGGGCAATATTAACACCGATTTCTGGCGCCAGGGCGCTGAGTAGACCCTATCATACTGCTAAATAGGGAGTCTAAACTGAGCGCCTAGCGCCCAAACTAGGACTTGTGACACCCAGGTGACACCGGATTCTTAGGGGCCCGGGTGTCCCCCCGGGATCCCCGGTCCCAAAACGGGCAATATTAACACCGATTTCTGGCGCCAGGGCGCTGAGTAGACCCTATCATACTGCTAAATAGGGAGTCTAAACTGAGCGCCTAGCGCCCAAACTAGGACTTGTGACACCCAGGTGACACCGGATTCTTAGGGGCCCGGGTGTCCCCCCGGGATCCCCGGTCCCAAAACGGGCAATATCAACACCGATTTCTGGCGCCAGGGCGCTGAGTAGACCCTATCATACTGCTAAATAGGGAGTCTAAACTGAGCGCCTAGCGCCCAAACTAGGACTTGTGACACCCAGGTGACACCGGATTCTTGGGGGCCCGGGTGTCCCCCCGGGATCCCCGGTCCCAAAACGGGCAATATTAACACCGATTTCTGGCGCCAGGGCGCTGAGTAGACCCTATCATACTGCTAAATAGGGAGTCTAAACTGAGCGCCTAGCGCCCAAACTAGGACTTGTGACACCCAGGTGACACCGGATTCTTGGGGGCCCGGGTGTCCCCCCGGGATCCCCGGTCCCAAAACGGGCAATATTAACACCGATTTCTGGCGCCAGGGCGCTGAGTAGACCCTATCATACTGCTAAATAGGGAGTCTAAACTGAGCGCCTAGCGCCCAAACTAGGACTTGTGACACCCAGGTGACACCGGATTCTTGGGGGCCCGGGTGTCCCCCCGGGATCCCCGGTCCCAAAACGGGCAATATTAACACCGATTTCTGGCGCCAGGGCGCTGAGTAGACCCTATCATACTGCTAAATAGGGAGTCTAAACTGAGCGCCTAGCGCCCAAACTAGGACTTGTGACACCCAGGTGACACCGGATTCTTAGGGGCCCGGGTGTCCCCCCGGGATCCCCGGTCCCAAAACGGGCAATATTAACACCGATTTCTGGCGCCAGGGCGCTGAGTAGACCCTATCATACTGCTAAATAGGGAGTCTAAACTGAGCGCCTAGCGCCCAAACTAGGACTTGTGACACCCAGGTGACACCGGATTCTTAGGGGCCCGGGTGTCCCCCCGGGATCCCCGGTCCCAAAACGGGCAATATTAACACCGATTTCTGGCGCCAGGGCGCTGAGTAGACCCTATCATACTGCTAAATAGGGAGTCTAAACTGAGCGCCTAGCGCCCAAACTAGGACTTGTGACACCCAGGTGACACCGGATTCTTGGGGGCCCGGGTGTCCCCCCGGGATCCCCGGTCCCAAAACGGGCAATATTAACACCGATTTCTGGCGCCAGGGCGCTGAGTAGACCCTATCATACTGCTAAATAGGGAGTCTAAACTGAGCGCCTAGCGCCCAAACTAGGACTTGTGACACCCAGGTGACACCGGATTCTTAGGGGCCCGGGTGTCCCCCCGGGATCCCCGGTCCCAAAACGGGCAATATTAACACCTATTTCTGGCGCCAGGGCGCTGAGTAGACCCTATCATACTGCTAAATAGGGAGTCTAAACTGAGCGCCTAGCGCCCAAACTAGGACTTTTGACACCCAGGTGACACCGGATTCTTAGGGGCCCGTGTGTCCCCCCGGGATCCCCGGTCCCAAAACGGGCAATATTAACACCGATTTCTGGCGCCAGGGCGCTGAGTAGACCCTATCATACTGCTAAATAGGGAGTCTAAACTGAGCGCCTAGCGCCCAAACTAGGACTTGTGACACCCAGGTGACACCGGATTGTTAGGGGCCCGGGTGTCCCCCCGGGATCCCCGGTCCCAAAACGGGCATTATTAACACCGATTTCTGGCGCCAGGGCGCTGAGTACACCCTATCATACTGCTAAATAGGGAGTCTAAACTGAGCGCCTAGCGCCCAAACTAGGACTTGTGACACCCAGGTGACACCGGATTCTTAGGGGCCCGGGTGTCCCCCCGGGATCCCCGGTCCCAAAACGGGCAATATTAACACCGATTTCTGGCGCCAGGGCGCTGAGTAGACCCTATCATACTGCTAAATAGGGAGTCTAAACTGAGCGCCTAGCGCCCAAACTAGGACTTGTGACACCCAGGTGACACCGGATTCTTAGGGGCCCGGGTGTCCCCCCGGGATCCCCGGTCCCAAAACGGGCAATATTAACACCGCCAGGGCGCTGAGTAGACCCTATCATACTGCTAAATAGGGAGTCTAAACTAGGCGTGTGGTTTTTATTATAAAAATATAGTCCTTCTGATTTGTTACGAAAATTTCATAATTATTTCGTTTTATATTTAATGAAAGATATTTTGATATATATAATTAATGATATCTTGTGAATTATGTTAATTGATTGCATAAATTTGTGTTTTTCATTTTAACGGACTATTTTGTTGTCCTACCAATTCTATTTTTAGATCTGGTTTTTCCTGCTTCTGACGGTGATGCATTGAATTTTTTATTGAATGTTTCGTGATCATTTTGGAGACCTTTAATATATATTTTGTTATTTTTTAGATGGTTTAATTTTAATGCACTTATTCATTTTCAAGACAAATATTAATGAATCAAAATAACAAATTAATCGAAAGGTTTTAATTTAATTAAATTAATTTTTCCCAAATAAATAAGTAAAATGGTTTAATTCTATTGTTAATACTGTAAATTGATTTAAATGATACGATTTATTTTAGCGTGTAAGTAGTGTAATTCTTATAGAATTTACTTGCACAGTGGATATCAAAATTTTTCAATGTTGAATATTGATACCAAAAGGCAAGAATATTATACCCGGGATTTAATTTTAACAGCTTGAGTTTCTTTCTTATCTCTGATGACTTGCGTCCATTGAAAATCTTGTTGAGAATTGACCCCAATTACAAAGGTTTGAACTGTCTTTGAACTGGAACTTGTTTTACTTAATTTAAATAAATAAACATATAATTAAAACTCTCAGACACTTTTTCGTGGTTATGTCAAAGGGATGTCTGACATTCTGAAGCACTTAATATAACAATTTCATTGACGAAATTTTTCAAACTCTGAAAAATCTACAGGAAGGGACTGCACCTAATACCTACCCTTACGCATGTAATCATCTGTTTGCTTGAGAAAAACTTATTTAATAAATTAAATTGAAAAAAATTGCATGATCGTCAAACTGTACTACAATTAAGTTGCTACATGTTGATATTCTTTAATGCATAATTTTTATTTATAGAAAAAACCGGGTATTTTTTCAATCTTGTTCATCATACATGTTTATAGTATATACATGTAACATGTAAACGTTTTATATAGTACTTTAAACTACCAAAAAAATACCGATTTATAAGATGAATATTGATAGTTACATGTACTACACATGTAGCATTGTAAAGGAATGAGTATGCATGGAAGTGTACATGCAGCATGTTTCAAAACTAATGTATACGAAATCCGTTTATTTTGCTGTAAATTTACTCAGATGAATATCATAATGACATTTTTTTAAATATACAGTTTATTGGGTGTAAGAACACAATTCACAATATCAAATACAACAGTTAATTTCGTATTTACACACATCAGAAAAATGTACAATAATTCTGAGAGTTTCCATTCACTGGGTACGTGTTAATATAAAATAAAAATAAAAATAATGAAGTATTGTAAATTTTATATTTACACACTTGTTCAATTATAAGAAAGGGGATATTCCTTGACAGAATCTTACATTTAGTTCATGTAACCATATAAACCAATAGAAGAATTGTTCTTATTAAGAGGGTTCGATGGTCGTGGCCTTTTTTAGACTGTTTTGATCTCCTTTGGAGGAAGAACTCTATATGAAATATAGGGAAATACAGTACTCAAATTTAAAAGGATGCATGCATGGATTTTTCAAAATTATTATTTATAGCTAGTAGATAAATCATATTTTAAAATCTTAGGAAGATCTGAGGGTTATTTTGTTGACCATCTAAAGATATATGTTTAAAAAAAATTAAAAATCACTAAACATAGCGAAAAAGAAAGCACTCAACCGTAACTATACCTTAGTTTAAGCACGCTTTGTTTGAATACAAGAATCATTAACTCTGTACGTATGTGTTACCTGAAACAAGTGCCACGTAAAAACATAGGTAATCACAGATTACAAAGCTCACCGAGTTGAGACATCACCCTTCTGAGATAACACCTTTATGAGACTTCACCTTTATGAGACCACCTTTATCATATTAAATGAAAATCATACTTTATGATCTTGGATATTCATGGATTTTGTTTTGACACAATATCATATATCATCTGTTAAAAAATTGTATGATAATCAAATGTTCATATGTTAATCAATACAATAATATAAAATTAAATATTGCATCCTATCTTATTTACAGAATATATCATATAATACAATAAAATATCGAAATAAACAATGATAAGATATGATATTGTAACGTATGATATGACATTGTATTGTGTTATACATTATTGTATTTGATCACATAATAAAATATCATAATAGATAATACGATACGATATAATATAATATTACAATATCATACAATACAATTTCATGTAATATAATTCTATATTACAGAAACCAATATCATATCATACAATATCGTATGATACAATATTATAGAATATACAATATTGTATCATAGGATACAATATTATATTTTGAAATATCTTATGTAATAGTATCATGTGATAAAATAACAAATTAATAATACAATATAATATTATACAATATTGCATCATAATATACAATACTAGACAATATCATGATACAATATCATATAATAAAATATCAAAAAAATTGATACAATATCACATCGTATCATATAACTTTTTATAATATAACATATGATATTATATAGTATCATATTAAAAAATATTGTTTCATATCATACAATACTATATTATAGGAATCATGTTATATCATTTATCAACAAACAAATTTATCTATTTAGCAGGTTTGAGTGAGGTAGCATCTTTAGCATCTTTGATAATTGAGATCAGGCTCTGCATCTGAGGCAATCTCTGCGTTTCATTTATTATATAGTTAAATCCACTATGCAAGCTATCATCTATAAAACATGTGACCTGTTAAAAAAAACTAAACCTCATCCAGCATCCGAAACCTATGGCTCAGATTCAGCATTCAAGCCTGTCAGGTGCATCAGTATCATAAGACGCATCATCCATGCAATAACTAAGAAATCATCATCAGAGGGCACTAGCAATTAAAACCTTATAACCAGCTCTAAAAACCTAAACCTCCTCAAGCATCTGAAACCTATAGCTCAGATTCAGCACTCAAGCCTGCCTGGTGCATCAGTATTATAAGACACACCATCTATGCAAGTTTAGTGAAGTTAGGACCTGTAATAACTTAGATTTTGCTATCAAAGGGCACCTGCAACAAAAACTTTAACCTGCTCCAAAAACCTTAACCTCCTCCAGCATCCGAAACCTATAGCTCAGATTCAGCACTCAAGCTTGTCTGGTGCATCAGTATTATAAGACACACCATCCATGCAAGTTTGGTGAAGTACAGACCTGCAGTAACTTAGATATTGCTATCAAAGGGCACCTGCAACAAAAACTTTAACCTGGTCAAACAACCTTAACCTCTTCCAGCATCTGAAATTTAGAACTCAGATTCAGCATCCAAGTCTTTCAAGTCCATAAGTAGGTCCAGATGCATCATCTATGCAAGTTTGGTGAAGATAGGACAAGTAAGAGCTTAGATACAGGACCTGCAACAAAAACTTTAACCAGGTCCGGACGCCGACGCCGACACCGACGCCGAGGGTATAGCATAAGCTCCCCTTGACTTCGTCTCGGTGAGCTAAAAAATCATGCCCTGCAAAAATTTTGCGTTTGCCTTTCCAGAAAGGGCATCTATAGGAAATGGTACAATTGTGGGAGAAGTGCTGCAAAGTAGATGCAATTAATTCTTTGCAAAGAACGTGTGCATTGGTGAAATTTTATGCAAAAAATGCAGTAGGTAGGTTTATAGATTAGAGAAAAATATAGATGGGTCAGTTAGACAATTGACAACAATTGCTAGTTCTATAAATGAATAACTGACAATATTCTATCATTCGATCCTGTTCAAGCTGTAGGGCTTTATTTCAGTATCGACACAATAACATTTTTCGAAATTAAATGTATCATCTCCAAAGAAATTAGTTGTAAAACGGGATTAGAAACGTCTTTACCGCCACGTTTACATTTACTTCAGAAAATATCATGCATGTTTTGAAAAAATTGCAAATTTTGCCTTATCCTTCCACATTAAAGACCACATCGCGTACAATTGTTGTGGAATAGATAAGTTCAAATACAAAATTAAAAAAAACATCTTGTAAAAACATTGCTAATGATTAAAGCAAATGAATGTGTTCTTGCTGATACCGATCTCTTTCATAAATTTTGATTTATCATGTTCAAAACTGAATGAGGAAAAAAAATACTCGTATACCCGATTTTTACCGTCATTGGGGACACGGCATAAGTTAGAATTACATTATCGTAATTATAATTCTATACGGGAATGAAGTAAAGTAAAACATTCATTATTTTTTAAAGATATTGTGTTAATGTTTCAATAGATGCATAAAACGATCTTTAAAATCGCGTTAGCGAGACTTTCGATAGTTGCTATTATGTCCCTTGTTGTAAATAAACGTATAAAAAGTACAAGTATCGTATTATAGAAAGTAAACTGAAAATAAAATTTAAAGATAATAAAGTAAAAAAAAAAACCGCCCATACTCATATTGCTCGGACAAAGACTGTGGAACTTTTTTTTCAATCACTATGCATTATGAGAACTGGAACCCAACAGTTTAATGTGTATGGCTTAGAATTAAGATATGCTATTTCCAAAGACAGAAACCAATACCGGCTTATAGGTCAATTCAATTGTAATAGACAATTGATCCTTTAGAACACAGCTAGGGTTATGAATATGAGGTATATCTTGTCAAACTTGTCAAAAGTGATTTATCAAATCAGTTTAGACTCCTATTTAACAGTATGATAGGGTCTACTAAGCGCCCTGGCGCCAGAAATCGGTGTTAATATTGCCCGTTTTGGGACCGGGGATCCCGGGGGGACACCCGTGCCCTCAAGAATCCGGTGTCCTCTGGGTGTCACAAGTCCTAGTTTGGGCGCTAGGCGCTCAGTTTAGACTCCCTATTTAACAGTATGATAGGGTCTACTCAGCGCCCTGGCGCCAGAAATCAGTGTTAATATCGCCCCTTTTTGGGACGGGAATCCCGGGGAGACACCCGTGCCCCCAAGAATCCGGTGTCTTCTGGGTGTCACAAGTCCGAGTTTGGGCGCTAGGCGCTCTGTTTAGACTCTATTAAACAGAATGATAGGGTCTACTCAGCGCCCTGGCGCCAGAAATCAGTGTTAATATCGCCCCTTTTGGGACGGGAATCCTGGGGGGGACACCCGTGCCCCCAAGAATCCGGTGTCCTCTGGGTGTCACAAGTCCTGTGTCACTTGTTAATACAAGTCCTAGTTTGGGCGCTAGGCGCTCTGTTTAGACTCTCTATTAAACAGAATGATAGGGTCTACTCAGCGCCCTGGCACCAGAAATCAGTGTTAATATCGCCCCTTTTTGGGACGGGAATCCCGGGGGGACACCCGTGCCCCTAAGAACCCGGTGTCCTCTGGGTGTCACAAGTCCTAGTTTGGGCGCTAGACGCTCTGTTTAGACTTTCTATTAAACAGAATGATAGGGTCTACTCAGCGCCCTGGCGCCAGAAATCGGTGTTAATATCGCCCCTTTTTGGGACGGGAATCCCGGGGGGACACCCGTGCCCCCAAGAACCCGGTGTCCTCTGTGTGTCACAAGTCCTAGTTTGGGCGCTAGGCGCTCTGTTTAGACTCTCTATTAAACAGAATGATAGGGTCTACTCAGCGCCCTGGCGCCAGAAATCGGTGTTATTATTGCCCGATTTGGGACCGGGAATCCCGGGGGGACACCCATGCCCCCAAGAATCCGGTGTCACCTGGGTGTCACAAGTCCTGTGTCACTTGTTAATACAAGTCCTAGTTTGGGCGCTAGGCGCTCTGTTTAGACTCTATTAAACAGAATGATAGGGTCTACTCAGCGCCCTGGCGCCAGAAATCAGTGTTAATATCGCCCCTTTTGGGACGGGAATCCTGGGGGGGACACCCGTGCCCCCAAGAATCCGGTGTCCTCTGGGTGTCACAAGTCCTGTGTCACTTGTTAATACAAGTCCTAGTTTGGGCGCTAGGCGCTCTGTTTAGACTCTCTATTAAACAGAATGATAGGGTCTACTCAGCGCCCTGGCACCAGAAATCAGTGTTAATATCGCCCCTTTTTGGGACGGGAATCCCGGGGGGACACCCGTGCCCCTAAGAACCCGGTGTCCTCTGGGTGTCACAAGTCCTAGTTTGGGCGCTAGGCGCTCTGTTTAGACTCTCTATTAAACAGAATGATAGGGTCTACTCAGCGCCCTGGCGCCAGAAATCGGTGTTAATATCGCCCCTTTTTGGGACGGGAATCCCGGGGGGACACCCGTGCCCCCAAGAACCCGGTGTCCTCTGTGTGTCACAAGTCCTAGTTTGGGCGCTAGGCGCTCTGTTTAGACTCTCTATTAAACAGAATGATAGGGTCTACTCAGCGCCCTGGCGCCAGAAATCGGTGTTATTATTGCCCGATTTGGGACCGGGAATCCCGGGGGGACACCCATGCCCCCAAGAATCCGGTGTCCTCTGGGTGTCACAAGTCCTGTGTCACTTGTTAATACAAGTCCTAGTTTGGGCGCTAGGCGCTCTGTTTAGACTCTCTATTAAACAGAATGATAGGGTCTACTCAGCGCCTTGGCGCCAGAAATCGGTGTTAATATCGCCCCTTTTTAGGACGGGAATCCCGGGGGGACACCCGTGCCCCCAAGAACCCGGTGTCCTCTGTGTGTCACAAGTCCTAGTTTGGGCGCTAGGCGTTCTGTTTAGACTCTCTATTAAACAGAATGATAGGGTCTACTCAGCGCCCTGGCGCCAGAAATCGGTGTTATTATTGCCCGATTTGGGACTGGGAATCCCGGGGGGACACCCGTGCCCCCAAGAATCCGGTGTTTTCTGGGTGTCACAAGTCCTAGTTTGGGCGCTAGGCGCTCTGTTTAGACTCTCTATTAAACAGAATGATAGGGTCTACTCAGCGGCCTGGCGCCAGAAATCAGTGTTAATATCGCCCCTTTTGGGACGGGAATCCTGGGGGGGGGGACACCCGTGCCCCCAAGAATCCGGTGTCACCTGGGTGTCACAAGTCCTGTGTCACTTGTTAATACAAGTCCTAGTTTGGGCGCTAGGCGCTCTGTTTAGACTCTCTATTAAACAGAATGATAGGGTCTACTCAGCGCCCTGGCACCAGAAATCAGTGTTAATATCGCCCCTTTTTGGGACGGGAATCCCGGGGGGACACCCGTGCCCCGAAGAATCCGGTGTCCTCTGGGTGTCACAAGTCCTAGTTTGGGCGCTAGGCGCTCTGTTTAGACTTTCTATTAAACAGAATGATAGGGTCTACTCAGCGCCCTGGCGCCAGAAATCGGTGTTAATATCGCCCCTTTTTGGGACGGGAATCCCGGGGGGACACCCGTGCCCCCAAGAACCCGGTGTCCTCTGTGTGTCACAAGTCCTAGTTTGGGCGCTAGGCGCTCTGTTTAGACTCTCTATTAAACAGAATGATAGGGTCTACTCAGCGCCCTGGCGCCAGAAATCGGTGTTATTATTGCCCGATTTGGGACCGGGAATCCCGGGGGGACACCCGTGCCCCCAAGAATCCGGTGTCTTCTGGGTGTCACAAGTCCTACTTTGGGCGCTAGGCGCTCTGTTTAGACTCTCTATTAAACAGAATGATAGGGTCTTCTCAGCGCCCTGGCGCCAGAAATCGGTGTTAATATCGCCCCTTTTTGGGACGGGAATCCCGGGAGAACACCCGTGCCCCCAAGAATCCGGTGTCCTCTTGGTGTCACAAGTCCTAGTTTGGGCGCTAGGCGCTCTGTTTAGACTCTCTATTAAACAGAATGATAGGGTCTACTCAGCGCCCTGGCGCCAGAAATCGGTGTCAATATCGCCCCTTTTTGGGACAGGAATTCCGGGGGGACACCCGTGCCCTCAAGAATCCGGTGTCACTTGGGTGTCACAAGTCCTAGTTTGGGCGCTAGGCGCTCTGTTTAGACTCTCTATTAAACAGAATGATAGGATCTACTCAGCGCCCTGGCGCCAGAAATCGGTGTTAATATCGCCCCTTTTTGGGACGGGAATCCCGGGGGGACACCCGTGCCCCCAAGAACCCGGTGTCCTCTGGGTGTCACAAGTCCTAGTTTGGGCGCTAGGCGCTCTGTTTAGGCTCTCTATTAAGCAGAATGATAGGGTCTACTCAGCGCCCTGGCGCCAGAAATCGGTGTTATTATTGCCCGATTTGGGACCGGGAATCCCGGGGGGACACCCGTGCCCCCAAGAATCTGGTGACCTCTGGGTGTCACAAGTCCTAGTTTTGGCGCTAGGCGCTCTGTTTAGACTCTATTAAACAGAATGATAGGGTCTACTCAGCGCCCTGGCGCCAGAAATCGGTGCTAATATTGCCCGTTTTGGGACGGGAATCCTGGGGGGACACCCGTGCCCCCAAGAATCCGGTGTCACCTGGGTGTCACAAGTCCTAGTTTGGGCGCTAGGCGCTCTATTTAGACTCTCTATTAAACAGAATGATAGGGTCTACTCAGCGCCTTGGCGCCAGAAATCGGTGTTAATATCGCCCCTTTTTGGGACGGGAATCCCGGGGGGACACCCGTGCCCCCAAGAATCTGGTGTCACTTGGGTGTCACAAGTCCTAGTTTTGGCGCTAGGCGCCTTGTATATGATTATTTTTTTCAATCGGGATCGGTAAATTCTGTTTATATAGTCGATAAATGTAAACAAATTTCGTTATTGCTGAGTAGCTTATTGCTGAGTAGCTTGACTTTGGTGACAGCGGTGTGTCAACATTTTCATAAGATGCATGGCCTGCAAGACGCCGAGAGTGGAAAATGCAGCTCAACCATCGTTTGAGAGATAATAAAGGTATGTTTTAATACAGAATAGGTAGTGTTGACCTTTTCCTTTCAAATCATTTGCTCTTTTCAGTCCATGCAGTGTACATGTACGTTACACGTACACGTGTTGTTTTGCACATCATCGCTGTTTTGAATTATTATTTCTTATTAGGCTATTATTTTGTGTATTGAACTACACACCAGACACTGTAAACATTGCACTTGAAATAGGTGGGGTTCCCAGGGTACACAATTATAGAATTCATTAGGGCCTACAAAGTGCATATGCATGTTTGCATGGTGATTATACATATGTTTTGCACTTCAGTAAATTTTTGGATCTTAGATGATATAATTCATTTTGCTGGTATAGTTTACAGTAGATATCTGTAAAACTGTTTTGAATTCTTATTTGTTATTATGCTATATATACATACTGTATGTACATGTGTGTCTTAGTTCCGGTTTGTATTGAACTATTGTATATATATACACACCATAATACATGTAGCATACACTGTATAAACATGTGGGGTCCCATGGTACACAAGTGTAGAATGATGTAATCATCAAGTGCATGTATGCATCATGATTTCTTTACTTATTTTAATAAAACAATATAGTGTCATATTGCCATCCACAGCTTCATTTATGAATTCAAAAATTCAGAAAGATTTGTACTACATATATTCAATTTGTATGTGCTGCATTAAAAATATATGATTAATATATTTGATGTGTTAAATATGTGCAGTTATGCTTCATAATAATCTGATAATAAACCCCAACCAGTAAAATCTAACATATGTGGTGGTCAGACTCGGCCGCTTGAGACCAGGTACGGTTGCATAGTGGCTAGATAATATTCAAGGGGCACAAGCTTTAAACTGACCTGGTTTGTTATTATTACTCACTACCTTATCCACATGTACATGCATACAATAACATATACATTTCCTCAATAGCAGACTTTTTTTTAAAAATTAACCAATGTAAATTAAACTTATATGCTATTCTAGAATTCATTTATGTATTTTCTTAAAAGAAGATTTTAATTTTAAAATTGAAAAGAACTTAATATATATATTACCCTAAGGTCAGAATTTTTGGGTATTTATATTCCCTGATATTCATAATACAGTCTTTTCTGGATTTTTTTTTACAGAATCATTGTTATTTGTTCTGAGTTATGGTTTATCTTTATGTAAATACATATTGATTCACTTCTCGGTAAAGTGTTCATGCATAGCACATGTACATGTACATTGTATACAAACAATTTTGAGATAACAAATACATGTGTATGGTAGATAAATTGTTAATGTGCTCAGATACATCAGCTTATGTGTGACATTATGGACAATTCATTGATAGAAAAAAAAATGAAACTAATGGAATTATAATGTCAAAGATTATTTCGAGAACAGATATATATAGTATATCAAAAGAAATTAAATATTTACTACATGTATCACACTTTGAGTAAAGCAGACTCTCTCTCTCTCTCTCTCAATTTGATATGTGTTAATAGTTTAGACCTAAGCTATTTGGTTTGGTTTGTGTACTGCCATCTTGTCATATGCACAGATCCAGAAATTTTTTTCCAGGAGGGGGGGGGGGGGGGGGGGGGAGGAGGTCCGAAGGGTAATTGTTTATTTCATGTGGTCTGAGGCATACAATGTAAAATCTTCCTCCCTTCTAGATCCGCGCATATGTTTTCATACATATGACACTGCATGGTCAGTGTATTTTTTTTGTAACAAATATTCATGTATTTGCTATGCATTTGTTCCCCCAGCTAATTGATTTTTTAAAATTTTTATTTCAGCCCAACATGGACTTCTGCTACCACCTGGCGACATGGGTTTTGCGGGTCGATTCTTGTGGTTTCAACTCTTGAGGTTACCCTGTCTTCCCTACCCACATATTCCATATTCCCTGTGTTCTTGAGACTATTTAATAAAAAAAACCTGATAATGCATATAAACATGATGGATAAAAAGGTGCTCATCATCATGCTTTGGTGTATTTTGAATGTGTGAAGACATTATTAAAAACAAAATTAAAAAGCTGTTTAAAAAAATTACAATTGTGAGTTTTGAAATTTTGCTTTTCAATAAAAGTATATATTGATGCCTTTATTTTGTATAATTCATTTGATATCATATGCACTATTTTTTATGACAATTTTATACAATTATTTATGAAAATCTTGACAAATATGAGGTTCAGTGTGTCTTTAAAAGAATTCTGTATCTTAATATGATGAAAAAAAATATTCTGACTTTATGGTAGAGATACTCTTATAATTATAAGCAAGATTAACTTATATCGTGGCAAAGACACCATGCGCGGATCGAAAAAAATTTTCAGGGGGGGTGGGGGGGTGTCTGAAGGATGAGATTGTGATTACCGGGGGGGGGGGGGGGGGGGGTGGTCGTGTCCGAGGCATATTTGCGATGATTTTACTAGACGTATGTAAATTTATTAAATTTTCATTTTCCAGGGGGATTGGGACTCCTCTTACCCCTCCTCTAGATCCGCGCATGGACACACTTGATAACAATATCAAATTACATATTTAATAAACAGGGGAAGATTGAAGCAGGTACGTAGCATAAGATGGGGGGGGGGGGAATGATATCCCCCCCCCCCCCCCCCCCCCGCTTTTTCTTGCCGAAATTTTTTTTTTTTAAATTTACATATAAGAAATTAATATGCATGAGTATGTAAAGAAATATTGATTTTTTTTCTTTGCTTGTCAAGGTTTTTTGGATGAGTCTGCCCCCCTTTCAAAAACGATCCTACGTACGCGTGGATCTGGCTTCTTATTTTTTTTTCTTTAGCCTGTTATATATACACTTTAATTAGTCTAAAATTATAAGGAAGACATTTATAGAAAACCAGCACCCACCCCAGACGTTAGATCCGCGCATGGGGTTATCTGATTCTGTTCTGGTGCATTGACGAATCTATCACTCTTTTCTGTTTAAACTGAACAAAAAATAATAAATTGGTAATACTCCTGTGTATTTTACGAATTGAAATGTTTGAAAGGTTAATGAAATGTGCAGGTAAGGAATAACCAACGATTAACAATGTAAATCTTTAAATTTTCCGCGCTTCACAATGCCAGATTATCTGCCCTTGATCCTGATCATCAGTGCGTTTGAAAATCGGCTAATTTGCATAAAATCATATACATCTGTCTAAAATTGCAAAAGTTCAACGATATCCCGTCAATTTTAAGGATTGTGTTTAACTTTTTTATTTTCATCAAATACCAGTGATTGTAAAAAGTGCTGGGAGCAAGTTGTTGCTTGAAAGGAAACATTTATTTGACACGTGAATTAACTCGGTTATTGAAATTTTTTATTAAACTTGAACGATCAATGCTAAAGTTAAGCATGTTGCTGGTACTGCTATAGTTGCTCCCAACACTTTTTAGATTAAGCAATTAATTTTCTTTTAAGTGATATAAACAACAATTTAATATTTTATTCGTATATCGTCGAACTTTTGCAATAAATGAAGTCATATGTAGCTGCTCTATTTTTAGCGTATCACGTGATAAACAGCTGATGCGGTGGCTGTGTTCCGGTGAAAAATGTAGGGGAGATCGGTAGTTACATAATGATGTATAAACTTTATCATTGCCATATTTGGATGAGTTTGTATACTTTGTCTGGAATAAAGTCCGTTTTTAGTGTATTTATTTCATACGGTAATCCATGGGCGTCCTTAACCTAGCTGCGTATAAGGAACATTTGTTTAGGCAAGCAACATGGCCCATGGGCTCTGTTTTTTTTTTATGTTAACAAATACAGTGAGTCAAACTGATAAGATAATGTCTGCTATGAGAGAGAGAGAGAGAGGGAGAGTAAGACCCACAGAGAGAGAGAGACAGAGAGAGACAGACAGAGACAGAGAGTGTGTGAGAGAGAGAAAATATGTATTATCATAGACAATCAGGAACAGACTGAGGGTGAGAAAAAGAGAGTGAAAGCAACAATAAGACAGCAAATTTTACAGAGAAAGCCAGAAAGAGTAGGAAAGATTGAAAGAGAGAGATCACCTGTTTAAAATGAAATAATGAAAGAGAGAAAATTGAGAAAGCAAGAAGAGAAATTATGAGACAGAAAGATAGGAGAGGATAAAGAAATAAAGAAAATGAGAGATCAATAGTATATGTTTAATAGAAACTTAAGTTAAATAGAGAGAAAAAGAGAGAGAGAGAGAGAGAGAGAGAGTTAGCTTAATTTACTCCTTGTAACAATACAAGATTAGAACTCTAATGTTCTAACGTTTAATGTTTGTAGATCAAAGTTGTGTGATGGAGTCACTGAGTGGAATCCCAACCCAAGGGACAGAAAAACCACAGCAAGGAAACCAGTGTCTGCTGAAACTGATGTCTCCCCCCGAGTTACTTCACTCTCTCACAGTGAAAAGTGTTGATGGTTGTTACCACATTTCCTGTGTGACCCCAGACCGGGTCTGGGTCAGTGATAGAAACAATCTCATCTTGACAGACACAACAGGTGTCCCTCTACATCGTGTGGAGGATTCATATAGTGATTTATATGGAGGATTACACACAGTGAACAGTGAGAGTCAATTGATTTATATAGATAGGGATTATAACATCAACAAACTGTTGAAGGATATAAAAATAACCACCACATTTATAGAGAGAACGGACTCTACATGGAGACCACAGTGTGTGTACTGGTCCCCGTCCACTGGGGATCTACTGGTCGGGATGTATAATGATGATACTGGGACAGGCAAGGTAACCCGGTACAACCAGAGCGGGCAACTGATACAGTGCATACAACACGACAACACAGGACTGGAACTGTATATTACACCTAACTATATAACAGAGAACAACAATGGGGATGTCGTGGTGTCTGACTATAGAGATGTAGTTGTGACAGAATGCGAAGGAAGACATCGTTTCTCCTACACAGGACCTCCATCAGGATCAGGACTAGAGCCACGTGGAATCTGTACTGACGCGCTGTCACACATCCTGGTGTGTGATGGATGGACCAACACAGTACAGATGATAGACAGGAATGGTCAGTTCCTGTCACATCTACTGACAAAATCACAAGAGAGTGAGCTATGGAGCCTGATCGAGTTATGATGTCAATACTCACCGTCTCTGGGTCGGATCATACAACAACAAGGTGTGTGTCTACAGGTATATCACCAGACAGGACGCTCTGACACTCACAGGCAAGTCTGAGTCATTATCATTTTTTTATCATACATGTAAATTGATTAGATAATTAAGACATACAGTCAGTGTTAATTTTCAGTCAATAAGATAATGTAAGACATGTTTATATATGCAGAGTTCTCATTAAGCACCGGCTCGTCCAATTTTCGCGAGGTATGTCCAATGCACCATGTTTGATCAATATCGTCGACATCGCCAATACCGAGTACACATCGTGTTAATAACATATTAGTATAATTATTAAATTTGCATTTGCAGCATACCATATATATCCTGTGTACAATTTCGATATCGCAATGTTGACCAACATTGAGTCGACATTGTGTCCACATCGTGTGTCTTGTTTCCTGTTTACATCATCGACATCACAATGTGGTAATTATCGAGTCGACATCGTGTCTTCATCGTACCTCTTATATCCTGTTTACATCGTCGACATTGTAGATATCACAATGTTGACCAACATCGAGTCGACATCGTGTCTTACTTTACATTCTGTTCCTTCTTTCCTGTTTACATTGTCAACATCGTAATGTCGATCGACATCGAGTCCACATCGTGTCTACATCGTACCTCTTATATCCTGTTTACGTCGTCGACATTGTCAATATCGCAATGATGACCAACATGGTGATATTCTATATGTCTTACTGTTACATTGTATATTTCTACTTGCGATGTAGAAAATTTAAATTCGATATTGGTTCAACATCGTCGATATTGCAATGTCGACAATGTTGACGATGTTAACAGCAAAGAAATATCGGCAATGTTGACGATGTAAAGTCGATATTGGTTCAACATCGTCAACGTTGCGATGTCGACAATGTCGATGATGTAAACGGCAAAGACATATTGGCAATGTTAACGATGTAAATTCGATATCGCATTTGTCGTCGTTGCGATTTTGACAATGTCGACAATGTTAACAGCAAAGAAATATCGGCAATGTTGACAATGTAAAATCAATATCGTATCAATATTGTATACATCGCAACGTTGACGATATCGAAACAGAAATATGTATTGGACATGAATACATTTCGGAGCCCGTTTTTACAATGGCGTCAGTTACTTAAAGTGGCTCATTACACCTTGAAACATTTTCTCAAATCAGCAAAAAATTACTTGATTATGATAGATATCATAATGGATAAGAAGTATCTTAGTCAAATAGGCCAAAAATGTGCAATTTTAGATGACAAATTACATTTTCAACAATTTTAATTCAGTAAATAAGAACAAAAGCTCCAGGTGGATTCGAACTCATGATCTGCAGTTCAGAAGCCCAACGCTTTAGCCACTGAGCTGCCATGATGTATACAACCGAATCGAACGATATATATAAACTATTTAACAAAATATTTAAATCGCCATCTTGTGATGTAGTGTTTTAAAAAGTATAAGTCTGGGTGTAAATAGGTACCTAAACTTTTAAAAATTTGGTAGTATGATATTCATAATATAAGGTCTTTCTTATATATGCATTAATAATTCTGGAATCACAATCTTACTGATTTAAGTTTTGCTAAGCATTTTTCTTTCCCGGTTTTGTAAGAGTCATCTGAAGCTAAGTAAAATATAGATGAATTGATGGACCAATTGTTTTAATAATGATGGGAAATTTCCGTTTCTAATAGTAGATGACAAATTTAAATTTCCTATATTTTTGAAATTTAAAGGCTTATCTTTTTCACCAGCCGTAGAATGGAGATTGGATATTGACAGGTTGTAGATGAACAAAATTGAGCCACAACAAATTGTAATGATTCCACAGTATATGTAGATGTAGCTGTATCAATACATACAAGTAACCTGTATGATATAGATTAATTAACTGTTAATTAATGCCTTGTAGATGAACACAGACCCCGTCCTGATGGGGAGGTCTTGTACAGCTCAACACCAGCCATATAATGGAGATAGCTTGGATATTGACAGGTTGTAGATGTACAAATCTAGTCTGCTCTCAAAACCACACATGTTGTTTGTCCCTTTGTTCAACATCTGCAGCTGAAATTCACATGGACTGTAATAATGACTCCTGTTTATTTCACACTTTGTGATCAATCCAAACATGGCTGTCTGTTGCTATATGTGGAATTATATGTTATTGAAATGCATTGCAAATATATATTTTTAAATAATTAAAATAAAATTCAAATAATATTACTTGATATTGTTTAGATTTATAGCCACCATTCGATACAACTTACAACGTATGCCATTGAATACAAACATGGATTCCTGGCCATGGTTGACTATTGAAATGTCATACAGAGTTTATTGTGAAATCAAAACTTTACAAACAGACATACAGACTGATAATAGGACCTCATTCAATGATGTAAAGTCTGATAGTGGGACCTCATTCATTGATGTAAAGTTTGATATCAGGACCTCATTCAATGATGTTAAGGCTGATAATTGGACCCCATACAATGATGTAAAGGACTGTGTTTAAAAATCTACATTATATAAATAGTGCCTGTTTGGGAGGGTGACAGTTGAAATTGACACCCCTCGATAACCATTGTCAACCGATGCGAAGTAAAAATTTATCGTGAAATTCATGGTCCCTACCCCACTGGGACCTGAGGGGTGGGGTTAAAACCATCAAAATGAATGCGATCTTTTAAAAAAAATCTTTACTCCTGGACATCAAACTGTTGAACTGCTAGTGTGATTGTAATAAGCACTGATCTATACTAAAATTGTGAATTTCATGGCCTCAGGGTCAGGAGTTCTGGTGTGGCTCCGTTATGATTATAATATATGATATGGTCAGAGGTTCTGGTGTTAGGGCGGGGCTCCAATGATTATATAGTGAAAATGCATTAATTCCTTCAAAATCTTCTCCGCTCCTTGCTATTTAGCCAATGAACTAAGTGCATAGTTATGATGAATAAGAATGACTCTTCTTAAACTGTAATTTTCATGACAATTTTATGACAATGACAATTGGGGGGGGGGGGGGGGGGGGGAGTGGCTCTAATTAAATGAATGCAGTAATTCTTTGAACATCTTCTCCTTTCCTCTGGAATATTATGCAGATGTACATGTACATTTACATTTTTTAATTGAGAAAGTTTATTAGTTATAAGGAATCCTGGAATATTTAAAAAGATTTTATGAGCCATGTTATCATAATGCACATGAATAAACATTGCAAAAGCCACACTGCAGTTACTCAGGTGCCCGATAAGGCCTCTTGTTATCTTTTGACAATACTTTCGGGCAGAAACAAGCCAGTTCAAGAAATGTTTACATTTTAATCCTCAAATCCACAAGATGGCCGCACATTCCCATTTAGTTGGCTGGATGGTTAACACAGCTAACCATCAGATACTTCTAAAATTGGTTAAAAAGATATGAGTAGGCAAATGTTATGAAATCATTCAAGCAGTCTCGGTTTTCGACCCATTTCATCTCTGTGACGGGCCTTTGGGCCTCTTACTATCTTTTGACAACATTTTCGGGCAGATACATTTAAGCCAGTTCAAGAAATATTTATATTTTGATCCTCAAATCCACAAGATGGCCACATATCTAGTTAGCTGGATGTTACATAACTATAACCATCAAATATTCCTAAAAGGATCTATTGTGAATAACAAAAGAATTTACCTATAGAGGAGATATTTCCTGAAAAAATCACTTTTGTAAAACAAATATTTTTGATTATATCTATGTTACATATTTCTAATTTTCTATTTTTTTCGAATTTGCATTTTGAGCCTTGCAATTTTATTATTAAGCTTCAAAGTTGGCCAAAACAGCATTTTCTAAGTAAAAGGTATATTTCTGCATGGCTTTTGGCCTAGATATATCCCTCAAGACCTGCCTGCCCCTAAAACAATTTAAGATATTTTAATAGGTTTTGTACGTTCAAAGAAATAGAATAAAATAGAATTTTTTAGGGGTACCAAAGCCCTGGGGTCGAATTTTGCAAAAAAAGACAAAAATTTCAGAAACTGATTTCTATCATAGTGGTCTCTTTTTACATCGAAATAAGTGAGGTATGGATAGCTCAGTCATCATGCAGCATTTTGTTTTCACTTTAACACGCCAGCAAATTGCATTTATCATTAAAAAAAATTATGTATTCTATAACTAAGGCCTATCCGAATTCTATTTCATTTCAGATTTTTGAATAAGTGCGTTTTTACGAACAGATCCTGATTCAAATACGTTTCTTCTACAAATTCGGTATATTTCTAACATTAGCGCTTTTCAGTACTTTCAGTTCTTTGATTTTTATATTGGAGAGGCTAGCGCAACAGTAGTAACACGTTTTCAAATCCCGGCTTTGTGTCTGAGATTTTATTTTTAATCTTAACATTTTTTAACTCTTTATATTTAATTTTACATAATGCACACAAATACACGAGCACTGTTTTTTCGGGCTTCTAATGTTTCGCGTCATTAGTGATACTCATATTATTGGGGTCACGTGATTTAAATTGTGGTCGCAGATCGTCTGATTCATGAGATTGTAAGAGTTTTTTGTGTTTCTCTGTGTTTCGCCGTGTTTGTCAGGGTATTTATTTTATTTACATATCAGTATACTTCATTTAAAGTGATGGCTTTATATGGAACGCCATGGCTGCCTTATGTTAGATGATTTTGTTATATGCTGTGGGTCTATTTGTATATGCTGTGGTTCTATAATTATATGCTGTGGGTCTATAATTATATGCTGTGGGTCTATTATTATATGCTGTGGGTCTATTATTATATGCTGTGGTTTCATTATTATATGCTGTGGGTTCATAATTATATGCTGTGGGTCCATTATTATATGCTGTGGTTTCATTATTATATGCTGTGGTTTCATAATTATATGCTGTGGGTTCATAATTATCCTCGGAGGTCCATGAGTCATTACCCTAAGAATGTCTGCCACTTTAATCACTTAATGAAAATTTTGACACTATATTATTTATATCATATCTAAAGTACATCTATTTCTTCGTAAAACTTTACACTGTATTCATTATTTTTTATTTGATAAACAAATAAGTGAGCAGTCTAAGCACCAATGAAGCGGAGACGGCCATTTTGAAAACTGGTCCTAGAGTCGTGACGTCAGATTTAAACAAAACTATGAGGCCAAAACAATCTAAACATTAGTTAATAATGGACAATAGTGCTAACAATAACGAATTGCACAATATAGCAAATTATGAAAATAAATTATAAATATTTTATAACAAATTGAACGATATAATAAAACCGTAACACAATAACACCGGACTCTTTCAAAAAACTGTAGTCTCTGAGTCAACTTTATGTAAAACTCTATCTCTGAGAGTAGCATTTGGCACTTTTAATATCCTTGATGCCTTTTTCACTGAAATTTTCATGTTCTTTAACCATTTTGTATGTATTTGTGAAATTTGTTGGGGAATACATTCTGTTATTGTTTCTTTTTGGAAACGGGATTAACCTAACAATAACACAAAACAAACTTCAAATGCTATTAGGAACTTTACTTCTCGTAACTTAAAATTATCCTTCTTTGGCCTTGAATATTTAAATCAGATCACTTGACTTTCATTGACTGAATGTCAAGAAAAGAGACAACAGCTGTTGTATTCTTAAATTTTAGGTTTAGACGAGTATTTGGCCATTTTCATCTGTAACTTTATTTAGGAATAAGAAATCTCAGCAATAGTTGAAGATAAAATTTGAAATAAAAAATGTTACCTTTTGTGATCGCATTATCGGCTGCTGTATAGTAAGAAGTGATGTCACATATCGCAGTAATTTTTTTTTCATGGAATGCCTAGCCTAGAACCTAATCTCGAGAAATACGCGCAGAAAACAAAAGGGACACGACTCAAGGACCGTAACGAATTTAGGACCTCCGACGATATATGCTGTGGTTTCATTATTATATGCCGTGGGTTCATTATTATATGCTGTGGGTTCATAATTATATGCTGTGGGTTCATAATTATATGCTGTGGGTTCATAATTATATATGCTGTCGGTTTATTCGAAACTAGTTATTCGAATTCGGATTTCTCGTTTTGGAGTTTACATTTAGTTTACTTTCAGCTGACACCAAGGACAATGGTCGTGTGACCTTGACTGAGACCCATATGCTAAAAATTGCTTTCCAGAACATTGTTGTCTCCAGGCGCATAGTGTTTCACAAACACATCTTGTTTCAATTTATCAATATTATACTTTCAGACAAAGCAGAAAATGTGTTTGTGTTTTAAATCTTTTATACAATTAAAAGTTATTTAAATACTGAGTAATCAAAATTGATTTCTTGTTTTATATACAGTTCTCAGCTATAATAATTTAAGCTTTACTATTAATCGTTGATGTTTTAAAAGATTCTTTAAAGGGAGTGTGCTATTAAAAATCAAGTACAAGCTTGAGAATCTATACCGTCATTTGAGAGTACGTTACTGAAAGTCCAAGTAGCTCAAAAAATTCTATGTCTCGGCATCTCTCTGAGCGCAGCCGTACGTGTTTGCTCATATAATCATGAACCCACAGCATATAATAATGAACCCACAGCATATAATAATGAAACCACAGCATATAATTATGAACCCACAGCATATAATAATGAAACCACAGCATATAATAATGAAACCACAGCATATAATAATGAACCCACAGCATATAATTATGAACCCACAGCATATGATAATGAAACCACAGTATATAATTATGAACCCACAGCATATAATCATAGACCGACAGCATATAATAATAGACCGACAGCATATAATTATGAACCCACAGCATATAATTGAACCCACAGCATATAATAATAGATCCACAGCATAAATTAATAGACCAACAGCATATAATTATAAAACCACAGCATATAAGAATAGAACCACAGCATATAATAATAGAACCACAGCATATAATTATAAAACCACAGCATATAATAATATACCCACAGCATATAATTATAGAACCACAGCATATAATAATAGACACACAGCATATAATTATAGACCCACAGCATATAATTATAGACCCACAGCATATAATTATAGAACCACAGCATATAATAATAGACCCACAGCATATAATAAAATCATCTAACATAAGGCAGCCATGGCGTTCCATAGCTTTATTTTGGCCACGGAATATGTGGAATTATCGTTACCGGGCTACAGAACAAAGCAGTTACATGTATAATGATGTATCACTTTATTAACAGTGTGCAAACTTAACATATAAACTTATAAAATGTTACTTTATAAAGACACCACAAACTACGGAAGATCAGAAATTTAGAGGATGTAAATAAATCATGTATGTCCTCTTTCCTGTAAAATCTACTTTCGTTTTGGGAGGGTCGGGACAAATCGCCAAATTTAAGGTATTCTCTTTTGAAAAGTGGACAGGCATAGCCTGCCGGGGATTTGGAAGGCCAAAAATGTCGATAGGACTATGGTCCCATAGTTATTAATTTTAATAGGCCATTTTCATAACGAAAGGGCCATTTATTTATTTAGTAAATTGAAATTATCAAGGACCAACTTAGAGCAAAACAACTTCTACACTAATAAGTTTAAAATCGCCAATTTTCCTTCGCCAAAAGTGTAAATGTAGTCCCGAGAAATCGACAATGTTTTTCGATTTCCGGTTTTTGTTTTGCTTTTGTTTTTACATTAAATAAACATAATTCAAACCCTTTGACCCAATTATTAATGTGCGTAGAGAATCTTTCAAATTTTGAAGATAAGTGTAGGGAAACATTTTTTATTATTATTTAAACATTAATTAACTAATTACAAGTTGCAACTGATTGCAGTATCAAAACTTAAATTTATTAATAAACATCGGTTGTAATTTCAATGCAAAGTGTGGTTGCATCACCCATATCTATAACCCCTAACGATATGCATGATAAGACAGTCGCATTTTGATCATCACAACAGGGATTAATTGAGGCTGTAAAACGTCTTTTCAATTAGATAATCATCATTTTACTGCATTTGGGGTTAGTTTACATTATTAAGTACTCAGAATACTGGGCAACATCAACTTCTCTTTCGGAGGAAATACTACTTTAAGACCACGCATCAATGAGTAGAAACGTTTTATTGGTTGTTTATTTCTGTTTTACCAAAAACAACCAATGAAATTTGATGTTTTAAAACGAATGTATTTTAAAAAAGATTAGGTAAGTCGTACATCGTAAATTTCCAGCGGACATCGTTAAAATTTTATTACCGATGAGAAATTTGAATGCGCACTTCGGCGCTTAGAGTAATTGATTTAATGCGCCATTTTTCTCTTTTAAAATTGTGACTATGGTGCGTGGCGCAGGTCCTTCCCAATCACTGGCCTGCATCCACTTCTCTTTGCAAGCCCTCATATTTTGATTCTAGAAAACGTGTAATTGTCGGAACCGAAGACGATCTATGCTTCGACCAATGTTTTGACTCACATTTCCCTGAATTTTCGTAACAGACCAGTCCAGGATGTATATACTAACGGGATAGGCAACTTCTACATGTACATTCGCCATGTTTACTTCTTACACTATCACACGAGCTTTGACAAGTTTTTAAAACTCTGTTTAATCCCAGTAAAAAAGAACTAACGACAAAGTCGTAAATAAATTTATTCTCATGGAATGATCTTTGATTAACAAAATGTATATATTAATATAGCATTGAATCATGAATTTTTGAAGTATACACTCTCATAACTGCCGCGGTGTGTGCATACAAATTGAGTAACGCGCGTTAGCGCGTTATGAAAATTTGTATGCACACACTGCGGCAGTTATGAGAGTGTATACTTCAAAAATTCATGATTTAATGCTTATATTTACATTTTTTTAACTTCTTGTCTTGTCTGCAAATGTAAATTATACCTTAAAATTCCGATCTTATCCTAAGGGTAAGTTAATATTAATGGAAAAGCCACAGTAACAGCCAAAAGCGTGAACTTTGATTTTCGCTTGTGACGTTGCAGTTTACAGCGGTCAACGTTTGTGACGTCATAATAAAACTCGTCAATTTGACCTTTGACTACTTGTTGCATTTAGAGGCATTTTAAGATCACAGAATTTAATGGGAAAACACAGTAGAATGTAAATATAACCATTTACAAACAACTATATATTGTAGTATAATTATATTTTACAGACAGAATAATGAAATATTGGTTAGTTTAGAATTAATTAGCATTCAAAAATTTGGTCATAAGTTCTTTTGTAGAACGCAACCCAGGGACGTATATACTAACGAGATAGTCAACTTCTACATTCGCCATGTTTACTTCCCAAACTATCACACGAGCCTTGACAAGTTTTTAGCTCACCTGAGCTGAAAGCTCAAGTGAACTTTTCTGATCACATTTTGTCGGTCGTCTGTCTGTCCGTAAACTTTTCACATTTTCAACATCTTTTCACATTTTCAACATCTTCTCAAAAACTACTGGGCCAATTTCAACCAAAGGTGGCACAAATTATCCTTAGGCAAAGGAAAGACTTTGTGAAAATTAAGGGTCACACCCTTTTTCAAGGGGAGATAATTAAAAATTAATGAAGATTTTTGAGAAATTTTCAAAAATTTTCTTCTCAAGAACAATTAAGCCAGAAAAGCTGAAACTTGTGTGGAAGCATCCTCAGGTTGTGTAAATTCAAAGTTGTGAAAATCATGACCCCCGGGGGTAGGGTGGAGCAACATTGGGGGTCAAAGTTTAACATAGGAATATATAGAGTATATCTTTAAAAATCTTTTTCTCAGAAACTAATCAGCCAGGAAACTATTCAGCCGGGAAAGCTGAAACTTGTGTGGAAGCATCCTCAGGTAGTGTATATTCAAAGTTGTTAAAAACATGACCCCAGCGGGTAGGGTTGGGCGACAATGGAGGGTCGAATTTTTACATAGGAATTTGTAGAGTAAATCTTTAAAAATCTTCTTCTCGGAAACTGATCAGCCAGGAAAGCTGAAACTTGTGTGGAAGGATCCTCTGGTAGTGTAGATTCAAAGTTGTGAAAATCATGACCCCCGGGTGTAGGGTGGGGCCACAATGGAGGGTCAAAGTTTTACATAGGAATATGTAGCGTAAATCTTTAAAAATCTTCTTCTCAGAAACTAATCAGCCAGATGATTCTTTATGATTATTTAGACTTTGGCCTTAGGACTATTCTTCGGTGTCAGAAGAAGGTTCAGAGTTTGATGTAGGTTTATATCCCATATATACACAATTGTTAAGGATCTTTTTGAGAACTGCAATACTCAGCATGTGATATGAATATAAAATCATCCTGTTAGAAAAGGGACTAATGTTTATAAACATAAGAATATCCAGGGGAAAAAAGGGATTTTATTTTTACATGATCTACTTGTATTGTACATTGTCTAGATAGTTTGTATTATGACTCCATGAAGCTGATTTGATCATACCTATTGTTCCTCAGGTGAGCAATGTGACCCATGGGCCTCTTGTTAAAATTCTGATTAATACCAGTAGAACTCGTCATTTTTTATTAGATTTTTTATTTCCTCTAAACGTGTTAAAAGGGATAACTTTTTCATACATTTAATTTTTTAATCATAAGTGCATCTAGTGAATTAATTTAAATATAAGAAAATAAACATATATTTTTACGTAATCTCGGAAATGGGGCAAAAACAGGTCTGGGGGTTTTGAGAACCCTGTCTTATTATGATCAGATCAGGGTTATAAAGTACAAATAACAATTCTAGAATAATTTCAAGGTAATTTTTTAATCTAGGTTTAAATCCCTTTTATATCGATATATCAGGTAACATCATAGAAATATAACGTTAAAAATGACCTACAAAATCAAGTACGGCATGATATCTGCAAGACTTGCGAGAGTTGCCTCTCCTGTTAATATATACGTCCCTGAAACAGACGTATTATTTCTACATTTAAAACATTAATGCAAACATATATATATCATAAATAAATCAACACTAACCCGCTGTCAAATCATTTTCTCAACTTCTACATTCTTGCTTTAAATTATGAAATAGCTCTCTATAGGTGGTTTAAAAATTAAAGTAGAAAATTTATAGTTAAAAAAAACTGGAAAAATATTGTTTTGATTGTAGACTTGAGACTAAAGGTATTTTTCATATAACTTAAGGAGGTATAAAGAATGGCTTTACAGTTTAAGAAAAATTAGCAAAATACAAACAAGTAATTGTGTCATATAAAACAAACAAAACAACTTAATTTTAATCTTTCTAGCATGTTATATTAATCAATATTTGTTTAAATGTTGAAAAACAGATGTATAGCATAATGTGTCACCTAAAGAGATGGTTTAAAAGGGAAGAAATACCACTTTGTAATATTGTGTCTCACTACTCCAGTATTTGTTTGCACATTGTAAGATTAAGTTGATTTAGTAACATTTTTGTCCCCCGCCGCAACGCGGAGCGGGGACATAGTAATGCCGGGCGTGTGGCCGTGCGTCCGTCCGTCCATCACACTTTTTTGTAAGCGCTCTCATGCCTACAAATTTTGACGGATTTTCATTAAATTTATACCAAATGTTTATACCACTATTACCTTGGTCAAGTTTGAAAATCAGCATTGGTCGATACTTTTTGTAGGAGTTATGGGACTTTGACCACAAAAATGACTCCGTTTTATCCAAAAATTGACCTTGTAAGCGCTCTCATGCTTACAAATTTTGACGGATTTTCATTGAATTTATACCAAATGTTTATACTACTAATACCTTGGTCAAGTTCCTAAATCAGCATTGGTCAATAGACTCGATACTAGTATACTGCTTGACCGGCGGGGGACCCAGGAATTCTATTCTTGTCAGCATTTATGTTTTATATAAGTATCCAATTTTATCGAAACACAAACATTTAATCTGCGCTGACCTAGATAATCAATATCTGATACACAAAATTTAAACCGGGAATGTAGAAGTTGAGAAAATGATTTGTTAGTTAAAGTTTTCAAATGATAAAAAATGGTAGGATTTCCATAGATAGGCTGATGTGCTTTCGAAAGGTTACATATGTTAACACTAATTTGAACTTAAATCATGTATAAAGCAAACAATGCATTAATGTTTGTGACATATATATTATGATTTATTGTTTACTTTTTAGGTGTTTTATCCTCATTCACAGTAGAACTAACTGATCCAGTTTTGGAAAAATTGCTAACTGTGGTAAAGTATGAACATTTATTTCCAATTATGATACATTATGATCTCATTATTCTATCAATGGTATAAGTTGGGTGAATTAACTGACATCTGTATACATTACATTCAAACTGTGATTTAGATAAGAGTTAACCTTCTCTGACACAACTCTAAAAGCGGTAATGTTGATTGTATCTATTAACTTTTTAATCAGCTGATCCCTCTCTATTCTTTCAATAATAGTGTAAATTGATGAATTGATTGTGGATTACCAGTTTAAATACAAATCTGAAGGTTGAAGTTTTTGGGATACTACTGCTTTTAATTAAACACAGTCTCTGAAAAGGGGAATAACTCAATTTTAACATGAAAGTGTTGTTCCAAAACAAGCCAAGTTTTTAATAAATGTACAATTTATATTTCTGTTCTTAAATCATTATATTCATGTTTAACATGTTTAATGAAGCTAGAAATGCAAAAAGTAATTAATTATTACAAAACAGTTGAGTTCCAAACACACAAGTTAGATAAATATTAGTGTGTTAGCATTTCTTTCTCTCTTGGTACTTTTGCTTTCCTATATGTTTTAATTGAAATTTGCTGTATACCCCGGTAATATTACTTTGTGTTATACATGTACTGGTGTGTAGAATTGTATGGTCTCTTTATAGGTTTTAAGCGTATGATAAATGGAGATACAGTGGATGAAGTCAAGAAAAACAAAATACATAAGTGGTATAGTATTAATGAATTTTTCATGTATATGAATTTTTATAACGCAGCTAATCTTTCTGTTTCTTGGTCACTCAGGAAACCTGTTGCTATCACTCGTCTGTCGTTGTGTGTCATTCATAGACATCATATTATACAGCTCTTAAATAGGTATGAGGGCAGTAGTCATTGTGTTTACCTGGGGTAAAAAATGTTTTCCCTAGACCATATGCCAAGGTCAACGTCTTTTTTTTTAACAAGGGGTTGACTAAATAACTATTGCCCTCATCCTTATTAAAGGTTTTTTTTGTCAAACAAGAGAAAAATATACCCTTGTGGTAATGTCAGGGCTAGGATATTGTCAAATTATCTTCCTCAGGGACAGTCAAATACTCAGCCAGTGTGAGGGGAAAGCCAGTCATAGTCCACAGTCAAATACTTAGTTAGGGTGGGGGGAAAAGCTAGTCATAGACCATCAGCATATTGTCAAGTGACCTCAAATTAATTGATGTGTTCCTATTTTTTAAATATATTTGATAATATGGTGAGAGTAAGGAGAAGAACAGTTCATGTACGAACGAGTAAATATTAAGAGAGAGAGAGAGAGAGAGAGAAAGAGAGAGATACTGTTTCATAGAAAGAGAGTGGGTACATGTTAATCCCTTTTCCCATGTGTTCTCTCTCTCTCTATCTCTCTCCCTCTCTCTCTCTCGCAGAGAAAGCAAGTGTGTATGAAAAACAGAAATTTTGAGAAAGGGATAGAATGAAAGAAGGAATGAGAAACAAGCTAAGCAAAAACATTCTGAGAGATATACAGAGAGAGAGAAAGAAAAGACAAGGGAGTCTGAGAGAGGGAGAGAATACTTGTCTGGAAAAGGATAGATAAAGGGATAAAAAAAAACCAAGATTATATTTTAAACAGAGAGAGAGAGAGGGAAAGAGAGAGAGAGAGATAGCTCAAGTATAGCAATGAAAATAAGAAAAAAACAAAGTACTGAAGTATTGACGGGAGTTGATTTTATTGTTTATTTTAGAATCAATGACATGTAATTTTGCATGGTAAGTATATGTAGTTTCATACTTTGAATTATTGGGCTTTTCTGACGTATTGATGAATAAAAACATTTGGGAATTTTATGTGGAATCATCTTCACATGCTGCATGTATTAGTTAGTGCATTACAGGAAGCCCTTTCATAACCTCATAAACGTGCGCACCCCACAAAAATGGACCGAACTGACAACGATTGTTTCTGCAAATGCTGACTATAAATTACGAAAGCATCAAATTGAATACTACGGAAGGATTTGGAATTATTTTCTTTTTTCAACTTTACTTCAAAAATGCATTAATTTTTTTTTCCTTTACATGTTATTGACAAAAAACTTTGGACACCTCTAACTCCCTAATTATAGGGGCTAGCCCCTTCTTCTGTATACCGAATGAAAGGTCTCGGTAAAACCAAGAACTTTTGAAATACATCTTATACATGTAACAAATTATTATCAGGTAGAAAGCTAAAACGGAAAATACGCGAATTTGTTTTGCATTTTTTTCTTAACTTTGTTTCAACATCTATACTACTCCTTTCATTTGCATTTAAATAACAAATAAAATATGTCTCGCACAAATTCAATGTATCAGCTTTCAAACCAGCCCATCCTTGAGATTCTGCCAGTCATCGTTAAAGCTAAACCTAGAGAAAGAGAGAGAGAAAGAGAGAGAGAAAGAAAAGAAACAAGGGTACCTGTAAAGCCTCTGAGATTGAGAGAGAGAGAGAGAGAGAGAGAGAAATAGATAATTCTTGTCTCGAAAATGTTCAAGAGAGTGAGTAAAGGATATATAGAGAGATAGAAAGAGAAAACAAGATGACATGTTTAGCAGAAAAAGTCTCAGAGAGAGAGAATTCTCCCTCTTACTCTCTCTCTCTCTTTCAGAGAAAGCAAGCATGTATAAAAGCAGAAAAATATTAAGAAAGGTATATAGAATGAATTGAGGAATAAAAAATAAGGTAAGCAATAAAGGTCTGAAATGTATACAGAGAGAGAGAGAGAGAAAAGAAACAAGAGTACATGTTAAGCCTCAGAGAGAGAGAGAGAGAAAGAGAGAGAGAGAGAGAGAAAATTCAGTATGAACAATTTTGTATAGAGTGCGAAAGGGATAGATTGAAAAATAAAAGAGAAAACAAAGATTGCATGTTTTACAGAGAAGATCAGAGAGCGAATTCTCTTTCTCTCTCTCTCTCTCTCTCTCTCTCTCTCTCTCTCATGTCAATCATATTTTTGGCCATTTTTTTTTTTTACAAATGTAACCAAGATGAGTGTTTCTGTAACAGAGACACATTGATGAATCATTATTTATATTAATCATTATTATCTTTGTACGAATGATAAATTATTACTTTAGAGAAACATGTTTTAAATGAAAACATTTTATATATTTCATATACAATTTGATTTTGATATGTGGAAAGAATGTGGTTGACTTTATTTAAAACACTTTATTTTTTTTATTAAACAGGTTTTGATTTGGAGACCTAGTCCCTCCACACAATGGAAACAGCAAACACTCCATGTAAAGTACATCAGTGTTCTAAGTGTCCGGGGGACACAGAGTACTATTGTGTATCGTGTCCTTGTGATCTGTGTCCCCAGTGTAAAGAGAACCATGTAAAAGATCTCCAAACAATAGACCATGATGTTGTGTCACACCGTGATAAAATAAACTACATCCCAACACAAGAGATCTGTGTGAGACATCCTAGCCATGTTTATACAAAGTACTGTGAACCTTGTCAAGTTCCTGTGTGTAATTCTTGGTTTGGACATAAATCCCACAGATTTCAAATTCCTGTCTTTAGAAAAAGAAGGCACAAGATTGAGAGTATACAAGCAGCATATCAAACAAAGCGACAACAACACAGAGGAACCATTCACACCATCAGAAGTGAGGCTCTCTTTTACAGACCTGTTCTCCTGCCACGAATCAAAACTGATTTCAAAACCTGTCGCACAAAATTCTCCCTCTTTCAATCAGAGATGTTAAGAAAGGCACAGACACTGAAGCATCTCATTGACTATATACAAAACGATTTCATGTGTAATGTGTTCTGTGACTTTGATTTCAAACACAGATGTTTAAAACAGCAGAAAGAAATGATCATACATATTGTCAGCCTACAGAGATATGTATACATATATGAACAGAGGAGAGTAATCAGACCGCTACAATTCCTCTCCTCCATAAAGAAAGCCCTCCCCCAGATACATCCTACACTCCACACCAGCCAGCTCTCCATGACTGAGTCACTCAACAAGGAGGATGTGATGGAGTCACTGAGTGCAATCCAAATCACAGAGAGAGGAAACCGACGCGTAGGAAACCAGTGTCTGCTGAAACTGACGTCTGGTGCTGAGTTCCATCAATCTCTCACACTGACAGGTGTTGATCGTTGTTATCACATTTCCTGTGTGACATCAGACCGGGTCTGGGTCAGTGATAAATACAATCTCATCTTGACAGACACAACAGGTGTCCCTCTACATCGTGTGGAGGATTCATGTAGTTATTTATATGGAGGATTACACACAGTGAACAGTGAGAGTGAACTGATTTATATAGATAGGAATTATAACATCAACAAACTGTCAAAGGATATGAAAACAACCACCACATTTATAGAGAGAACAGACTCTACATGGAAACCATATTGTGTGTACTGGTCCCCGTCCACTGGGGATCTACTGGTCGGGATGTGTAACTTTTATCCAAAGACAAGCAAGGTAACCCGGTACAACCAGAGTGGACAACTCACACAAACCATACAGAACAACAACACAGGACGGGAACTGTATGGAAATTCTCGCTATATAACGGAGAACAACAATGGGGATGTCGTGGTGTCTGACTCATTGACTGCTGTAGTGGTGACAGAGCGTGGAGGAAGACATCGTTTCTCCTACACAGGACATCCATCAGGATTAGGACTATGGCCTCTAGGAATCTGTACTGACGCACTGTCACACATCCTGGTGTGTGATGGTAAAACCAAAACAGTGCAGATGTTGGACAAGGACGGTCAGTTCCTGTCACATCTACTGACAAAATCACAAGAGATGGGTAGACCATGGGGCGTGAGGTATGATGTCAACACTCACCGTCTCTGGGTCGGATCAGAGGACAACAACAAGGTGTGTGTCTACAGGTATATCACCAGACAGGACGCTCTGACAGGTAAGTCTGAGTCATTATCATTGATGTAGTATATATGTGTTAGGTATCATACAGGTTTCAATGAGATCTAAGTATACCTTAGTTATTTTTGTTATATCACACAAGTCATATTTAATTGTTAATTCAGTTTATATCTATTTCATTGTGATTGTAATTAATATATTAGTTACATATCCATGTAATTGTTATTCATTATTACATGTATGTACATGTTACCATATGTAGTTTATTACTCAATCTTATTTAAATAAAAAATTGCAAACATTATCATGGTTATGAAAACAAGTTATACAAAAGCAATTCATTTGAAGTCGTTGAACAAGTTTAATTGTTAATTACTTTAACCAGAGTAATGAATTTACTTAATCTATTTACTTTAATCAGAGTAATGATTTAACTTAATCTTCTCCTTGTAACAATACAGAATAAGAACTCTATGTTTGATGTTTGTAGATCAAAGTCGTGTGATGGAGTCACTGAGTGGAATCCCAACCCCAGGGACAGAAAAACCACAGCAAGGAAACCAGTGTCTGCTGAAACTGATGTCTCCCCCCGAGTTACTTCACACTATCACAGTGACAAATGGTGGTCGTTGTTATCACATTTCCTGTGTGACATCAGACCGGGTCTGGGTCAGTGGTTATAACAATATCATCTTGACAGACACAACAGGTGTCCATCTACATCGTGTGGAGGATTCATATAGTAATTTATATGGAGGATCACACACAGTGAACAGAGAGAGTGAACTGATTTATATAGATAGGAATTCTAACATCAACAAACTGTCAAAGGATATGAAAACAACCACCACATTCATAGAGAGAACAGACTCTACATGGAGACCACTGTGTGTGTACTGGTCCCCGTCCACTGGGGATCTACTGGTCGGGATGCATTATATACATACAGACACAGGCAAGGTAACCCGGTACAACCAGAGTGGACAACTCACACAAACCATACAACACGACACAGGGCGGGGACTGTATAGAAAACCTTGCTATATAACAGAGAACAACAATGGGGATGTCGTGGTGTCTGACTATATCTATCCGTCTGGTGCTGTAGTGGTGACAGAGCGTGGAGGAAGACATCGTTTCTCCTACACAGGACATCCATTAGGATCAGTACTACGGCCATGTGGAATCTGTACTGACGCACTGTCACACATCCTGGTGTGTGATGGTATAACCGACACAGTACAGATGTTGGACAAGGACGGTCAGTTCCTGTCACATCTACTGACAAAATCACAAGAGATGGGTGTACCACTAGGCCTGAGTTATGATGTCAACACTCACCGTCTCTGGGTCGGATCATACAACAAGGTGTGTGTCTACAGGTATATCACCAGACAGGACGCTCTGACAGGTAAGTCTGAGTCATTATCATTCACATTAATTAGATATAGATAACTAAGACACACAGTCCGTGCTAATTATCAGTCAATAAGATACATGTAAGACATGTTTATCTGTGTGATTGTTTGTCAATATAAACAGCTCATTGTTACAGGGTTAGCTGTATCTACCAGTCATTGGGATTCAGTGTTTATCTAAAATAAAGAGAAATCAAATATATTTCATTATAAGATGTACAGTCAGATGTCATTCTAATCAGTTAATGAATATAACAGGTCATTTTAATTAATAAACCAGATTTTAATATAGTGACACATGTATTTGTTATTTGTTTTGTTAAAAGTATGTGTCAATTGAATTGATTTAATTAATTACATAACTATTAAAGTATGTGTCAGTGTAATTAATTTGAACTTATTTGTAGATGTAGCTCTGTCTTTATTTATTTAATTTAATTTATTTGTAGTTGTTTATGTATTATTACATAATCTGTATGATATAGATTAATTAACAACTAATTAATGACTTGTTGTAGATGAACACAGACCCGGTCTTGATGGGGAGGCCATGTTTAGCTCATCAGCTGTAGAATGGAGATAGCTGGGATATTGACAGGTTGTAAATGTTTCTGTACAAATCTAGTCTGCTCTCCAAACCACACATGTTGTTTGTCACTTTGTTCAACATCTGCAGCTAAAATTGAGCTGTGTATAATTCACATGGACTGTAATACTGACTCCTGTTTATTTCACACTTTGTGATCATCCAAACATGGCTGACTGTTGTTATATGTAAATTTAATGTTATGGAAAACGGAGTGCAGATATAAATTTAATAATGAATAATTACTATAAGTGTTTAGATTTATACTATCTAAGACTTACTAGTGATCCGAATACTGAGTGAGATCGTAGACTCCAAGCCGAGAATGCGCAGGAACTCGAGAAGGTGGCCCTGGCCAACCTACAAAAGGAACTCAATCTCGAGAGGAAGAATCTCAGATCCACTAAGTCTGGTTACAAGGCTCGACTCGAGCAGCTCAGCGCAGCAGTGGAACAAGAGGAAGCCAAATGGAATGACCTTCAGGGGTGAGTTTTGAGCTACAGTGTGATGTTCTGTCTCAGGGAGACAGTAGACTGAGATAGTGAGGGTCAACAAACAGTAAACTCCAGATGATCAATTTAATTACTATGATTTTACTCCTCATCTTTACCTCAATAGACAGCAATTAACACTAATATTGCTGGGTGCTGATAGGGTGGAAAGTTTAAGTTCATTCAATTTAACTGTATCACTTTTTTTCTTTAGGCTTATTTGAATTAATGTTTTTTTTTCTCTCTAGAAAGTTTTCTTTAGGCTTATCTAAGTTAATTCCCTAGAAAGATTGCGGTGACCTTATTTAAATAAATGTTTATTTTCTCTTAAAAGATAGTTTATACTAGTGTACTGAGATAGTATTAAGGTTGTAGAATTTATGTATAACATTAATATTGATACATTTTTATACAGAGCTATAGAGAGGGTGAGAACTGTCAACCACAAACTCAGAGAGAGTCTGGACAGTGAGCGTTACTCACTCCTTGAGAGTGCAGATCAGAAAATTCCAATTTTTGAGAACATGCAACTTGAGTTAGAATCAGAACGTGCCAAAGTTAAAGATCTCAAAAACTCAGTGGAGCGAGAAAAGCAAAGGCTTCAATCTCAGGTGACTGCTCTCGAGTCTCAGACGAGTGTACTCAAAGACGAGCTCGAGCAGGAAAGGTTGGTTTGCCGCCAGATGAAGAACGAGATAGACCAGATACAGGTGAATGAGTGTGGAGTTATTGTGTCTCACAATGAACATCATCATCTCTCCATCTTCCTTTCTACTTTTTAGCTTAGATATCTAGAGATGTTGCACATCTTGCTCATTACACATAGTAAACTACAGTCTGTGATAGGAATTTAAAAACATAAAGTTGATATCATAGATTTTATCATTCATTAGGTCATATTCATAATCTACATTTTGTTGTAGGTCTGTTGAATTACATGATTACAACTTTTCCAAGCATGCTATTGGCTCGTCAGAAATGACCGGCTAAAAGCATGCACGAAACAAATTAAGTCTGTCATCTGTGGTATATAAAAGGGAGTTGCTTTGAACATTTAACTAATTGTTAGTATTTGTTCAGATTCAGAAACTAGACATCACTCGACATTACAAACATGAACGTGACCAAGTCTCGCGGCTCTGAGGTCAGAGGTCAAATCCCTGAAGCTCCATAAACAAGAAGGAGAGAATTCACGACATGGAGGAAGTGACAGAGCGCCGTTACTCGGCACTACGAACACGAACGTGACCAAGTCTCGCGGCTCAAGTCTGATCGTGAACTCCTGAGGTCAGAGGTCAAATCCCTGAAGGACGCCATAAATGAGAAGGAAGGAAGTAGGGACACGGAGGAAGTGACAGAGCGCCGGTCACAGAGACAGCTGGAGAGGGAGAGGGAAGACCAGAAAATGAAGATGGTAATGATGTGTTCACAATGCTTGGATACAAACTTAGTAGATTCCTTATTTTAAGCGAGTACTTAATTCTGCAATCATGCTGTTATGTCGGTCACGACACAGAGAAAATGACGTAGTTTCAGCTCGCTGTTTTGTATCAAAATGTGAGAATATAGAATCGTGAATGCAGAATTTTTATTCTAATCTCTTATAGTTCTCAACTCTCAGGAAATGTAAGCGAGATTTCTTCATCTGTGAGGTGGATGCTTCTCTCAATTTTACATGGATATTAATTCCTCGGGTTTAATTAGCAATATACATTAATGTGTGTGTAGGGGTATTGTTTAGAGATGATTTTAAATGGATATTCGATATTCATTCCTCGCGTTTAATTAGCAAGCTACAGTATCTGTGTGCAGGGGAATTGTTTAGAGATGATTTTCTGTAAATAAACAATTTGACTTTAGTTATATACAGAATTCTACATGTAGCGGCCATTTATATATACAGAATTCTACATGTAGTGGCCATTTATATATACAGAATTCTACATGTAGCGGCCATTTATATATACAGAATTCTACATGTAGCGGCCATTTTGCTGGTTTGCCTGACTTTGCCTTTCTTTTTTTTTTGAGAATAGACTAGAGAATATTTTATAATTGCTTTAGCATCTTCTTTGATTTTTTTCATGCAAATTCAGCTACCTATCTCAGCAAGTTCAAAACCTAGAGAGTTCAGAGACTCGAGAATGTGACATGGAAACCACTCAGGAACTACAGCTAGAGAAACTACACTCAACTCACCAGCGAGTCGACTCAAAGAGCAGTGAGGAGGATCCAGTTCACTGGAACGTTTAAAGGTCACAGCTCGAGAGTTTAAAGGTCTTACACAAGGAAATAGCCAATCAAACTGAACTTGGTCACTTGTAGTTCCATATATATATAGAGACAATTTCTTTTCTATCTTTTTTAGCACCTTTTAGGCCTACGGTATTGATAATGGAATCATTGGCTAGGAGAATTATTACTTTGGTGGATTTGTCACACTACTTTCAATGGAACTATTTTTTAGATGCGCATGATGCAACTTCCTGGATGGTGCTGAGTCTGCTTGTCAACATGTGAAACCCACGTGTATTTGGGGGTAGGTATGTTTACTCTCAATTATCTCTCTTAGAAGCCACATAAAGCATTATTTTTCTGATCTAAAATTTTTCTTGAATTATTTACCTAAAATTTCTCTTTCATGAATTATATGCTGAGAGTAAACAATGTAGTTAATCAATTAACTTAACTAAAGCTAAATAGTAACATAAAGTGAAATTAATTCCTTGTGTGAAACCTTAAGAGAAACATCTAAATTTTATTTAAACTGCATTTTTTCTGTTTACAGGAGTTGTATCCCTTGTTAAAGATCAACAATGGCGGATAAACAATGTGGGATGGTGTCTTATCACCAACGGTGAAATTTGACACCTGTATACCCGTATTTCTACCAATCGTCTCTGTCCTCTTTGTTGTGTACACCAGACAGGTAAGAAATTTAAGATAATTGTTTGCAACCATTTTAATAAGATAAACAATGAAAAATATAACATTTACATGAACAGAGCACCTCATAAAAGGACATGTCACATTTTAAACACTCTCATCATTCACACATTACCATACGTTCAGTGCACATTAAAACATAGCAATGATGAAATGTAATTCAAAATCACATGTAAGGTAATATGTGTTACGTTGCGACCGTTGGGGCGAGCGCAGCAGGTGATCAAAAATGAATTATGATAAATCAATAAAAATAAAAGTAGTGACGTAAAGTACACGTAAATGAGGAATGCAAAATAAAATAAATATACCAATTTTCCAGTAAATTTTTATTATTCATAATTCATAAGATTTTTTATTTATTTATATACCAATCTGATTAAAATCATATCTCGCGAGATGGTATCCAGTCTAGTGAGATCGGCCGACATTGAGGAATTGCATTGTGGGTCGAAATTTACTGACTCCGAAAAATTCTGTCGGATCAATGTGCAAGAAATCCATTGTGACGTCACTCGAAAGGACGATAACTCCGTTAGTCTTAAAAGTAATGGAAATTGGCGCTGTGTTATTGTTCTTGTTCTCGTGAGAGTGTGAAATGGGAAACCATAATTACAGGGAACTACTGGGACGATTAAAACAAGGCATTACTGGTCCGATTTACTGACGCCAAAAAAATCCGTTGAATGAATGTGCAAATAGTCCGAATTTTCTATTCACACACGCCTTGCCGGCGAGCTGTGCTCGCTATAATATTACAAAAATTTCATACATGCTAACTACATATACTTTCCTACCCCCCCCCCCCCCCCACACCCACACACACATACTTGGCTACTTCCTGCTTAACTTTGGATCTTTCAGTCTGTTAGTGACTTACTTTAAGTGTCTTTAGACTTTATATCATAGAGCCGATATCTATTAGATCTGTAGAATTTTTTGGAATTTATATTTTAATAGTTTTTGTTACATTTTAAAGTAATTTTGCCTATTTTGCTGTTGTTTTAGATGATGGACCACACTACTTCCTTTTACAACAGGTGCCCCTACAGATTCACAAAGTTCCAATGTTGAATTTCCATGACCCCGATTGAATGGGTGCACTACTTTATGTATTCTACTTTCAAAATTTCTACTACTTGTAATACATTCAGATTTGCTTTTGAATATGCCCTATTCACTGATTCAGATTTTTGTCTACAATTGTGATATTTTATTATATCAAGAATAGTAGGTCCCAAAGTCAAATTTATACAGTATTTTAACAAGCACCTTACTTCCTCTGTCATCCATAATTCAAAGTCACGAGGCAACACTGAAGAGTTCCACTTGTTGTTTTTCAGTCCGCGACAGGAGAAGGAATGAAGTTGGCAGGACTTTCTGCACTGTCCTTTGGTAGCAGCTGATGATGGAACCGACAGCAGTTGACATGACCCGTTTCATTAAAGGTAAATCTTCGGTGTAGTGTTTATAACAGTTTTTGTACTCAACCCTGCATCTGAGCTTCAGATTCCGGACAAATCTTCTCTGCATTAATTCCATCATGGCTTTGGTTCTTCCTGGAAACATGTGACTATTGAATGGAGTCTTAGCAGTCTGTTTTCTTTGAGAGTCAAAGAAGTGGCGCAGTTCTTTGAAGTTTTCAATCATATGCTCTTGCTTTTCAGATGCACCGGAAGTAGCAGCACTATCTCCATCACTGGTGAAATGGGAAATGATGAGTGGACCGTCATCACTTTGCAGCTCACCGATGCATTCTGTAGCCCATCTCTTTTCATCTCTAATGGTGGTCTCTGGAGGAATGATTGCAGTGAAGTCTTCATGTCCTGGATAGGTAACCTCCTTTCCCTTGGTTCTAAGATGGGTGCTGTTATTGCACAGTTTATTGCCACAAAACACTGTCACAACAACTTCTTGGTAACATTTACACTTAAAGTGTATCTCACTTGTGTGGCAGCTTGGAATGGTGTTTTCCCGATCGCTCTTGAATGTCCTGCCCTATTTTCTTCATGCTGTTTTTGTTCACATCAGTGATGAGTTTGCCTACTGTGTTGCAGGTCTGATGAATGTAAGTGGCTGATGCTGGTTCGATGTTTGCGCCAAGAAGCATACCACGCATATCCTCTGTTGTAAGGATGGTACCCAAGTGGCCGACAGCCATGGACAGATCAAGCTGTGTGGCTCTTTATCCCCTTTCTGATCTAATGACTTCCTTGTACAGCTGTTCACAGTGACTGGTGTAATGGCACTTCTTACATCGAATGGAAAGGATCCTTGCCAGGCCTCGCTTTTCCTCCCCTTGCTGGTTCCAGTCCAGTGAACCATCACAGTCCGGGAATTTCTGTGAGTGCTCTTTAAATTCATGGTTCCAAAGTTTAGCAGTTTTTTCTTGATGGAGTACTTTGTAAAGTCTGGAATTAGGGCTCGGTGACTCTACATCCATGTTGGAGTGTACCGGTTGCACTTCACTCGGCCAGGGTCGCAAAATCTTCATTTGACTGCCTCTACGCTCAGCATCGCTTATTGTGAATATTCCATCCTTCTGCTGCTGTACAACGTCCTGAAACTCTTCTTTACTCAACCTCCTTATTGGACATATACACTGTACTGGGCTGGTGGTCCCTGTACTTTTCTGGCCCTTGTTGTGAGGAATGCTTCCTTTTTTGTACTGATGACGATGCAGGCACTTTGGTCCTTTCTTTTGCATGATTTATATTGAACTGTAGACTTTTTTTGGGAATATGATGTGTGTGGTGCAATTTTTTAAGTATTGTAAACTTGTCATACTTTTTATTTATTTTAGAGCTGCCATGTCTTCTAAGAGGAACCCCATCTTTGATGACTGATGGAAAAGCCCCATCACTCCTATTGCTTACGAACCTCTTATCTTAATCACTGGGCATTATTCAGTGACCACTGTTATCAAAGCTCCAAGGTACATTATTAAAGACTCGATCTTTAGGCATCATTTCTTATAGTCTCTGTCTTTGTCTTAGAAAAAAAATTAACAACTTTTTCTAATATTTTATTGAACTTGCTGTTTCTTGGTTAATTATTTGTCTATTAATTAGAGTTAAATTTACACATTTCAGGTTTCATTCCATTCCAAGCTCTTTTCTCAACAAGTCACTAATTAAATTTTATTGAGTTTTGAAATCATGTACTGTAGATAAATTTTAACAGGAATTTACTCCAGAATTCAGCAATCTGTTAAGAAGAGTTATCTTCTACTTTTTAATCCCTTAGGGTCAAAAGTAGTTTTTCATACACTAGCATATATGAGACATACTAGACATTTTCTGCGAATTTCATTAAAATTCATGAACTTTTTATTGTCGTAAAAGTCTTGCGCAAGGAAATATAAGCAAATCAAACTGAACTTGGTCAATAGTAGCTCTATATATATATAGAGACTAATTCTTTTCTTTCTTTCTTTTTTTGGCTCCCTTTAGGCCTACATTATTGATTATGGACTCAGTGGCTAGGAGAATTATTTCTTTGGTGGAATTGTCACACTAATTTCAATTTTGGGGTTGAGAAATGCATAATAATGCATAAAGTCCTTTGAATATTTTCTTTTATCTTTATACAGAACTCTTCTTCCCAAGAAGATTGAAAACATATAAAGAAGTTCAATTCTGGCAACAACCTCTTAGATGAAATTTTGTTGATCAAACTGAGATTTTGGTTTTATAGAGTTGAAGTTAGTGTCCAGATTCTGGAGAAATCTCTCAAGGACCTACTGAGTGAACTCAAACAAACTCAGATGCCACTCCCTTCGAGTTGGACACAGTGGACAGTCTGACCCAGCGCTCAGGCCGTGAACCAGCGAGTGTTACATCACAACTCAGAGCTGACCAACTTTGTGTCTGGACTTACGGAAGAGAAGATGGAGCTACGCAACACACTGGGGCATCTAGAGGAAGAGATCTGGAGATACAGGCAGATAGGTGCCGAACAGCAGGTATGTTAGTTTGTAGATAAAAGTAGAGGTATGCCAAACAGCAGGTATGTTAGTCTGTGGATAATGGCAGAGGGGTGTCAAACAACAGGTGTGTTAGTCTGAAGATACAGGCAGAGGGGTGCCGAACACCAGGTATATTATTCTTTATATACAGGCAGAGAGATGCTGAACACCAGGTATCTTATTCTTTATATACAGGCAGAGAGATGCTGAACACCAGGTATCTTATTCTTTATATACAGGCAGAGAGATGCTGAACACCAGGTATCTTATTCTGTATATACAGGCAGAGAGATGCTGAACACCAGGTATCTTATTCTGTATATACAGGCAGAGAGATGCTGAACACCAGGTATCTTATTCTTTATATACAGGCAGAGGGGTGCCAAACAGCATGTATGTTTGTCTGGAAATACCGGTAAAGGCAGAGGATGTCTGTGGATGAAGAAAATAGGTGCCAAACATCGTTTCTGTTAGTCTTTAGATAAAGGGGAAAGGTTCCCAACATCAGGTGTGTGAATCTGGAGATGAATATAAGGCTATGAGTAATGAAAGATGGATTCTGAATGTCCAGACCTGGTATGTAAATCTGAAGCTAAATATAGAACTTTGGGTAAATAATGAGGGATTCTGAATGTCAGGGACAAATGTAAGACTATGGATAGAGAACAAGAAATTCTGAATGTCAGACATCATGTAAGAGATCAGGATGGTAAGTTGGTAGAAAAATGACTATCTAGAAGTGATCTACCATAATGTTAGTTGAGACATCTGAAAACCTCAAGATATTTGTACCCACATCTAGGTCATTATGGGCTTCTTGGTTTAGGAAGTTTTTAAAAAGTCAATGTTTTTCTTCACTGTAGAATAGCCTCATGGGCCAAAGAGAGGCTGTCACTACAGCTGGCCCTTAATCAAATGGAACAGGAGCTGGACCAATGTTGGGCCAACCTCGGAGCAGATCGAGACCGAAGGTCAGGCATCGCTGGAGTAGGGACGGAGGGGGACAGGGAAAGGGTAAGGAATCAGAGAGAGAGAAAGAGAGAGAGAGAGAGAGAGAGAGAGAGAGAGAGATGGGGAGGGATAGGGGAGAGAGAGAAAAGAGACAGGGGATTAAAATACAAATACTGGTAGTAAAGGTGAATCAAAATACTGAAGAACTGACGGGAGTTGATTTTGTTGATGTTTATTTATCTTAAAATCAATGATATTTTGCATGACAAGTACATGTAGTTTCTAATTTGTATTTGAATTTAATTAACGCACATTTTTATAATATGAAGTTTTGGACTTTTTCGACAAGAATGTCGAGAAACCCCCATATGGATCATATTAAATACTATTTAAAGATAAAATTAATTAAATTAAACTATGTATCAGTAATAGATATATTTCTCGAAAATTGTATGGATCCAAGCAATATTGAACTCTAGTCTCGTTCAACCAAACGCTCGACTGACACCGTAAATCTCCGACAAGCAAGAGAGACTCTCTGCTTGTCGGAGATTTACGGTGTCAGTCGAGCGTCGAGTTGAACGAGACTATATTGAACTCTGGCGTAGGAATGCATACGACTACAAAAAATATATGAATTGTGCGTACCATTTAAAATCTGACTATTTTCAAGGTATTTATAAATAAGTTTCCTTGAAAAACAATGTTTTAGCATACATTACATCGAATTTATCAATTATTTTCAAGAACTAAGTCTTGTCAGCAGCGATGATTTGTGCTGAGGTCCAAACACTGTTTCACTTTCGGTTTGTCTGAGTAACTGCAAAGGAGAGTTGATTAAAATCAACTCCCAAAAATGCATCCATATAACCATTATAATAATATTTGAAGTTTAAACAGCATTTGTTATATTGGTACCTGTTTACTGTGATTAAATTCTGATGACGGTAAATCTGTATTTAGATCGAGCTTCTGTACGGGAAGTACCTGTGGGCGGACAATTACAGGAAGGCCCTGGTCTACCAGAAGAAGTACCTGCTCTTGTTACTGGGGGGATTCCAAGACTGTGAGCAGACCACCTTGGCTCTGATTGCCAGGATGGGGGTCTACCCCTCCCCTGAGGACCTGCAGCGAGGGACCAGGCTCCGCCGACAGGTCGCCGCATTAAGAAGTGCTGGGTGGTGGTGGCTGTAACTAGGTCAGTAGGTCAGACTGGTCACCTTGGTCAAGAGTGTCACTACATTGGTAGTGTGGTAGTGGTTCAGCCTAGATATATATATGTTTTTAATTTTCCTGGAGAAATGTACTATAATGAATATTCTGGATGTAAGTTAGCTATGTTATGAAAGGTAAGTGAAGCACGTTGATATATACATGTAATGATATCTTAACAGCTGCAGTAGATTTCTCTCCCTTTACTGTACTTGCAGGATGCAGTATTTGGTCAGGAAGTGGAAGAGAGCCACCAGAGAGAGATCCCCTGTGATGGGGGGGTACAGTCGACCTCCAACAAGGTGACATAGTGACCTAATTCTACATTTTTTTATTTCACCTAAGCTGAAAGTTCAAATGAGAATTGAAGATCACATTTTGTCTAGCGTCCGTCTGTTTGTAAACTTTTTTACATTTTCGACTTCTTCTATGGAAGCATTAGGCTGATTTCAACCAAAATTGGCACAAAACAACCTTAAGTTAAGAGAATTTAAATTTGTTAAAATGTCTGCTTTCAAGGGTAGATGATTAAAATTCAATAAAAAAATTCTGATATTTTTTCCAAATCTTCCAAAATAATTTTTGGTCAAAAAAGGTGTTAATTTTTTGGAAGGATCCTCAGGTAGTGTAGATTCTAGTTTGGGCACATCATGATCCCTGGGGGTAGGGTGGGGCCACAATTAAGGAGTCAAATTTTTACACATAAATATACAGAGTAGACTTAAAACTCTTCTCTGAACCGATATACAATATACTCGAGGAGAAGCTGGCAGTGGGATGTAAACAATCTACCCAGCTCCAGGAATCCAGTACTCTTACAGGTGTAGTAGACAAGGAATAGCACACAATAAAGATGCATGGGTACAATCAACATGCATAGTTTCCTTGCATATATTATTAAATTCACTCTGTTAAGAATAAATATGAGTACATTCCATTTTGGGAATATATAGGGAAAATCTTTTAAAGATATTCTTCTCAGGAACCGATCGGGCAGATAAGCTGAAACTTGTTTGAAAGCATTCTCTGTTACGTTAGATTAAAGTGTTATAAAATCGTAATCCCCGGGGATAGATTGGAGCTATTCGGGAGGAAAATGGTTCAGATAGATATGATTATTAAGAATTAATCTGAAAGAATCTTCTTCTCTGAAATCGATCGGGCAGAAAAGCTTAAACTTGTGTAGAAGCTCAATATGTGATATGACTATAAAACCATCTTGTTTCAAAGGGGCTCAATGAAAAACTTAAGAATATGCAGGGGAATTTTTTTTATACAGGATCAATTATACTATATTTTTGGATATTTTGTATATGATGCCATAAAGCTTATTTTAATATGTTTATTGTTGCTCAGGTGAGCGATGTGACCCATGGGCTTATTGTTTTTATAGACTTTTTAGTCGCATACTCATATCAATGGTTGCTCAATTATCAGTTGATGATCATTTTCAGTATGGAATAATTGATTTTCACTCCAATGTAAAATTTATAGAACCATTTTAAGAAGAATATATTTACAATTTGGTGTTTTATTTAATTTTTACATAAGTAAAGAAATTACATGATAAACACAGTAGTTAACAAATTGAATAATAAACATTTTTATTTCATGGCACAAGTCCATTCCACCCAACTCTAACAGTTTCTCACCACTCCGCATCAACACCCAGTCACGCCTGAACAGCTCCAGACCCTTCAACAGTCACGCCTCATCGCCCCTCCATTCAAGTGTTCATCAGTCTCCATACAGTCCGTCCTATTTGTCTTCCAGCTTTACTCAGAGACACCTTCTCCATATCACTCACTAGGGGGAGCCTCTAGTGGTTACCATGTCAACAGCAATTGAGTAACCAATGGGATATCTCCTTATCAGTCAGTGGGAGGGGTTTCTGATAGTTACTATGTCAACGGCAATATCTCTGTCCATACCACACTGCCCACGTGGGACTAAAGCAGCAAACTACACCCACTTCTGAAACCTCAGGTGCTAGAAGGTGAGCTATATAAACCAGAGATGTAAGACAGAAAATACCTAAGGTGGTATATGACACCTGTTGATATTAATGGGGATAGAAGTACATTATAATCAAAATACTTAAGGTGGTATGAGACACCTGTTGATATTAATGGGGATAGAAGTACATTATAATCAAAATACTTTAATTGGTTTGGAGTTGAGAATTTTTTCAATATTTGATTGCAAAATATGTTTTAAAAATCTTTTCAAATTTAATAAGAACTATAAAACCTCCTTAGATGTTTAAATGTAAACTTATTTCATGCAAATTCCTGTTAAAAAATAGAGGTGTTTTTTTTTCATTTCTTACAGGAAAATATTCCCCCCTTCTTCTCCCAACAAAAGTTGGTCACTCATCTCTTATACATCGAGTCAGGATCCGAAAGGCCTCGTCCCATGACGACTACATGACACGACTCGAGAATCTGCATCAGAGACCTAGCGGGATGGATTCTGTTGAGTGAAAGTGAAGGTTCAAGTCTCAAAAGAGACGCCATCGTGTTGCAGTAGGTCAGGTCTAAAACCAAGAATATTTTCAAAATTTGATATCAACTGTTGATATTTTTTTGCTGTAAACTAGTAATCATAACAAATAGTGATTTCAATTATATCACTGCTTATTTATTTTAAAAGAAAATAACAGTTTCAAACAAAACTAACAAAATTCATTGTTTTCATCAGACACATTTTCCTTTCGATTTATAACCCAGTCAGACATGATTTAGACACACCCATTTTGAGTTCATGTACCATGATTTAGACACACTCTCATTCAAAAAGACAATTTTGATGAATTTTCAGTTAGTCAAACAACGACATGATTTTGATACACTCCTAGTCAGTCAGAAAAACACAAGATTTTGAAACATTTTGTTTGAAGACATCCATTTATTTTCCACTGCTAAACCATATTCAGTACATTTACAATTATTTTAATACACATGCACTTCATTCTTTCATTATCTTATTAAGGCTGATTTATAATCTATGAATCATGTTTTCGAATTCTCAACTTGAAATTAAAATATGATATATTGCTTAAGGTAGTCCATCCATAACTAAGGTGAATTTAACAATTTTGATTGATCTATACTACATCAAATACGTATTTTAAAGCTATTATGAGGCTGACATAGACCAAACTTAGGTGTATGTATATAGTCAATTAAATGAACTTTGTGCACTTAAAACTTTTAAAAAGAGTTGTCTGCCCTTTAGGAAATTTGAAAAAAAATCATTTTCTGAAAATATGTATCGCAAACTATAAATTATTTTAGCATATTCGAATATGGAATAAGCTTTTGCAACTTTTTACCAAGAGAAATGTGAGAAAATTACTTGTACTTAAGAAATGTATTTAAACATGTATTTTTCCCATAGACTTCAATGTTAACTTCAACATATGATAAATTTATTGAAATAATTTTTTTTTAAAGATTTCAAAGGTGAAACATTATTATTTAATAAACTCCTTAAAATCAAACTAAGATTTTAGTGATCAAACTTGCAATCTATAAGATATGAAATATGATAGTTATGGATGGACTACCTTAACTGTAATAACTTAAAAAATATAATGTCAATAATGGGAGATCCAAAAAGTTTCACCTAAAACTTTTATATGATGACCGTTTTAAGTATGAGTTTAATATTGCCTGCTGTAATATGATTCCATCATCTTATCCAAATAAATTCTCGACAGGATGACATATTTCAACAATCAACAAATTTTTAAGCCAGAACTCCAGTAACACAGTATATATTGTGTGTATGTCAGAGGAGGCCAGGGTTTCTCTAGACATAGAGTGTGTCAGGATAGGCTAGCTCAGTAATGCCAATATCAACAGGCTCTTTGAATCTTATTTGCTGTGGTGTATACTCTTTGATATTTTCTTTTTGTGCTATTGTTTCAAACATTAAGGTGTTAAAAAATAATTCAAATTCCATTACTTTTAAGGAGTTTATTAGATTTTAATTTTCCAGCTTTTGATATTGTTATCAAGTTTTTAGTTGATATTAATAATCTATGAGATGTTTTTTGCCTATATATAAACAATAACTTTTGTTATTTTTCAGGTACTCCAAATCAAGGTTATTTCCACGGAGATAGGCGTGACATCCAGAGAACCTTGTTATAACTTTGTCTTCACTGTGTCCATGTCCGACCTTGACCTTCATTGGCTACATACTCTCTGATGTTGGACAATAACATTCTTTTTACCTGCAATAATCATAAGTCCTGCCATTTCAGGAACCAAAATAAGGAATGTAATTCATTGTAAAGTTGGGACCAGAAGTTTTATGTGTTTTTTGTTTTATTATTGAGTTCAATATCATGTTGTTTGATGATTTATCCGAGCTGGAGCAAATTTTGAACTCATCCAATGATTGTACGTGGCACATAATGTGCTGTTTTGTACCTATTGTTAAAACAGTCCAGTTAGTATTCATTATGCAAAGATTTATCAATATTTTATGATATTGATATCAGAGTTTTATTTGGAGAAATGTAGACATAGAATTATTATGTTTTTATGGTGTATGATATTCGTTTCATATTCTAGGGGATCATTGCTGTTTAAAACTACTCCTTACTATCTGTGATTAACCATAAATAGCTGCTTGTCTCTACCATGTAAATCTATCACACTCCCCCCCCCCCCCCCCCCCCCCCCCAGTATCATCTGCCTACCTGCCATGCAGAGAAATTCATTGTTTATATCAATAGTCCAACAGTTTTGCCCTTTTATCAATATTTTTCTAATTGTATCTGTATAACCTATTGTCTGGAGCCTGTTTTATCTTGTCGCTGATGTAACATTGAGTCTACTGCCATTATTGATTCCAACATGTTGGCCCAACACTCAAACTATTCCCCTTATGTATTGTACGAAACTTGCAACATGAATGTATTTAAATGTCTCAAGAAAAGAAAGACTATAGCAATATTCTATGATACTAATGTCAGAGTATTATTTGGAGAAATGTAGACATAGAATAATTATGTTTTTATGGTGTATGATATTTGTGTCATATTCTATGGGATCATTGCTGTTTAAAACTAGTCCTTACTGTCTGTGATTAAACATAAATAGCTGCTTGTCTCTACCATGTAAATCTATTTACCACCACCCCCCCCCCCCCAGTATAATCTGACTACTTGCCATGCAGAGGAATTCATTGTATATATCAATAGTACAATAGTTCTGTCCTTTTATCAGTATTTTTTCTAGTTTTATATGTATAACCTATTGTCTTGAACCTGTTTTACGTGTATCTTGTCATTGATGTAAAATTGACCCTACTGCCATTTTTTGATTCTCATAATTTGACCCAACACTCCCAACTATTCCCCTCAAGTATGAATATATAGGTACATGTATCTTGAAAAACTATACGGTTCTTTTAAGTTTAAATTGTTCTCTACATAAAACTGACCCAATATCAAAGATCTTAATGCCATGGTAAAATCTGCATAAATTTTATAAATCATTGTCAGGTCTATCATGTCATATGTTAAATCTTTGATGAAATCTCATCACAGCTATTTATAATCTCAATACAAGGGAGTTTATCCATGCCTGTCAAGTATTTCTCACTAGATATAATGACATTATTAGAACCCCTTTTGGTTTATTTATTGTCAATTATATTACTTGTAAATAGGATCATATATTGTTTTCTGATATGTGGATTGAATGTTTTGTCATGTATTGTATATGTTTGGATGCTGAATTGAAAGTAAAATATTTAATTTACCATGTATTGTGTTATTTACAAAACGGGATAGGATATTATTGTCTTTTGGTGTAGAGTAAATGACATCTAAGTCTAAAGGTATGTGGGAGAAATTGACATGTAAGTCACGTGAGCTGTAGGAAAAAATTACATATAAGTCACGCAGTTGATAGCTTTGTCACGTGGTCTATGGGAGAAAGTGACACTAAGACAGGTGGTCTGTAGGAAAGAGTGACACTAAGGTGGTCTGTAGAAGAGAGTGACACTAAGACAGGTGGTCCGTGGGAGAAAATGACACTAAGTCATGTGGTCTGTAGGAGAGAGTGACACTACGACATGTGGTCTGTAGGAGAAAGTAACACTACGACAGATGGTCTGTAGGAGAAAGTAACACTACGACAGGTGGTCTGTAGGAGAAAGTAACACTAAGACAGTTGGTCTGTAGGAGAGAGTGACACTACGACAGGTGTTCTGTAGGAGAAAGTGACACTAAGACAGGTGGTCTGTAGGAGAAAGTAACACTAAGACAGGTAGTCTGTAGGAGAGAGTGACACTAAGACAGGTGGTCTGTAGGAAAGAGTGACACTAAGGTGGTCTGTAGGAGAGAGTGACACTAAGACAGGTGGTCCGTGGGAGAGAATGACACTAAGACAGGTGGTCTGTAGGAGAAAGTGACACTACGACAGGTGGTCTGTAGAAGAAAGTAACACTACGCAGGTGGTCTGTAGGAGAAAGTAACACTAAGACAGGTAGTCTGTAGGAGAAAGTGACACTAAGACAGGTAGTCTGTAGGAGAGAGTGACACTAAGACAGGTGGTCTGTAGGAGAAAGTAACACTAAGACAGGTAGTCTGTAGGAGAGAGTGACACTACGACAGGTGGTCTGTAGGAGAGAGTGACACTAAGACAGGTGGTCTGTAGGAGAAAGTAACACTAAGACAGGTAGTCTGTAGGAGAGAGTGATACTAAGACATGTGGTCTGTAGGAGAGAGTGACACTAAGGCAGTTGGTCTGTAGGAGAGAGTGACACTAAGACAGGTGGTCTGTAGGAGAGAGTGACACTAAGGCAGTTGGTCTGTAGGAGAGAGTGACACTAAGACAGGTGGTCTGTAGGAGAGAGTGACACTAAGACAGGTGGTCTGTAGGAGAGAGTGACACTAAGACAGGTGGTCTGTAGGAGAGAGTGACATTAAGACAGGTGGTCTGTAGGAGAGAGTGACACTAAGACAGGTGGTCTGTAGGAGAGAGTGAGTAGGAGAGAGTGACACTAAGACAGGTGGTCTGTAGGAGAGAGTGACACTAAGACAGGTGGTCTGTAGGAGAGAGTGACACCAAGACAGGTGGTCTGTAGGAGAGAGTGACACTAAGACAGGTGGTCTGTAGGAGAGAGTGAGTAGGAGAGAGTGACACCAAGACAGGTGGTCTGTAGGAGAGAGTGACACTAAGACAGGTGGTCTGTAGAAGAGAGTGACACTAAGGCAGGTGGTCTGTAGGAGAGAGTGACACTAAGGCAGTTGGTCTGTAGGAGAGAGTGACACTAAGACAGATGGTCTGTAGGAGAGAGTGACACTAAGGCAGTTGGTCTGTAGGAGAGAGTGACACTAAGACAGGTGGTCTGTAGGAGAGAGTGACATTAAGACAGGTGGTCTGTAGGAGAGAGTGACACCAAGACAGGTGGTCTGTAGGAGAGAGGCTGTAAGACAGGTGGTCTGTAGGAGAGAGTGACACTAAGACAGGTGGTATGTAGGAGAGAGTGAGTAGGAGAGAGTGACACTAAGACAGGTGGTCTGTAGGAGAGAGTGACACTAAGACAGGTGGTCTGTAGGAGAGAGTGACACTAAGACAGGTGGTCTGTAGGAGAGAGTGACACTAAGGCAGGTGGTCTGTAGGAGAGAGTGACACTAAGACAGGTGGTCTGTAGGAGAGAGTGACACTAAGACAGGTGGTCTGTAGGAGAGAGTGACATTAAGTCAGGTGGTCTGTAGGAGAGAGTGACACCAAGACAGGTGGTCTGTAGGAGAAAGGCTCTAAGACAGGTGGTCTGTAGGAGAGAGTGACACTAAGACAGGTGGTCTGTAGGAGAGAGTGAGTAGGAGAGAGTGACACTAAGACAGGTGGTCTGTAGGAGAGAGTGACACTAAGACAGGTGGTCTGTAGGAGAGAGTGACACTAAGACAGGTGGTCTGTAGGAGAGAGTGACACTAAGACAGGTGGTCTGTAGGAGAAAGTGACACTAAGACATGTGGTCTGTAGGAGAGAGTGAAATCTAAGCCACGTGGACTGTAGGAGAAAGTGAAATCCAAGCCACGTGGTTTGGAAGAAAGGATGAAGAGAAAATGACATTTGAGTTTTGTGGTCTATGGAAGAAAGTGACATCTAAATCGCTGTCTGTGGAAAAGTGAAGAGAAAATGACATCTAAGTTAATTTGTCTGTAGGAGAAGTGATACATGACTATTAAAAAATGCGTTGTTCTGATCTTGCATGTGTAATTTGCATGAAAATAAAAACAGCATGTAAAACCACATATTTATTGCGTGTTTACTTCACCAAGTCAGTGGCTGCTTTGCTTTACCCCAGAGGGGCCAAGCCCGTGTTAACATTAATTTCAATGTAACCATTTATGGTTACATTGAAAATTAATGTTAAAACGGGCTTGGTCCCTGTGCTTTACCCCCTGTGTCTGTGTCCGGACCTGGTTAAATATAATGGGACAGGTCCTGTATCTAAGCTACTACTTGTTCTTCTTTCACCACACTTGCATGGACTTAACGGACTTATATGCTGAATCTGGGCCACAAATTTCAGATGCTGGAGGAGATTAAAGTTCGAGGAGCTGGTTAAAGTTTTTAATTTACTTTCTACTGGTCCTATCTTCATCAAACATGCATTGATGATGTGTCTTACATTATGTTTGCACTTGACAGGTTGAATTTTGACTCTGAACCATAGGATTTAGATGTTTGATGAGGTTTATGTTTTTGGGGCCAGTGCATTTTGATGACCATAACTTAATTACTTCTGGTCATATCGTCACCAAACTTGCACGCGAGTCAAATGATATTTATGCATTTGACAGGCTTGAATGCTGAATCGGATCCATAGGTTTTGGATTCCGGATGGGATTTATGTTTTTGGAGCTGGTTTTAGTTTTTTGAGCAGGTGCCCATTGATAGACAACTATTAGATAGTATCTGTTTAATCTTTACTAAACATGGATGAATGACGTATTTGATGATAGTTATGCACTACACATTATTGAGTACTGAGTGTGAGTCATAGGTTTCGGATGTTAGAGAAGATTAAAACAGGTTTAAATGTTGAAAAAAAAATGCTGTCCTGGCAAAATTTTTTGGTTTATGTATGACTATAATAAATACCTTAATAAATACTAGTCCTAAATTGCATACACTAGTATCTTCTGATACTCTTGCAGTTGACAAGCTTGCGTGCTGATTATAAGCTAAAAGTTTCGGATGATGGATAAGGTTATTGGAACTGGTTAAAGAGGCATGGTCACGATTTTTGTCAAACTCTGTTTTTCTGTTTTAATGTTTACAGTGCTAAATGAATGCATTTCTAATAATCAAATAAAATATGAGAGTCAGTCGTAGAGTTTCAAGTAAGATAGAGGGCTCACAATATTTCGTCGTGTAAACAATGCTCGTGCCCTGTTTTGTTTACATATTTTCAATATACCAGTAAAAATATTTTTCAAGCAAGCTGATTTGTTTATCTTCTTGTTCATTTTGAAAATAAATTAACAGTTTCAAACTTTTAACACATTCCTTTTAGGTTAAAAACTGGAATTTTTTACTTCAACTTTCAAAATTTAAACAAAGGCTTTGTTGACAAAGCAAAGAATTTTAAGCTCTGTAATTCACTTATAACTCAACGAATAACACTCACACTTGATTGTCTATTAAAAATGCCTTACTGAAGCATTGTAAACATTAAAATCGGAAAAAAGTAATTTTTAACCAAATCGTGACCGTGCCCCTTTAATGTTATTTGAGCAGGTCCCTTTGATGACTATTTCTGACCTCTTACTGGTCCTAGTTTCGCTAAACTTGCATGGGTGATGCATTTTATGATACTTATGCACTAGACAGGCATGATTGCTGAATCTTAGCCAAAGGTTTTGAATGCTCAATGAGGGTTAGGTTTTTTGAAGCAGCCATTGCTAAGCTTTTACTGGGTCTCACTTCACCACTTGCATGAATGATGCACCTTATGATACTTCTGCTTTTGACAGGCTTGAATGCTGAGCCATAGGTTTCGGATGCTGGATAAAGTTAAGATTTTTAGAGATGGTTACATCTTATGGAGCAGGTGCCCTTTCATTGACAAATCGTATTTTATATCATATACCTAGTAGTGTAATCAGCCTTGATACACGTGTTTTAGACTGTATGAGATAGCAAAAGGAAACTAGGGCTGTATCGCCCTCCATCAGGACTGATATTTGTCTCAGCCCGTCGAGAGAGTGTAATACCCTCAAATTTAAAATCGTCAATTCTCCAATACCTCTGTTTTTATTCAGACTAGTTTGTGAAATAACGATAGAATAACAAAAAAATTAATATAAAGCATAACTTAACACGTCTGAATATATTTTATTTTTTGTTGAAAATAAAAACAAAAGCGCCGAACATGTATCTAACTAATGGAGGTAACCTACTGACAGGTTGTGTATTTAGAACAGTAGCACGCGTTGTCTAATATCAATCAACATTCAAACTATGGAGGATATAGAGAAGAATGTAACGCTAGACTACATCTTTTAGCTAACGTACTTACGTACATTGACAGTAATTTAGTGAATTTTACTTACTTTTCATGTAATCAATTTATCAATTAGCTAAAAGAAAGACGTTAATATAAAGAATAAAATGCTTTCTTTGATGATTCATTCGGGTAATGAAGGTAGCGATCAATGCAGAACAAATTTACATAATTTTTATGGTTTTTTTCTGCAATGTCGCTACCTTCATATCCCGAATGAATCACCAAAGAAAGCATTTTACTGTTTAAATGACATGTGTTTCTGTATTGTTACGTTTTAAATGTCAGGTTCGTTGCCGATGTCGCTCTTCCGTTAACAACGATGCAAGGTTGCAAATAACCACTCGCCCACTTGTAAATGCGAGTAATTTTTACTGCGGGCGACTATTTCTCAAAGAATTATTTTGCCCACATGGAGAGTGAAACACTTATTGACTCAAGGACCAACTTGGGCAAAAGTTGCCCTATATTACAAGTTCACAATGGTTTAAATTAACCCCAAAGGAATCAAATGATACTTTTATCTAATTCTGCAGATGTTTTCACAGTCTCAGTTAACCCCTGTTGTGATTAATAACTTGAGACTGTCTTATTTTTAGGGGTTATAAAATACGAGTGATGCAACCGATGTTTCTTTCTTTTAGTGTTGATATTACAATTAGTTGGTATTTTGTAATTAGTTAATAAATTTGCCAAATTAATGCTTAAATAATCATAAAACCCTTTGTTTACAGTTATCTTAATACAATAAGATCCTTTACATAATGGTTGTAATTGGGTAAAAGCGTTGGACCAATACCTCCAAAATGCACAGAAAAACAGAGAATAATTTGATTTGTCATTTAGCTAACACAATTACAAAACATTTAATCTATAAAATTTATGAATACATAAAAAAAATTAATTTAATATATTGGATTTGATTTAAATTAATACTGGCACATAACAATTTTTATTCTCTATATCTTTATATTATAAACTAATTTCATTGTGAATATCAGTGGGCCCCTAAAAATTATTGTGGGCTTGTATAACCTGAAAAGTTGGGAGTCCACATGGCCCCTGGTTTCAAAAATGTTATTTGAGCCCTGCGTCTGAATGTCTGTTGACGGGGTGACCACTGTTACGTCCGCAACGACAGTACTGAAAGGACGACTGAAAAGCACGGTTTCTATTTATGTTGCTCGTTTATAATCCCATTTTACCTCATTTACTGTTTTTGCCATGAAATCACTGTCACTTTTAACATCACGTTTGAAAATTCGCTGTTTAAGGTTGCCATGTTAATGATAATATATGAGATATTCTGAGTGCAATTTCTGGCAAAATGGCAGGCAGATTCAAACATGTACATGTATATTAACAAAATGCCTTGGTACGACCAATTAAATGGATATTTTGTGGACATAAGTACATATGCATGTTCAAAACGGTTTGTAATGCATTAAAATGTGTTTTTCCCCTGCAGATTATTTTTAACAGACTTTAATTGACGCATAGCAGATCCGCTTCACAACTGCTACATTACAATATATGGGAGCAATTCTTACTGTGACCTGAGTGTGACCTGATCACGGTAAGATTATTCTTTCTAGGGTCTGTTCTGTAAACAGTGCGTAGGTATGGCTGTTACAACATCGAGTTCTCACTACTTCCATCCTCACCATACGAAAAGACTAAAAAGAACGTATTTCTCAATGACAACACTCCGATTGATGAAATTGAATTAATGCATTTTTTTCTTAAACACTGACATAGTCAGACTTCCAACGAATCATGGATGTAGGATACATCGGGTCCGATTATCGCCACGCTCTACACATTGCATTGTCCCGGAATCAACATAACGGAATTATTCGCATTTCGTCAAAGAAACAAGTACATAAAAACCTCTATAAGATAAACTTGCTGCACCTTTTGCTTTCCTGCTTTTAGTTTCTGCGTTCTCTCGTCATCCTCCATTTTTATCAACTTGTTTCTGTTTGCTAAGTTGTAGACGAAGTTTTAGCGGCCATGATTAATTTTCCCGTCAGGTGTCGGGTCATACTAAAACACGCCTGCCGACGCCTGCCGGGGAAAACACGCCTGCCGAGAGAAAACCGCACGCCTGCCGTTTACCTGATGGATTATTTTGATATTTTCTTTGATATTTTATTTAACTTAACTAAATTAAGTATCATAATAACAAAAAGTTGACTTTATATTGATTATTTAGCACAAAATTAGCAAAAATGTTCAATGTTGGTAAAGATAGATAACTCTTACGTAGAATTCATACGCCTGCCGAGGAAATCTAGACGCCTGCCGTTTATTTGATGGATTATTTTACCTTTTTCTTTGATATTTTATTTCTTTAAACTAAATAGATGATAATAGAAATCAAAAGTTGATTTCATATTAATTAATTAACACAAAATAAGTAAAAATCGGGTAAGCTGATAGCTCTTACGAAGAAATCATACGCCTGCCAAGAAAATGTATACGCCTGCCGTTTATTTGATGGATTATTTTAATTATTTCTTTGATATTTTAGTTAACTTAGCTTAATAATTGATAACAGAAATAAAAAGTTTACTTTAAATTCGTTAATTAACACAAAATTAGTGAAAATCGGGAAAGTAGATAACTCTTACGCAGAATGCATACGCCCGCCGAGAAGAGTATACGCCTGCCGCTTACCTGGTGGATGATTTTTCTTATTCATATTTTATGTTTTCTAACTTGATAAATGATCAGATTAATTAAAAATTTACCACATTTTTTAATTAACACAACATGAGAAAAAACCATGGGTAAATATGCGCGGAATCCATATGCCTGCCGTTTACCTGAAGATGATTCAATATTTTTCTTACGTTAGTATCTTATTTTACAGTACTAAATAGCATGCATAGGTAAAAAGGAAAAAAAATTGTGAAGGGCTTAAAAATAAAGGGAAAACTCTTATGCAGAAATCTTACGACTGTCGATTTAATATGCACGCTTGCCATTTTATTTATGTAATTTTTATTTGTATAAACTAATTTATGAATTACTTAAGATTGCTATAATATAGACTTAACATTTTGCCTTAGAATTGTATTCAGAACTTTACTTATTGCTGCTATTGATTCATCATGTTATATGAAGTCGCGTGATACGAGTATGATATAATATGTATGTCATCCCTTTTAAGTTTGACAAAGTTTTGTTTTCTATCAGAATTTAATATTTTGATTATTACGCCTGTCACTGAAGCTTTTTATGATAGAAATACAGGGTAAGATTTATCAACACGTCTATAGATCTCATGTCTATATTATTGCATGGTATGATTTTTTCATGAATTTTTTTTCTTCAGTCAACTGTGTACATGATCATAGAATAAGAATGAAATAAAACTTTCTGTGTTGTAAAGAGGGATACTATTAATCAATATCATAACTTTTCGCCTAACGCAAAAATTGATAATCTTGTATTTTCAAACAATATTTCATATAAATTTACCAAGTAAACAAATAAAGACATAACAATTAGATTTCAATGATATTAAAACGTAACACGAAACGTGTGCATCCAGTATATTTTTTTTAGGGGGGGTGTCGAGGCAAATTTTTGGTGATTTTACTAGTATTTAAAAAAAAATATTTTCCAAGGGAGGTGGGGACTCCATTACCCTACTTCCGTAAGAAATTTGACTTTTACCAGGGGGGGGGATTAACTCTACCCACCTCCCCCCGAGTAGATCAACTCATGAAAAGAATGAGTGAAAATCATTTACAAAGCCAAAGAAAAAGTCTTAGATCTACCACCAAAAAATTAATGAATGGTGAATGATATAAATATTTGATGGACGTTGATGAGTTATACTAACATTGTTATTGTTAGCAAGAACATTGATATTGAAATATCCTAATCTACGACAGCTTACTGATCACAAGGACCGATCTATAATACTGTTCCACGATCTTATGGTCTATAGACCAATTCTGTTTTAAGTGTTTCTAAATACTGGATAAAAAATCGTGTTTTAAAAATGTAAACCTACAGTAATTGTGATATCAGTGGTTTCCTATACATAGGCGTCGGAACCGGGGGGGGGGGGGGGGGGGGGGGCTGACCCCCCCCCCACTTTTTTTGCTAAGTTAGACCTAACCAATGTCAATCCGCACATAGCATCATAGAGGGTTCAGCCCCCTCCCCCCCCCACACTTTTTCTTGCAAGAAAGATATATAATTTTGCGAAATTTATAATGAAAAGATGGAAATATTAAAATGTTGGAGTTACAGGTTTGTGGGGAAAAATTTTTGGTAGGTAATATTTTTTTTTTGGAACTATAGCCCCCCCCCCCTCCCCCACGGATTAGGATAGGATTTTCATGATTTAGGGAATTAGGGTTTTTTTTCCTTCCTTGTCAAGATTTCAGAGGATAAGTTTACCCCCCCCCCCACTTTCAATTTTCTTCCGACGCCACTGCTATATATGGAAACCCTTATGAGAAAGGAGAGGGTTTTAGAAACGTGGCGTGTACATACGTGTACTTGTATATAGTTGTTTGCGTGTTAAAGCAAGTACATGTTATTAAGCTGTTTTCTTGCATTTCTATCTCTTTCCCTCTATCTTTGTCTCCTCTCCTTCTTTCACTTCCTCTCTCTCTTCTCTCTCCGTCTTTTCCATCCACTGCCCTCTCTTTCTTTCTCTCTTCATTAACGGAAACAATTCAAATATCAAGAGAAAAAATACTAATAAATGTAGTTGAACCTGCGTTCAACTGTTCTAGTACATGTATTTTTCATTAAAAAAATTTTCAATAAAAATATGGAGAAAACTGCAGCGAGTCGGTAAGCGTAAGGCGTTCACATTCCAAATGTTCGACATCTGAACGTGGTGGTTTTTTCGGTTTGAATTTATTTCATGAGTAAAAATTTTCTGAGTCAAATCTATGCAGATCGGTTGTCTTTGAACTTGATGAACGTAAAATATCTTCCAGACAATTTTCATATTAATCAACCATACTGACTATAATTAAACGTAGGTCTTGGAGGTTTTAATTAAAAAATAATAATAATAATAATGCATGCATTCGTAATTATTGATTCTTCAATGGATATAATCATACCATACGGCTAACAATATCATTCACATTCACTATCCCTCAAACGGTTACACTCATAGTTTTGTAAATAAAAAAACGGGACCACAATATGAACATGCACATACAGATTAATGTATTTTTATCTCATTTTATTTCAAATCATGTACTAATAACAAAATAATTTACTCATTATGTTCTTTGGTATTATAATAATATTTTGGGCGAATCGGGGTTGGGGCTACATGTCCGTAGATAACTACATGTATAGGGATCGTTGCTCTACTGATACACGTGTATACACACACGTGTTAGTTTCTTGTGTATTCTGTGTGAATTGAACGCGGTTTTTTGTCTCTTAAGAAACAATAGACCTTACCTACCTGTATATTGGAAGACGACCGTGAAGCACACACCTTGTACACAAGCCCCCCTTCTCTCTCTCTCTCTCTCTCTCTCTCTCTCTCTCTATCTCTCTCTCTCTCTCGTGTTTTAGGTGACTGAGAAAATAGTTATGAACGAGTCGATCTACCTAAGTATGTCTTAAGATACTATGTATAGCCTTTGAACTTACACCTAATTATTAACCCAAAAGTATTATTAAAACCTTGCAGTCCACTTTAATTATTCCAATTGATAGAGCAAGGTCGCCATATCATGGTTTCTGTCTCTTATGTTTGTATTTTTTATGTATCTATATGAAATTGAAAAATAATACCATTTCATCCTTATATATGTATATATCATGTACAAGCACTTAATAAAAAAAAACTATTTCGGATTAATAAGCCATCATTTTCTAATTGGTCAGACTTACGTCTCTTCATAAAACGTCCATAGTCCATTCATAACCGTAAACATTGAAACATTTGTGTTACTATATATCTTCGAGAAGCTTATAAAATATACAGAAAAACAAAACTTATTTTGTAGGGGAAAATATCATTCATTATTATTTACGAGACAGTCCAGGTTTATAACCAAGAATATTGACATGATTTGAATCACTTTACAACGTAAATCATTAAACCAGGGTTCTTTTTTTTTCTCCATTAAAAACCGAGACCATAAATCGTAAAATTTTAAGCTGGTCATATTTTCATCAGCTTGGAAAAATTAAACGAACTTAATACTGAATGATAACCTCAAAATAAAGCATATACTGAACATGTAGCTGCAATAATTATACCGGTATATTGATTGTGTTGAATATTGAATCAACCTACAGAGTTCTGCTTTGATTTGGTGATTGCATGCTCTATAAGTCTGCTTTTTTTCTTCTACGAACAAAAAAAGCCGGTTTTTTTTTTAAATATTCAAACTGATACCCCCCCACCCCTCTTTCCCTTGAATGGAATAATTATCCGCTACACTGATATCATGCCAAGTAAAATTTTGCTACAGGCTTATGAATGTCAAGTGTAATATTTAATTTTAATAACGCAGTGATACAATATCAGAATCTAGAGATTTAGATATGGTTTGGTGAACTAGGCAGTGAAAGTCTTGAGATGAAAAAAGTTTTTCAAGTTGTAAACAGTTACAAACATTGTACAGAACTAATTGTGTACGAAAATATAAATGCACTTTGCTTAAAAAGTCTAACCTTTCCCCATATACATTTACTAGAATTAATAATTTAGGAGCATAAATATAAAGGTTATGCCAGTCCACTTCTCTAAAGAAATGAAATTGTCGAATTGCATCTTTTGAATTGATTGAGTTGGTGTAAATATTTATCTTGAATTTTGTACTTACATGTTCACCCAACACAGTATTTACAGTTTGACTCCATACGTATTTCTGAACTTAGTACCGGGGATAACAGTTCATTAATTATATATATTCACATCAGTATACTTTCTGTTTCCTTCTTATTTCAGACACCACTTTTAGATCGTATGAACATATATAACATAAAATATTTTGATTATACGTAAAATACATGCATATTTTAAGGGTTCTTCGAAAAACTAAAGACCATCTTTAATCGAGCAGAGACATACAAAAGTCATGTACATGTATATACATATAACAGTATATATGTCCCTGATTCGAGTTTGTAATATATCTTTAATTAATTGCAACAAAAGAATAACGGTATGAAAACACTAATACAGTATAGCGATAACTATGTAAAATGCTGAAGTTTTTCAAGAAATAAAAATAAATGACATGGATAAATGATTAAATCAGCAGGCTTACAACTCAGTGTCTCGGCAGGCGTAAACAGGGTAAGAACTCTTGTCTTCTTTACAGACTTTGAACATTTTTAATAATATTTTTCATTAAACAGCGAATACAAAATAACCTTTTATTTCTTTGATCATGCATTTAGTTAGAAAACATAAAATATCCAAGAAAAAAAAAATTACCTATCAGATAAACGGCAGGCGTATAGATTTTCTCGGCAGGCGTATGCATTCAGCGTAAGAGTTATCTATTTTACCGATTTTTATTAATTTTGTGTTAATTAACGAATTTAAAGTAAACTCTTTATTTCTGTTATCAATTATTAAGCTAAGTTAACTAAAATATCAAAGAAATAATTAAAATAATCCATCAAATAAACGGCAGGCGTGTACATGTTCTTGGCAGGCGTATGATTTCTTCGTAAGAGCTATCAGCTTACCCGATTTTTACTTATTTTGTGTTTATTAATTAATATGACCGCACTTTTGATTTCTATTATCATCTATTTAGTTTAAAGAAATAAAATATCAAAGAAAAAGGTAAAATAATCCATCAAATAAACGGCAGGCGTCTAGATTTCCTCGGCAGGCGTATGAATTCTACGTAAGAGTTATCTATCTTTACCAACATTGAACATTTTTGCTAATTTTGTGCTAAATAATCAATATAAAGTCAACTTTTTGTTATTAAGATACTTAATTTAGTTAAGTTAAATAAAATATCAAAGAAAATATCAAAATAATCCATCAGGTAAACGGCAGGCGTGCGGTTTTCTCTCGGCAGGCGTGTTTTCCCCGGCAGGCGTCGGCAGGCGTGTTTTAGTATGACCGTCAGGTGTCGCTCGGTGCATCTAAAATACGAATAATCTGGATAGGAATCCGGAAGGGAAGTAGATAAAGTCAAGAAAGAGAATGTAATACATATACATGTATGTGATTCTCGTTTGACTGGTAAATATCATACGTAATAAAATGCTTCTCTGATTAAAATTACAACAATGATCATGACTTTTGAAAAAAAAAATTAAATTAAAAAAAATCAAAATCAAAAAAAAAAAATCGGGAGAGGCCGGGCTACATTATTGCAGCTAAAATAAACCATATTATAAGTTCCCCCACCCACACACACACATACACCACATAGGCGTCGGAACCGGGGGGGGGGGGGGGGCTAGGGGGGGGGCTTAGCCCCCCCCCCCCCCACTTTTTTTGCAAAGTTATACCTAAACATTAGAAACATAGTATGATAGAGGGTTCAGCCCCCCAGTTTTTCTCGCCGGAAAGATTATTGTTCCTAAATTTACCTTGAAAGATTGAGAAGTTGGATTCAGAAGCATAATAGCTTTTGATTGGATAACTGCAGGCTGGTCTTAAATCTACACGCTCTGAACAGTTGTAATTTTATCACATTTAACGTACGGGAAGAAATATCACAAAATTATAACTTTGAAAGGCTTCATTTTTACCCCATAAATTCTCTAGAATCCAAGAGATTTGCCTCCAGAACCCTCACCACGGCTGTGTCCTGGACCCATGCGGGTCTCAAGACGGCCCCAGACCCCCTGCCTACAACCCAGGCACGTACGTAGCATCGTTTTTGAAAGTGGGGGGGGGGCAGACTCATCCAAAAATTCTTGACAAGCAAAAAAAAAATATATATATATATATATATATATATATTTTAAAAAAAAAAGGAAAATGTTAAAGTTTCCCAAATTCTTCAAAATCCTAATCCTAATCCCAAAAAAGTGGGGGGGGGGGGGGGCAACTCTGTGATAATTCATTTTTTTATCAGTAAATTTAAAAAAAAATTGTTGCCGCGAGAAAAAGTGGAGGGGCCAGCCCCCCCCCCCCCCCCGATGTTACGTGCCTGCAACTGGCGCCCATGTACACTTAACTTCATATCCTGGATTCGTCCCTGAATTTTGAACTCATCAGATCATTTTACCGGGCACATAATGTCCGGTTTTAACCTATTGTACATGTTATAAACTGTTCACAGTTACCATCCGATATGCATAGACACTGGACTATAGCAATATAAATTATGATGTTATTGCACATTCATTAGGTTTTAAAAAGTGCATGCGCGAATCTAGAAGAGGCAATGTAGGAGAAGGACCCCCTGCCCCCCCCCCACCCCCCACCCCCCGCCCGGTGAAAAATTCTAATTTCTCAAATTTATATAGCAAAATTACAAATTAACCTACAACCCCCACTCCCACATCCGGTAATGAAAAATTTAATAACATTTTTTAAAGATATATGTAATAAAGATAAGTTTATCCGGCAAATGTCAACTGAATGTGATAGTGTTATTGAATTTTTTGCAAACTACATATTAATTTGTCATGTTTATAGTTGTTTCCAAATGAGAAAATCCTCAGTTGTGTTCAACTAAATGAAACTGAAATATACTAAAATAATCATCTTCTATATGAATGTAAACTATCATTCAGAAACATTCTCTCTTTTTGTAAGTGTGTAGGCCTATATCTATATATATATATATGTGTTGTTGTAATTATTGTATTTTGTCATTTTGTATGCCCAAAATGGCCCAGAATTTGGAAATAAAATTATCTGAGCTATCTTTTTCAAATCCTGGATTGATGCCTGAGATTTTATCTTAATAAAGCAGACCGATTTTACATTCTAGCAGGAAGAACTTCTAAGAACCTGATACATCGCACAAAAATACAGTCGAGCAGTGGTTTTCGGGATTTCTGGTGTTTCGAGTCATTAGTCATACCCAAATTTGCGCAATGTCTCGTTGCTGTTCGTCTGATTCATGGTAAGCTTTTTCTGTGGGTTTATTTTTTTCTGTGTCTGTGTATTTACTTATATATAAGTATATCTATTTGCTCTAATTTGGTCACGGAATTTCTTATTCTAACTTCAATTCAAATCAATTAGATTTCCTTTACTAGCTTTATAGTTTTTTTCAGTTTCATTTATAATATGCTCCGACAAAAATGGGAGGGGGAGGCAAATGCATGCAAGTTAAGAAAATTGTCTCTGCTGCAAACCCCCCTTCTCATACTCCCAATTTGGACTCGTCCACTAATCGGCGCGCAATAACTATGAATGAGACATATTAAGTCCTGCTGACCATTCACAAAACAGCTGAGAGGTTTGAATGAACTTTACCATGGAGAGGGGGTCAAATGAATTTTTTGACATTTGTTTCATAACAACTACATACATTTACATTAAACTTTAAATTGAATGTTTTTTGAAGAAAACTATCGAATTAACACACACGCAAATGACTAGTAATTGTTTAATGTACATAAGTAAGACGAACCTTTTTTAAGATGAATGAAATAGCCCAATTTATCAAAAATCGGGTCACACCCTCCAGTAAATATTCTAGCTACATGAATATATATTTGGTTTAATCTAAACTGATGATTATTTGGTAATGATGTTAATCCAACACCAGTTATTATTTATACATTGTACCATATTTACATTCCACATATTTTTTGCTTGTAAAGTGTGTTGAAAGCTACGGCAGTTAAAACACTGTTATGCACACAGGGTACTCGGAGGTTAAAATGACGAGTTTTATTATGACGTCACAAACGTTGAACTCTCTTAACTGCAACGTCACAAGCAAAAGTTCACGCTTGCGGCTGTTACTGTGGCTCTTCCATTAATATGAACATACCCTTAGGATAAGATAGGAAATCACATTTGCAGACAAGGAATGAAGATAAAATAATGTAAATATAAGCATTAAATCGTGATTTTTTGAAGTATACAGTCTCATAACTGCAGCGATGTTTGCATACAAATTTTCATAACGCGCTAACGCGCGTTACTCAATTTGTATGCACACACCGCTGCAGTTATGATACTGTATACTTCAAAAAATCATGATTCAATGCTATATTAGACCATATTTAACAACCTTTTGCGATGACCCCCCTCCCCCATCCACCTTTCAAATATGGTTAATCTATTTTTAAATCAGGATTACACACGTGCACTGAATGGTGAACATCCCTTTTACTTGAAAATTCTTGCTCACTGTTGCTTATTACATCCCACATTTAACATTTATTAATTGTAAATGTAAATGCTGACACATTAAATGTGCATCGGTTTATCTTTTTTATGAAAAATCTTGATACTGCTTGCTCCCATTGTCTGCACTGTTTGAGAGAAGGGGGGGGGGGCGTTTGCCAGGGGTGGTCCGAGGCATATTTGCGATAATTTTACAATGTAGATTTAATAAATTTTCATTTTCAGGGGGGAGGGGGGGGGGGTAATAAATGTTTGATTATGAATGATGATTATGATGATAATTAAACTGTACATATGTCAAATAAGCAAAAAATATGCAGTTTGGTGATAAACAAAATTGAATATTTAAAAAGATCAATTCAGTAAATAACAACAAAATCCCGTTTGGGATTTGAACTTGGGATGTACAGATCACAAGCCCAATACCTTATCAACTCGGCTATGGGGTAATTTATTTATTTCTCTGAAAAAATCATTTTGATTAAAACGAAATGCCGTTTCGATCAGAGGTCAGCCGTTTTGTAATGATGTGTGTTGTGTTATTCCACCTTAAGTGAAAAAGTTGTCATTTAAAGAATGACCTATATTTCCATGAAAATGACTGAAGAGGCAGCTAGCATAGGAATATGAATACTTCACATTTACGTTTCTTGGAAAAAGGTGATTTTTAAAAATGATTTTACGCTTATTTTGTTTTCTTCCACTATCTCATATACATATGCATTGATATTCTAAATATTTGTTGTAATGATGTATCTTCTAATCATGAATGGAACTATTTTTCAGCGCAATTGTATAAAGAGTACCTGACTAAAGTGATATGTCTTAAATACATAGTAAGCACAGATCAAATATAAGACAAATATTTAGGGAAAGTGAATGAAAATGCTCTTCTCGGGAACTACATTTGTACATGTACAATGCTACAATTTGTGAGATTACTTATGTAAGCATCCTCAAATAATGTAGAAATTGTGACCCCTGGACCGATATTGGGACTCCAAGAGGAGGTTCAAAGTTTAACACAGATATATAAGAGGAGTTCATTGTCCTAGAAATATATGAGAAAATGGTTTAAAAAACTGAAAAAGAATAATATATAAGGAACATTTGTTTAGGCAAGCAACATGGCCCATGGGCTCTGTTTTTTTTATGTTAACAAATACAGTGAGTCAAACTGATAAGATAATGTCTGCTATGAGAGAGAGAGAGAGGGAGAGTAAGACCCACAGAGAGAGAGAGACAGACAGAGACAGACAGAGACAAAGAGTGTGTGAGAGAGAGAAAATATGTATTATCATAGACAATCAGGAACAGACTGAGGGTGAGAAAAAGAGAGTGAAAGCAACAATAAGACAGCAAATTTTACAGAGAAAGCCAGAAAGAGTAGGAAAGATTGAAAGAGAGAGATCACCTGTTTAAAATGAAATAATGAAAGAGAGAAAATTGAGAAAGCAAGAAGAGAAATTATGAGACAGAAAGATAGGAGAGGATAAAGAAATAAAGAAAATGAGAGATCAATAGTATATGTTTAATAGAAACTTAAGTTAAATAGAGAGAAAAAGAGAGAGAGAGAGAGAGAGAGAGAGAGCTTAATTTACTCCTTGTAACAATACAAGATTAGAACTCTAATGTTCTAACGTTTAATGTTTGTAGATCAAAGTTGTGTGATGGAGTCACTGAGTGGAATCCCAACCCAAGGGACAGAAAAACCACAGCAAGGAAACCAGTGTCTGCTGAAACTGATGTCTCCCCCCGAGTTACTTCACTCTCTCACAGTGAAAAGTGTTGATGGTTGTTACCACATTTCCTGTGTGACCCCAGACCGGGTCTGGGTCAGTGATAGAAACAATCTCATCTTGACAGACACAACAGGTGTCCCTCTACATCGTGTGGAGGATTCATATAGTGATTTATATGGAGGATTACACACAGTGAACAGTGAGAGTCAATTGATTTATATAGATAGGGATTATAACATCAACAAACTGTTGAAGGATATAAAAATAACCACCACATTTATAGAGAGAACGGACTCTACATGGAGACCACAGTGTGTGTACTGGTCCCCGTCCACTGGGGATCTACTGGTCGGGATGTATAATGATGATACTGGGACAGGCAAGGTAACCCGGTACAACCAGAGCGGGCAACTGATACAGTGCATACAACACGACAACACAGGACTGGAACTGTATATTACACCTAACTATATAACAGAGAACAACAATGGGGATGTCGTGGTGTCTGACTATAGAGATGTAGTTGTGACAGAATGCGAAGGAAGACATCGTTTCTCCTACACAGGACCTCCATCAGGATCAGGACTAGAGCCACGTGGAATCTGTACTGACGCGCTGTCACACATCCTGGTGTGTGATGGATGGACCAACACAGTACAGATGATAGACAGGGATGGTCAGTTCCTGTCACATCTACTGACAAAATCACAAGAGAGTGAGCTATGGAGCCTGATCGAGTTATGATGTCAATACTCACCGTCTCTGGGTCGGATCATACAACAACAAGGTGTGTGTCTACAGGTATATCACCAGACAGGACGCTCTGACACTCACAGGCAAGTCTGAGTCATTATCATTTTTTTATCATACATGTAAATTGATTAGATAATTAAGACATACAGTCAGTGTTAATTTTCAGTCAATAAGATAATGTAAGACATGTTTATATATGCAGAGTTCTCATTAAGCACCGGCTCGTCCAATTTTCGCGAGGTATGTCCAATGCACCATGTTTGATCAATATCGTCGACATCGCCAATACCGAGTACACATTGTGTTAATATCATATTAGTATAATTATTAAATTTGCATTTGCAGCATACCATATATATCCTGTGTACAATTTCGATATCGCAATGTTGACCAACATTGAGTCGACATTGTGTCCACATCGTGTGTCTTGTTTCCTGTTTACATCATCGACATCACAATGTGGTAATTATCGAGTCGACATCGTGTCTTCATCGTACCTCTTATATCCTGTTTACATCGTCGACATTGTAGATATCACAATGTTGACCAACATCGAGTCGACATCGTGTCTTACTTTACATCGTGTTCCTTCTTTCCTGTTTACATTGTCGACATCGCAATGTTGATCGACATCGTGTAGACATTGTGTCTACATTGTACCTCTTATATCCTGTTTACATCGTCGACATTGTAGATATCACAATGTTGACCAACATCGAGTCGACATCGTGTCTTACTTTACATTCTGTTCCTTCTTTCCTGTTTACATTGTCAACATCGTAATGTCGATCGACATCGAGTCCACATCGTGTCTACATCGTACCTCTTATATCCTGTTTACGTCGTCGACATTGTCAATATCGCAATGATGACCAACATGGTGATATTCTATATGTCTTACTGTTACATTGTATATTTCTACTTGCGATGTAGAAAATTTAAATTCGATATTGGTTCAACATCGTCGATATTGCAATGTCGACAATGTTGACGATGTTAACAGCAAAGAAATATCGGCAATGTTGACGATGTAAAGTCGATATTGGTTCAACATCGTCAACGTTGCGATGTCGACAATGTCGATGATGTAAACGGCAAAGACATATTGGCAATGTTAACGATGTAAATTCGATATCGCATTTGTCGTCGTTGCGATTTTGACAATGTCGACAATGTTAACAGCAAAGAAATATCGGCAATGTTGACAATGTAAAATCAATATCGTATCAATATTGTATACATCGCAACGTTGACGATATCGAAACAGAAATATGTATTGGACATGAATACATTTCGGAGCCCGTTTTTACAATGGCGTCAGTTACTTAAAGTGGCTCATTACACCTTGAAACATTTTCTCAAATCAGCAAAAAATTACTTGATTATGATAGATATCATAATGGATAAGAAGTATCTTAGTCAAATAGGCCAAAAATGTGCAATTTTAGATGACAAATTACATTTTCAACAATTTTAATTCAGTAAATAAGAACAAAAGCTCCAGGTGGATTCGAACTCATGATCTGCAGTTCAGAAGCCCAACGCTTTAGCCACTGAGCTGCCATGATGTATACAACCGAATCGAACGATATATATAAACTATTTAACAAAATATTTAAATCGCCATCTTGTGATGTAGTGTTTTAAAAAGTATAAGTCTGGGTGTAAATAGGTACCTAAACTTTTAAAAATTAGTATGATATTCATAATATAAGGTCTTTCTTATATATGCATTAATAATTCTGGAATCACAATCTTACTGATTTAAGTTTTGCTAAGCATTTTTCTTTCCCGGTTTTGTAAGAGTCATCTGAAGCTAAGTAAAATATAGATGAATTGATGGACCAATTGTTTTAATAATGATGGGAAATTTCCGTTTCTAATAGTAGATGACAAATTTAAATTTCCTATATTTTTGAAATTTAAAGGCTTATCTTTTTCACCAGCCGTAGAATGGAGATTGGATATTGACAGGTTGTAGATGAACAAAATTGAGCCACAACAAATTGTAATGATTCCACAGTATATGTAGATGTAGCTGTATCAATACATACAAGTAACCTGTATGATATAGATTAATTAACTGTTAATTAATGCCTTGTAGATGAACACAGACCCCGTCCTGATGGGGAGGTCTTGTACAGCTCAACACCAGCCGTATAATGGAGATAGCTGGGATATTGACAGGTTGTAGATGTACAAATCTAGTCTGCTCTCAAAACCACACATGTTGTTTGTCCCTTTGTTCAACATCTGCAGCTGAAATTCACATGGACTGTAATAATGACTCCTGTTTATTTCACACTTTGTGATCAATCCAAACATGGCTGTCTGTTGCTATATGTGGAATTATATGTTATTGAAATGCATTGCAAATATATATTTTTAAATAATTAAAATAAAATTCAAATAATATTACTTAATATTGTTTAGATTTATAGCCACCATTCGATACAACTTACAACGTATGCCATTGAATACAAACATGGATTCCTGGCCATGGTTGACTATTGAAATGTCATACAGAGTTTATTGTGAAATCAAAACTTTACAAACAGACATACAGACTGATAATAGGACCTCATTCAATGATGTAAAGTCTGATAGTGGGACCTCATTCAATGGTGTAAAGTCTGATAGTGGGACCTCATTCAATGATGTTAAGGCTGATAATTGGACCCCATACTGTAACGGGATGAGCGGAGGCTACTCCAAACAACAACAAGACATCTTAAATTTAACAAAATTTAATAACAAAAAAAATAAGAGAAAGAAAGAAAAGATAGAAATATAAACACTAAACCACACAAACACTCACACAACTTTCACTCAACAAGAAAAAATATGATGTTTATACAAATGACCAAAAATAAATTAGAAGAGTGTCCGAATCTCCGGGGCTGTAGTCCTGGACCAACTACGGACAACCACAACTAGAGTAGTTTCGTCACCACAATCATCATCATCACCATCGCCATCATAATCATCGACACTATCGTCAACATCATCGCCTACAACACCATAATCATAATAGACATCATCGTCATCACCATAACATCATCGTCGTCATCAACATGAACATCGCATCGTCATCGACTTCACCATGAACGACATCATCTACACCATCATCATCGACATGACCATCATCATCGTCGTCGTCATCAACATGAACATCGCATCGTCATCGACTTCACCATAACATCATCATCTTCTCAACATCAACAATATGACACTACAACTAGAGCAGAGCTCGTGGCAAAACCACGAGTAGGTCTTCCGTTGTTGCTGCGGGTTGAAAATATATGTGATATGGTGTCAAACGATTATAATGACTAAACTTTCAGTTCTGCTTTTGTTATAAAAACGTGTTGTGATTGAAAGCCTCTAAATAAAACGTGTTTTGAAAAAGAAAGGAAGAAAATGTTTAAGAAAAATTATTTGTCGAACACAGTTTGTGTAATCGTTTCAAAAATTCTTCAAAAAATGAGATGTCTAATGTCGAGTTAAATTTTCAAAGGGTAGCAAGCATTGTTATAAACAGTATGTACTCATGATTCATGTCAGGAATTGTATTTTTTTTAAAAACCGAACCCGCCTACAAAACACGTAACCTTTTCTATGGGATAACTTCTTTATTTAAATCTTTCTAAATTTCTGAAGACTATGTGCAAGTTTAGAATTATTACGTGCCGACAAAATTTAGTATTAAGTCAAAATTGATGGCTTTTCTGAACTTTTCTACAGGGAAATGTGTGTCGTCTGATATTATTTAATGATACGAGTAGACTTGGACATTCAAAATAATATATAATCAGCTAAAAAAAAAAGATAAGCGGGAGAATTTATACAAAAGCGAGCATCTAAATTTTACACCAGATGGTGCTGTTTCATAGAGACACCGCTATGTAACGTGAATTAAATAACCTTATTTACTTTTCTCGACAATGTAATCATATGAAAAATCCTTATTTTTATGTCAGTGGGTTGACTAATTAGATTGAAAAAAAACTTCAATTGCGCTTGCGTAAATTAGAATTCTGGGAAGGAATTAGACAGTCCGTGTTAGAGAAATTCGAAGAAGTTATGAAACTGGTTAGTTTTTAGATCAAACTGCGCATTGATGTACTAGTATTAAAGGACTTTCATGGGTATCGTCTGCCCACGGTCCGTAATCCGTATGTGCAGTCATACATTGTATGTACATCGGATATTCATTGTTCAGCTAAAATTAGTATTCCACTGGCTGTAGCTAACCTTGTAAGTAAATTAAGTTGCATAACAACCTCATGATACACAACTTCAATTTAAAGTTTTTTTTTATCAATTTTCATACAATTAGCAATAAATAAAATCCCCAATAACGCACATCTACCTTACTTAAGTGTAACTTTGAGAAGCGCATATATTTTTGGGAGGCAGATATGTCGCTATATTATAGTCTGCAAGTCAAGTGAATTATCATGGTCTTTCAAAGAAATAAGAAATCTGTCGACACTTGCAGTACTTTGATGAATTCAATGGCGATCGACTGCATTGCATAATGTAGTCGTATTTCCCAAGAACAAAATTTCCTTTGACTTCAAACTTTTAATTATAATACATTATGAATTATTCTGTTCATAACTATAGAAGTTTAGCGTGTTTAACAGGTTAATTTATTAGCCACATTCTCAGGTTAAGATTTCACATCTTCAATGTGAAGATGATTGACTTCGAATAATAGTCTTATTGTTTATAAAAGCACCCTTCCAACTGTTACTCAATTAAATTTGTTCTAAGAAGCGACACAAGATTTTCGGTCGCACGTGGCGATTGAATTAACACAGACTGACCGAATAAACAAACGAGTGGGAAAACGATACACGTTGAGGAGAAAATGTTACACATAAGGAGAAGTCACCAAAAATGATTTTCGACAGATCTGGATATCTTTTCGCCAACTTAAAAAAAATCCAGCGTGAGCACTTGTCATCGGGGCGGGAGGAGGGGGGGGGGGGGGGCGCAGCAAACGAACAACCATGTAGAAAAAACTACAGAGTGATTAATATGTGGCCGATAGAATCTAATCTTAATTTGTTTAAAACTCATGTGAATATTCTTTAAAATAATCATCAAATGCCTCAATTCAGGACAATTCAGGACATTCTTTTATCGTGCTAGCACCTACCGCAAACATGTAACTCAATTCCGATGTAGAAATTTAATGGGACTTTGATTATAATTTGATTTGATTTGATTTTTAAACTACCTTGTACGCTATCGTATAATTAAATCAATGCTTAATCAACTGTACAAGTAAAATAAATTTATCTTTTCCCCTTAAACCTATAATAGTTGAAAACATAATAAAATATAGTTCTGTCCGTGCAAAATATGAAACACGAACGCGTGATAAGGTACATGTAGGATAACACGAGCCGACCGCGGATCATTGTCCACTCGCTCTGGATCTCCTCGGCCAAGTGCGAGGGATGATCATCATTTAATATTTGTGTGTGTGAGGGGGGGGGGGGTTAAATTTTTTTAGATATACAAACCAACCATTAATTTATGTCTGACGATGTTTCCGATTTGGAATAATATCGTTCATTGATATTCACTTACACTCAAATTTTTAATAAAATGAATACAAGATGGACAAACTTTTATAACATAAATAAAACAGTTCTTGTATTTACGGCTATATAAACTCAAACACGTTCATATTCATCAAGTGTGCGTCGCGGTGTGCGAAACCGCTTATCGCTAGCTAGTGCAGCCGTGGCTGATCACCTCGGCCGTGGACGAAGGATAGATTACGTAAAGGTACAACGCACAGACACGCACAGCTCAGAACCCAGGAAGATTTGAGAAGTTTGCAGTATAATGACCATATTCTATCAAATAGAATTTCTTTATTTTAAACTTGAAACCCACAATTGATATATGTCACATATTGCTTTAGATTGAGAATGACATTGCTTTTATTAATTAACTGAACGATTTCTTAATTGACACCTAATCGTTTAGTCCATAAACTTTTATGTGTAATCAAAACTAAAACAATTCTTGAGTTTGCGGCTAAATAAACTCATATATGAGAGACACACTCTCGTGTATTAGATAACCGCTGACCGCTAGGTAGCCCAGCCGCGACCATGGTGACCGATTTTCTCGGCCGCGGGCGAGTTTCGTTAACTTGGCCAAATTGCGGCGAGTACTGGTCAACACGTATTACTTTTTACCCTCATATTATGCAATACCCGAACACAAAAACAGTTTTATCAGATCAATTAAGTCACAAACAACATTTTTTGCAGCGACGCCGATATCGAAAAATTTACCGTTTTAGAGTTATGAAGCAAAGACTTTTAAGGAATCTAGACCCCTCATTTTAGGGGCTAGCCCCTTTTTTATGGTATCAAATGAAAGCTCTTAATATTCTGCACAACTTTTGTTCTTTATGTGTTTTGAAAAAATTTACAACTAAAAAGTTATTGAGCAAAGATATAAGCAAAATTTAACATTTTTTGAAACATAAATTTCGATGTAATTTTTTAAGAAGTAAACGTGGGTTAATCAAACATGTAAAACTAGGAGGACAACGTTCAAGATGTCTACTTTAAAGATTTGTAAATTAAAACTACTTGCTACGGATCAACTCGGAGCCTTTGCAGGTACACGAGACCCACTAAAAAAATATTCAAAGGGGAATAACTCAAAACCGGAAGTAGCGATTGCGAAATATTTTGTGATATAGTAAGCTATTGTCATTTCCAATAAACCCTGAAAATTTGAATAAAATCTAATGACAAACAAGCGAGATATAAAAGTTTAAAGAAACGTCTAGAAGAAAAAGAAGAAGAACTAGAGCAAAGCTCGTTGCAAAGCAACGAGTGGGTCTTCCGTTAATGTCGGAAGTAAAGCTGGAAGTTCCTGTAAGAAGCAAAGCTCTTGAACCAATAACAAGAGTTACTAAGATGAAAATATCTAATTGTTCCTGGTACGACTTAACAAAATCCGAATGATTTTAAGTACGACTTAACAAAAACCTTTCTGATTTCAAGAACGACTTAACAAAAAAAATCCGAATGTGTTCAAGTACGACTTAACAATTATTTTTGGTACGAGTTAATATTACTTTAAAACATTTCGCTATTTTTTAAACCAAGGATGCGGAATCAAAATTTCCGGAAAAATCAATTTTTAAACCCCGATATCTCTGTAATGCATCGTCCAATTTTAAAACGGTTTTCAGTGTTAGATTCAGCTTAATAAGCTATACAAAACACATGTTCATTTTTGATTTGATAAAAAAATTCAATTTTTCGAAAAATTGATTCACTTCCGGATTCGACCAGAAGAGACAGATTTTCATTTCCAGCCTTATTACAGTGGTAAATCGACAAAATTATTACCATTGAAAATTCCAAGCCTCTATCTCAAAGCGTTTTCATGAAACATCGAAGTCATCAAAATGACTTTATTAAAATTTTATAAATGACGTAACGTAAAAACTGAAGTGACGTTTTCAAAGAAACTTTGGAATTTTTGAGGCATAATAGTTGCACACAATCTCTGAAAGTTTCATTTCAATCGGTTAAAAGCTTTTTGAGTTATAAAGCCGAAAAGGAGTCAGAAACAAAAGATGTCACCTTTGACCTTCCAAACTGTGTGCTTGTTGCACCATCAAATGTCAGAAACTTACCAATGTACAGTTTATTATATTTCTGTGAATATTTCCTATGTAAAATTAAAATGATTAAACATGCTATTCCATCTAACTGTGAAATAGTTTCTATGGTATCTGTCCATGGTGAATAGTCAACGAAAGTATTCACCGGCAGCATACGATTTCCCTCCTTTTTAAACTCGGAACACCTCTGATATAATCCGATCACAACATTAAATTCAAAGTCCGATAATTCTAATTTGTTAATAATCAAGAAATTCTGCATCGCCAACAAATAAAGTTTTCTTCAGAATAATAATTAAAATACCTATAGCTATTTACTGACTATTTGGATGACAGAAAGTTTATTGTCCCCCTCAACAGCAACTATTTCACTTGGCTTCGCCCCATGAAATAGTGGCTGTCTTGGAAGACAATAAACTTGCTATCATCCTCATACCCAGTAATTAGGTATATAATGTCCCATCCACATAAATTTCGAGTTATATAACCTCCCATTTGTAACCTGCAATTTCACAGTGTATAGTCAACACAACAGTCTTAGCCGCAAGTTTCACCATTCAATTCTCATGTACTTATTAAACATTAGGGGCCTTCATATTGCATACCAATTCCAACAAGGGAGATCCCTCTAATGATAATCATTAAAATTCATTTTATGAATCTTAGCAACACTCATAAGCCTTCAAGTACAGCATCTCTTAAGGTGGCTCAAAACACCTTGAAATATTTTCTCAATTGACAAATCAGCAGAAAATTACTTGATAATGTTAGATATCATAATTGATAAGAAGTGTTTAAGTCAAATAGGCAAAAATGTGCAATTTTAAATGAACAAGTACATTTTTAAAAATTTAATTCAATAAACAGTAACAAAAGCTCTAGGCAGACTCGAACTCGAATGGTTTAGAAACCCAATACTTTAACCATTGAGCTATGACGATATACAACCCAATCGAACGATATGAAGAGTTCAACAAAACATTTAAATCGCCATCTTGTGACGTAGTGTCTTAAAAAGTATAAGTCTAGGTGTAGTGATGTACCTTAATTTACAAAAATATTAACGGGTACTTTATCCGAATCTGTCCCTTGCTTCCTTTAACTTAGTACATTTTATGAACAGATGTCTTGTCTTAGAATAAGAAAGCTAATGCAATTCTGAGAAAAAAGTATATTACATATTGACAATTCCATTGAGGTTTAATAAACATATGGCCATTTAAGTGAACCCACCATATTCAATTTCTTTTACTCAACACAGATTTACAGGGTTCTCCATAGTAAAACATCTTTACCTGACCTTTTAGAGGTCAATTATTTTTCAACCACCATTAATAAGAAACCTTATTCAATACAACATACATCTACATGATATTATCTTGATAAAAGCATCACTTCACTTAGAAATACCCTTACATGTATACCCTCCCCCTATCTTTTGATTTTCATAAAAAGTCATGGTTTGAAATCTTTTACCTAATTTTATGAAACTTGTGGCAATTTCTTTGAGTCATTTCTCACACATATTTGAAAACAATCATTAATGATACTAAAATTTGATCTTTTTTGTTTCTTGAATGATTTGTAGCATTTTAATAATTAAATAGACATGTATTCTTGCATGTGATTTCTTTTTTCCATGAAAAAAGGTAAGCTAACAATCATATTTATTGAATATCTAATCTATTCTGGTTTCTTGTCTCTTTTTAACCATGCTAAAACAGTAAAATCAACAAGTTCAACATCTGCCTTAAATAAAATTAAATTCAAACACACCCGGGTAGCTGGAGGCGGAGGAGAATTCCATTAAAAATGTTAAAATTTGACATGTTGTGTCTACTTTTTTTAATGCACATATACCTTAAAAGGATGAAAAGAGATTGTTTCTTGCTCATTTCAAAAGTAATTATCATTGCAGGTGTTATTCAAAAGTCAAATGTACATTTACATATCCTACATGTAATCTTAATGGAGACAATTGGAAATAGTTGGGTGATTTTTCAATTATGTAAAGACATCTAAATATCTTTATAAAATAAAAAATGAAGGAAATATAATTGCATACTTTCATTGAAAAACAAATTTTCACAACAATCATTTTTCTTTAAACAGCCTTAATTTTGTTTTTTTATAATTTCTTATCAAACATGAACAAACCACAATAGGGCATGATGCTTTCTTAAAGTTCCATTATTGTTCATGCATTATCCTTTTTAATTTGAAATACCGGTAGATAGTCTGTAGAACACAAGGACTATGCATGTGGGTAGAGGTGACAGGTTAACCTCAAGAGCTGAAACCATACGAATCAACAGGTAAAAGTAATGTGGTAACAAGAGTTCGTTTTGAGCTGAAATGAAAAAAAAAATTAGCTGAGTTAAAATACATGAACTTGTAATAGCTGTGCTTACACTAACATATACATAATGTTTTTGGAAAAAATAAACTGACCATGCAGTGTTATAAGTATGACATATCCAAATACATGACATTAACATTTAGGCAGTACAAAAACAAAAATGTGCATATCAAGTCATAATATCATAACATTAAAAAAATTTCTTGGGTGTAGACATATCAGATTGAGAGAGAGCGAGAGCAAGAGCAAGAGAGAGAGAGTTTGTTTTACTTGTAGTGCAACAGCAATATTTCAATTCATAAACTACAAAGGAATACATGTATTACCAATCTGAACAGCGTCAAAGCATAAGCTTCTGCTACATGTATACCATGTTTTGTCAATTCTACTGGGGTTTTTTGCGAATAAATTTAGCGAGGTTTTTTTTTTTTTCTTATGAGTTATGTTTTGAAAACAATACTATGTATAATGCGCAGAAAATTCCAGGAACAATTTTACAAAGCTTTGGATTTTGGTTGCACATTGAAAAAATGAGGGATTGATAATAGGAGCATGCTCATTTTAAAATTCAATCCACTTTAGATTTCTTTTACAAGACCGAGATATTTTTGTCACAAAATTAAGTTGCCCTCTGACACTTTGCCAAGATAAAAAATTTGAGAGAGAGAGAGAGAGAGAGAGAGAGAGAGAGAGAGAGAGAGAGAGAGAGAGAGAGAGAGATCTAAGGCACATGCAGTAAAATTATTTACATACTATGTAGATGTGATATGCATGTAAAGCTTACCTAAAATGAATCAATATGTATAAAAGATAAACTAATCTCTCAAATTACAATGATTCTGTGAAATACTTATATCTTGAGAAGACTGTTTAATAGATATCATGGAACATTGACCTAAAATCTGAGCTTGATATAATACGAAATTTGAGACTTTTCATCTAGCACCCTGTTTTACATGCTCGTTACACAAGCAATAACCATATATAACAGAGAGAGAGACAAAAGGTCTAATTTTAATTAGATTGAATATTTACTATGTGAAATATATTTCTTTAATTAAACACAAGCCTGAGTTTTTTAATTTATAAATTAAATGAAGGCGATATGGTAAAGATCTGCTATATTCAAATATTTAGGGCAAAGTTATCATCATGCAAACATGCACTCCAATTACAACATTCTATTCTTGTGTACCATGTGTACCTTAAGACTCCCACCGCTTTAAAATGCACTGTTTTACAGTGTGTGGTGTGTTGTTCAATACAAAGTAAGACATACATATACATAATAACAAATAGAAATTCAAAAGATGGTGTGCAAAACATACCCGTGAAAATACACTGGACATATAATATTCCGAGATTCCTCTTACTCTAACGCCCGCTTTTATATTGTGACGTACTTCAAAAGCGGGGGTTAGAGTCAGAGGAATCTCGGATTAGATTGAAAAGTGCAAATACTTTGAAAAGAAAAAGTCAATACGACATATCCTGTATTGAAACATACCTTTATGATCTGTCATACGTTAGTTGAGCTGAAATTTCCACTATCGATGTCTTGCAGGCCATGCTTCTTTTAAAAATGTAGACAAACCGCTATCAGCTGTTGTTAAAACATGGCGAGTTGACATGGGGAATCGTACGATAATTATTTCGATTAAGACTAAAAAGACTATAATAAAAACTAACAACGTAATTATCGAACGAAATAAGGAAATTGTTTCGATAAACACTCTGATTAACATTTAAAAAAAGGAGTTCGGTTTTATGACCTGTACGAACGGTTTTCAGAAGGAGTTACTTTCAGTGTGAATTATGCACTATTTTTCAAACCAATAACACGGAATCAAAATTTCCGGAAAAATCAATATTTAAAACCCGATCTCTCTGCAATGCATCATCCGATTTTAAAACGAATTTCAGTTTTGTATTAAGCTTTGGAAACTCTACAATATGCACATAATTTTATGTTTTTTATATAGTTTCATGATCAGGACGAATTATTTTCAGTAGAAGTTATTTTCAGTGTGAATTTTGCACTATTTTTTAAACCAAGAACGCGGCATCAAAATTTCCGGAAAACTCAATTTTTAAACCCCGATTTCTCTGTAGTGCATCGTCCGATTTTAAAACGGATTTCAGTTTTAAATTAAGCTTAATAAAAGCTTTTTTGCTGCTTCATGATTAATATCAAATTATTGGTCAGAAAAAAGTTATTATAAAAAGACTTAGTAGCCCTCCTGACCCCTAATTTGAGGGGCCAGTCCCTATTTCTTGATATCAAATAAAAGTACTCATTAATATAAACATATTTTGTTCTACAAGAGTTCACGAATTGTAAACCGTTCTCGACATATCTAAACAAATGTGTTTTAGGGGCCGACCCTTTAACCCCTTACCGGGGCCACTGACAACCAAATTTTTGGTATCGTATTGTTCAGAACATTATTTTGAACAATTTTTGTTCTACATTCCTTTTCAAAATATTTATCCTTTTTCAGATATTAATGATCAAAGTTTTGAATTCTGGCCCCTTTTAACCCCTAATTACGTAATATAAGACTTAAGTATGGTACTATATAGATAAACAGCTGCACAATGAACATTTTTGCTTCTATAATTAATAACAAATAATTGTTCAGTAAAAAGTTATTGTAAGAAGACATTAGAGCCCTTTTGGCCCCTAATGTGAGGGGCCAGCCCCTTTTACTTGATATCAAATGAAAGGTCTCGAAAATATAAACATATTTTGTTTTACAAGTGTTCACGAAATGTTAACGGTTCTTGAGATATATGTACAAATGTATTTTAGGGGCCGACCCTTTAACTCCTAAATGGGGTCATAATCAAAAACATTTAAGGTTGCATATTGTACAGAACAATTTTTTGAGCAACTTTTGTTCTACATTGCTTTTAAAAATATTTCTCCTTTTTCAGATAATAATGATCAAAGTTTTGAACTTCTGGCCCCTTGAAGACCCTAATTACGTAACATATGGCTTAAATATGGTACGGTATAGATAAACAGCTGTACAATGAACATTTTTGCTTTTATAACTAATAACAAATTATTGTTCAGTAAAGAGTTATTGTAAGAAGAATTTAGAGCCCTCTTGGCCCCTAATTTGAGGGGTCAGCCCCTTTTTGTTGATACCAAATGAAAGCCCTTAAAAATTAAAACAACTTTTGCATTACATGTTATAACAAAATATGTACACATCGAAAGGTATTACAGAAAATGTGCAAAAATTTCGTGAAAAAAGTTGATGCTAATTTTCAGGTTCAGGCGAGCTTCAAGGCCTTGAGCAATTTTCATAATTGGAAGCATGGGGGTACATCTACAGACATTTATCTACAATCCCTGAAAATTTTAAGCTTCTACCTTGATTAGTTTCGGAGGAGATGCGTGGACAAAATGGCCCTTAAAAATTTACAAAATCGTCTATAACTGAAACCGGAAGTGACGTCATCATTTGAAAATTTGATAATATGTAGCGACGACGTTGTTCTATCACTCCTGAAAATTTCGTGCAAATCGGTTGGGTAGTTTTTGAGAAATGACGCTCCCAAAAAGTCAGAAAAAGAAAAAAAAGAATAACTAGAGCAAAGCTCGTTGCAAAGCAACGAGTGGGTCTTCCGTTAATGTCGGAAGTAAAGCTGGAAATTCCTGTAAGAAGCAGAGCTCTTAAATCAATTACAAGAGTAACTAAAATATAAAGATGGAAAAATCGAATTATTCATGGTACGACTTAACAAAATACGAATGATTTTAAGTACGACTTAACAAACACCTTTCCAATTTCAAGAACGACTTAACAAAAAAAAATCCGAATGTGTTCAAGTACGACTTAACAATTATTTTTGGTACGAGTTGATTTCACTTTAAACATTACGCTATTTTTTAAACCAAGGACGCGGAATCAAAATTTCCGGAAAAATCAATTTTAAACCCCGATATCTCTGTAATGCATCGTCCGATTTTAAAACGGGTTTCGGTTTTTAATTAAGCTTAATAAAAGCTTTTTTGCTGCTTTAAGATTAATATCAAATTATTGGTCAGAAAAGAGTTATTATGAAAAGATTTAGTAGCCCTTCTGGCCCCTAATTTGAGGGGTCAGCCCCTTTTTCTTGATATCAAATAAAAGGTCTCGCTAATATTAACATATTTTGTTCTACAAGTGTTCATGAATTGTAAACCGTTCTCGAGATATCTGTACAAATGCGTTTTAGGGGCCGACCCTTTAACACCTTACCGGGGCCACTAACAACAACATTTTTGGTATCATATTGTTAAGAACATGATTTTGAAGAACTTTCGTTCTACATTGCTTTTAAAAATATTTCTCCTTTTTCAGATATTAATGATCAGAATTTTGAGTTCTGGCCCCTTGAAACCCCTAATTACGTAATATATGACTTAGGTATGGTAATGTATAGATGAACAGCTGTACAATGAACATTTTTGCTTCTATAATTAATAACAAAATATTGTTCAGTAAAGAGTTATTGTAAGAAGACATTAGAGCCCTCTTGACCCCTAATTTGAGGGGCCAGCCCCTTTTTCTTGACATCAAATAAAAGGTCTTGTAAAAATAAACATATTTTGTTTAACAAGTGTTCACAAAATGTTTACCGTTCTTGAGATATCTGTACAAATGTGTTTTAGGGGCCGACCCTTTAACTCCTAAATGGGGTCATAAACAAAAATATTTAAGGTAGCATATTGTACAAAACATTATTTTGAACAACTTTTGTTCTACATTGCTTTTAAAAATATTTCTCCTTTTTCAGATATTAATGATCAAAGTTTTGAACTTCTGGCCCCTTGAAACCCCTAATTACGAAATATATAACTTAAGTATGGTACTGTATAGATAAACATCTGTACAAGAACATTTTTGCTTCTATAATTGATAACAAATTATTGTTCACTAAAAAGTTATTGCAAATATACTTTAGAGCCCTCTTGGCCCCTAATTTGAGGGGCCAGCCCCTTTTTCTTGATATCAAATAAAAGCCCGTGCAAATTGAAACAGCTTTTCGATTACATGTTTTAACAAAATATTTATACGTCAAAAGATATTACGGAAAATGTGCGAAAATTTTGTGAAAAAATTTGGTGCTAATTTTCAGGTTCAAGCGAGCTTCTAGGCCTTTCGCATTTTTCGCAATTGGAAGCATGGAGGGAAATCTACAGACATTCATCTACAATCTCTGCAAATTTCAAGCTTTTATCATGATTAGTTTCAGAGGAGATACGTGGACAAAATGACCCTTAAAAATTTACAAAATCGTCCATATCTGAAACCGGAAGTGACGTAATCATTTGAAATTTTAATAATCAGTAGCGACATTGATGCTTTATAACTCTTAAAAATTTGGTGTAAATCGGTTGAATAGTTTTTGAGAAATAACGCTCCAAAAAAGTCAGAAAAAGAAAAAAAAGTATAACTAGAGCAAAGCTCGTTGCAAAGCAACGAGTGGGTCTTCCGTTAATGTTGGAAGTAAAGCTGGAACTTCCTGTAAGAAGCAGAGCTCTTAAACCAATAAGAAGAGTAACTAAGATAAAAAGATGAAAAAATCGAATTATTCCTGGTACGACTTAACAAAAACCGAATGATTTTAAGTACGATTTAACAAAAACCTTTTTGATTTCAAGAACGACTTTAAAAAAATCCGAATGTGTTAGAGTACGACTTAACAATTATTTTTGGTACGAGTTAATTTTTCTATAAACATTACGCTATATTTTAAACCAAGGACGCGGAATTAAAATTTCCGGAAAAATCAATTTTTTAACCCCGATATCTCTGTAATGCATCGTCTGATTTTAAAACGGATTTCAGTTTTAAATTAAGCTTAATAAAAGCTGCTTTGTTGCTTTATAATAAATATCAAATTTTGGTCAGAAAAGAGTTATCATAAAAAGACTTAGTAGCCCTTGTACCCCCTAATTTGTGGAGCCAGCCCCTTTTTCTTGATATCAAATAAAAGGTCTCGCTAATATAAACATATTTTGTTCTACAAGTGTTCATGAATTGTAAACCGTTCTCGAGATATATGTACAAATGTGTTTTAGGGGCCGACCCTTTAACCCCTTACCGGGGCCACTAACAACAAAATTTTTGGTTTAATATTGTTCAGAACATTATTTTGAACAACTTTTGTTCTACACTGCTTTTTAAAATATTTCTCCTTTTTCAGATATTAATGATCATAGTTTTGAGTTCTGGCCCCTTGAAACCCCTAATTACGTAATATATAACTTAGGTATGGTACTGTATAGTTGAACAGCTGTACAATGAACATTTTTGCTTCTATAATTAATAACAAAATATTGTTCAGTAAAGAGTTATTGTAAAAAGACATTAGAGCCCTTTTGGCCCCTAATTTGAGAGGCCAGCCCCTTTTTCTTGATATCAAATTTAAGGTCTTGCAAATTTAAACATATTTTGTTCAACAAGTGTTCATGAAATGTTAACCGTTCTTGAGATATCTGTACGAATGTGTTTTAGGGGTCGACCCTTTAACTCCTAAATGGGGTCATAAACAAAAACATTTAAGGTAGCATATTGACAAGAACACCATTTTAAGCAACTTTTGTTCTAAATTGCTTTTAAAAATATTTCTCCTTTTTCAGATATTAATGATCAAAGTTTTGAACTTCTGGCCCCTTGAAACCACTAATTACGTAACATATGACTTAAGTATGATACTGTATAGATAAACAGCTGTACAATGAACATTTTTGCTTCTATAATTGATAACAAATTATTGTTCAGTAAAGAGTTATTGTAAGAGGACTTTAGAGCCCCCTTGGCCCCTTATTTGAGGGGTCAGCCCCTTTTTCTTGATATCAAAGGAAAGCTCGTGAAAATTGAAACAACTTTTGCATTACATGTTTAAACAAATTATGTGCACATCGAAAGGTATTACAGAAAATGTGCAAAAATTTCTTGGAAAAATTTGGTGCTAATTTTCAGGTTCAGGCGAGCTTCGAGGCCTTGAGCAATTTTCATAATTGGAAGCATGGGGGTACATCTACAGACATTGATCTACAACCCCTGAAAATTTTAAGCTTCTATCTTGATTAGTTTCGGAGGAGATGCGTGGACAAAATGACCCTTAAAAATTTACAAAATCGTCTATATCTTAAACCGGAAGTGACGTCATCATGCAAAAATTTAATAATATGTAGCGACGATGATGTTCTATCACTCCTGAAAATTTCGTGCAAATCGGTTGGGTAGTTTTTGAGAAATAACGCTCAAAAAAAGTCAGAAAAAGAAAAAAAAGAATAATAAGAATAAAGAAAAAGAAACCGTAGAATAACAAGAGGGTCTTCCGTTGGAAACGGAAGACCCTAATAACTAGACACGATCTCGTTGCGAGCAACGAGGAGGTCTTCCGTCCGATTTTTAGAAGGCAATATGACATCATCGACTTTGATTTTCAACCAAAAAACATGATATGGAAAAAAGTGTGAAGAACTTATGCTTTTTTTTATCGCATTTTATAACTTCTCTTATATTGCTTTTTCAAATACTTGCATTTCTCCAAATTGAGATAGAAAAGATTAAACTTGTTTACCTCTGGCTCCTAAAAACCCTAATTAGGTAACGCAAGAGAAAATCATTATATTGTTAGGATATATGATAGTATTATACCTAATTCAGCTTAAATAACCTTTCACAATATAGCTCTTAGTAAAACGCTATAGATTAAGGACTTTAGAGCCCTTTGATCCCCTAATTTAAGGGGCCAATCCTTTTTTCTTGAAATCAAATGGAAGGTCATTTAATTCTGAACACATTTTGTCGACAAATGTTTGGAAATTCGTTACCGTTCTTGAGATATATGGGAAAGAAGGTTTTAGGGGCCAATCCCTTATTTCCTTATAGGGGCCGTTGAACGAAATTTTGTGGGTTGCATAAGGTTAAGAACATCATTTTGAACACCTTTTCTTCTGTACTGCATTTCAAAATATTTTTCCTTTCTGAAATATGGGTGATCAAAATTTTGGACTTTTGGCCCCTAAAGACCCCTAATTACATAACACATGATAAAATCATTACATTGCTTGGATACATAACTGTAAGATGAACATATTTGCTTCTATAACATTTTACAAAATATCCCTCAGTAAAGGGCTATAGATAAAAGACTTTAGAGCCCTTTGGTTCCCTAATTTAAGGGGCCAGCCCCTTTTTCTTGATATCAAATAAAAGGTCACTTAATTCCAAACACATTTTGTTCAACAAGTGTTTAGAAATTTGTTACCGTTCTGGAGATATATGAGAAAGAAGGTTTTAGGGGCCGATCCCTTATTTCTTTATAGGGACCGTTTAACGAAATTTTGAAGGTTGCATATTGTTAACAACATCATTTTGAACAACTTTTCTTCTGTAATGCATTACAAAATATTTTTCCTTTCTGAGATATTGGTGATCAAAATTCTGTACTTTTGGCCCCTAAAAACCCTTAATTACGTAACACATGATAAAAGCCTTGCATTGCTCAGATACATAACTGTGAGATAAACATATTTGCTTCTATAACATTTCACAAAATATCCCTCAGTAAAGGGATACAGATTAAAGACTTAAGAGCCCCTTTGTCCCCTAATTGTAGGGACCAGCCCCTTTTTCTTGGTTTTAAATGAAAGATCCTGTAAATATAAACCTTTTTTGCAATACATGTTTTAGCAAAATACTTTTCAGAAAAGAGATAAACACAGAAAACCTAGAAAAATTACGATGTTTTTTTTAACTTAATTTTCAGGTCCAGGCGAGCTTCTACGCCTTTTTAGTCAGACAAATTTGATTGACATCATACACATCTACAATCTTTTGTCTACAATCCCTAAAAAATTGAATTCAATATCTTTTATAGTTTAGGAGTAGTAGCATGGACAAACTAAGCCTCCAAAAATTGCTATCACGTTAAAATATCGAAAACGGAAATGACGTCATCAATATAAAAAATTTCCAATAAGGTTCAGATCAATATCTATCAAATCTGAAAGTTTCATGAAAATCGGCTGAGCCATTTCCGAGAACTCGCGCGGACAAAATTTGTAAGAAAAAAAAAAAGAAAAATAACTGGACACGATCTCGTTGCGAGCAACGAGGAGGTCTTCCGTGTGATTTAGAACATGAAATACATGTACGACCTTGGTTTTGCTATTTAACGGCCAAACGTGATTTAAAATATAAGACAAAGGTCTACATTTTAAGGGCCAGATATTATTTTGTTTTAGATGTATGAGCTTTGGTTGAAAACATTTAGACCTCTAATTCGAGGGGCCAGCCTCTTTTTCCTCGTATCAAATGAAAAGTCATTTACTTTTAAAGATATTTTGTTCAACAAGTGTATAGAAATTTGTTACCATTCTTGAGATATCTCAGAAAGAGCGTTTTAGGGGCCGATCCCTTTTCTCCTTTTAGGGGTCGTTTAACGAAATTTTGAAGAATCCATATTGTTTAGTAGATCATTTTGAGTATCTTTTCTTCCATACTGCATTTCAAAATATTTTTCCTTTCTGAGATATCGGTGATCAAAGTTTTGGATTTTTGACCCATTAAAAACAATAATTACGTATCACATTATAAAATCATGACACTGCTTGGATACATAACTGTAAGATAAACATATTTGCTTCTATAATCTTTCACAAAATATATCTCAGTAAAGGGGCTATAGATGAAAGACTTGAGAGCCCTTTGGTCCCCTAATTTGAGGGGCCAGCCCCTTTGTCTTGACATCAAATAAAAGGTGTTATAAATATAACAATTTTTAACATTATATATTCAACAAAATATTATTCAGAAAAGAGATAAACAAAGAAAACCAGAAAAAATTATGATATTTGTTTAATCTCAATTTTTGGGTCCAGGCGAGCTTCGGCGCTTTTTGCGATCGAAATGATTTTAAACCTTCATGCACAATTTCTATCTTCCGTCTACTACACTGAAAATTTCAAGTGTATATATGCTATAGTTTAAAAGGAGTACTGCCGACAAAATCTCTCTGAAAATCGACAAAACGACTATATCTCAAAACCTGAAGTGACGTCATCAATAAAAAAAAATTCCAATACGGTTCACATCGTCATCTATTAGACCGACAAGTTTCATAAAAATCAATTGAGTAGTTTTCGAGATCTTGCGTGCACAAAATTTGAAAGAAAAAAAAATTAATATAGAAGAATACGGGAAAAGGAACAAAGCAATAACAATAACCTTTTCCGTTGGTAACGGAAGACTTTAATAGTATAGAAGAATGAGAACGCGTAGAAAAACAGCAAGGTCTTCCGCTGAAGACGGAAAACCTTCATAATAAAGGACTGTTTTTGTCTAAATCTTAAAGGTAGAGTGTTTTTCAACTTGTACTTCAGTCTAACCTTTATTTTGAATATCTTAGTTAGAAAGTCAAACAAAAATGGAGAGAAGGAAATAGAGAGAAAGAACAAATCTTGGCGCCGGCGAGATTCGAACACACAGCCTTTGCAGGTGTCATGACAGTATTTCATCGTAGACTGGTCATCTGTCTCTATCGTACGAAATATATATCGCGCATATCAGACAGGCATTGCCAGTCTATATTTCATCATCGAAGGTTCACGTCAAAACATGGCCGACGCGAAATAATTCCCGATTTTCTCTTTAAATTCCGGGCCTTTCCGCCCGGGACAGGAGCTGAATTTTTGTATGAGATGAAAAACAACGTGTAAGATGTCTCACTACTCAGTTTTGGTAACAGTGCGAGGTCATTTGAAATATTGATGCGTGTTTGTGTCTGGAGAGGGATGAAAAGGACCGAGCTTGATTTTCGTCGTAAATAAATCGAAAGTAGAATTTTGAGGTGTGGATCTCGGATTCGGTTAACGACAATTAGGGGAAGTCCTAAAACAATGACTGATGCATTTTACACATGTATTTCAGAGTAGAGATTTTTTTGTGTCGTTTACTATTATGTTTGACTGTTTTATATCAACAGGATTGATAAAATTCTTATAAGTGTAGAAATAACGAAATCAGTAACACGTAAATGTATTCATAAAAGAATTGATGACAGTGATTTCCACAGTTCTAACATTCATAAGTAGTTCACACGCTATCGTAGATACAGACTAAACGGAAAACAAGAAATATACATGCAACAGAAATATTACGCGGCTGCTTACATCCCTTGCACTGTGTTTTTAAGTCCCCGTACAGGCTATACTCGCGGCTTGATATCGGAAATGTCTTTTTAGTTGTTCAACCCGCTGCAAATGTGGCAGAAAAACAGAATGAGGTCCGAGGTACATTTACACAAAATTTCATGAGGATTGAGTGAAGGGCTCGGGAGTTAGAATTTTTTTCTACAGTACATGTGAAACACGAAAATTGAAACTCAAATGCCAAAAAGTTCATAACTCTGTTAATAATGAACGAATTGGTCTGGTAATTAGTACGATAATCTAGAATGGTACTAAGTTGAAATTAAAGGTCCGAGATCAAAGATCAAGTAAAATTGGGCCAGAAAAACTAAAAGATTTTATGAAGGGGGGGGGGGGCGGTGGTCGGTGACTTCTATATAAAACGGAAAATACTAAATTCCCAATATCACCAGAGTTTGAGATACATGCTTGACCTTTATTTTGCTATTTACCAGCTAAACATGATTTGGAAATAGAATAAAAATCCTTTGATTTTAAACAGACTCTTTTCTTCAATTTCTATATCCTCTTTTTCTTTTACAAATAAATCATAAATGTATTGGACTTCTCGCCCTTGTTTTGTTTCTGATATATGTATAAGAGCTTTGATTGAAACATTTAAATCCCTCTTATCATGTAATTTGAGGGGCTAGCCCCTTTTTCTTGATATCAATGAAATGTCCCTTAATATTAAACACATTTTGTTCAACAAGTGTTTAGAAATTTGTTACTGTTTTTGAGAAATTAGGGAAAGATTGTTTTAGGGGCCGACCCTTTATTTGCTTATAAGGACCATTTAACGAAACTTTGGTGGTTAAATATCATTACGAATATTATTCTGAGTATCTTCTCTGCTATAATGCATTTCTAAATATTTCTCCTTTTTAAGAAATAAATGATCAAAATATTGGACTTCTAGCCCCTTTAAAATCCAAATTATGTAACATATCAGAAAACTTTCAACAAGTATAGGTAGATAACTGGAAGATAAACATTTTTGCTTCTATAATACATTACAAAATATTTTGCATTTAAGAGATATAGATAAAAGACTTTAGACCCCTCTTGGCCCCTAATATGAGAGGTCAGCCCCTTTTGCTTGGTGTCAGTTGAAAGATCTTTTATAGATACATATTTGATGCTCTACATGTGTTAGCAAAATATTGATGAGAAGAAAGATATTCGTGATCAAATCTAAAATTCCGTAAAAATTGTCAAAAAAATTTAACATCAACATTTTCAGTTCCGGGCGAGCTTCAAGGATGATGACTTCTGGTCAAATCTTAAACAAGCAAGCAAATCTACCATAACCACTCTATCTTGCATATAAATTTCAAGTCCCTAACTATAACAGTTTTTGAGGAGATGCGTGGACAATATCATGTTCCAAAATACATGAAAAAGGGAGATAATTCAGAAGCGGAAGTGAATTTTTGAACAGGAAGTAAGATGCAAAGAGATATTCACCTAAGACATCATCCCTGTAAAAATCATTAAAATCGATTGAGAAATGGCTTAGAAATTAAGGGTGACTACCAAGAAAAAAAATAATAATATAGAAGAATGAGAACGCGTAGAAAAACAGTAAGGTCTTCCGCTGAAGACGGAAGACCTTAATAAAGAAAAAGAAACCGTAGAATAACAGAAGGGTTTTCCGTTGAAAACGGAAAACCCTAATAAGAATAAAGAAAAAGAAACCGTAGAATAACAAGAGGGTCTTCCGTTGGAAACGGAAGACCCTAAAAATAATAATGAAGAATTTCCAACAGAATCAGTACAAGGTCTTCCGTTGGAAACGGAAGACCTTAATAAGTGTACAAGTGACACCATAACACCATAATAAAAACAATATTGTATAATACATTATATAAGTATCTCACTGATAGTATCAAACTATGATAATGTATAAATAGTATTATATTAAAGGCAACATCTCAAAATATTGTAAGTATATGGTAACTAAGTTATTTGTTTACAGTAAACAATATGGCGTCTGAGACTTCCGGTGACGCACTTCCGCCCAAGTAGTTAAGTGGAAAAAGTGACCATAAATTGTAAAATAAAATAACGCATAGAAAATAGCCCTTTAAATCACCGTTTCTTTATACAGCAATAGCAAAAACTGTACTATAGAAAAAGACGAATTCCATTTAAACACTCTCGCTAAAGTCACACATCAGTGAACACACAGGTAACTCTACAGTGAACAATGGTCAAGGTGACTTTATAGGACGACTGCGTAATACTAATAAAAAGGCAAAAATTTACAAATAAACTACACCAAACTAAATAAATACTTACCACGGTCAGCTATCCGTGTCCGCGTCAAATGCTGAACTTGTGAAACTAAAACATGCCACACAGGCTTCTAACACGATACCCCCTTCACACACTAAGCACGTCTTAATTGCTGGACAGCTCGGCCGGGTATAACTTAGCGCCTATTGTTAGGGTCGGCCAAGCACGTTGCAAAGAATTATGGGAAAAATAAAATCGGGTGTGTTCGATATGAACAGTGATTGTCACACATACAATGATGTAAAGGACTGTGTTTAAAAATCTACATTATATAAATAGTGCCTGTTTGGGAGGGTGACAGTTGAAATTGACACCCCTCGATAACCATTGTCAACCGATGCGAAGTAAAAATTTATCGTGAAATTCATGGTCCCTACCCCACTGGGACCTGAGGGGTGGGGTTAAAACCATCAAAATGAATGCGATCTTTTAAAAAAAAATCTTTACTCCTGGACATCAAACTGTTGAACTGCTAGTGTGATTGTAATAAGCACTGATCTATACTAAAATTGTGAATTTCATGGCCTCAGGGTCAGGAGTTCTGGTGTGGCTCCGTTATGATTATAATATATGATATGGTCAGAGGTTCTGGTGTTAGGGCGGGGCTCCAATGATTATATAGTGAAAATGCATTAATTCCTTCAAAATCTTCTCCGCTCCTTGCTATTTAGCCAATGAAGTAAGTGCATAGTTATGATGAATAAGAATGACTCTTCTTAAACTGTAATTTTCATGACAATTTTATGACAATGACAATGGGGGGGGGGGGGGGGGGGAGTGGCTCTAATTAAATGAATGCAGTAATTCTTTGAACATCTTCTCCTTTCCTCTGGAATATTATGCAGATGTACATGTACATTTACATTTTTTAATTGAGAAAGTTTATTAGTTATAAGGAATCCTGGAATATTTAAAAAGATTTTATGAGCCATGTTATCATAATGCACATGAATAAACATTGCAAAAGCCACACTGCAGTTACTCAGGTGCCCGATAAGGCCTCTTGTTATCTTTTGACAATACTTTCGGGCAGAAACAAGCCAGTTCAAGAAATGTTTACATTTTAATCCTCAAATCCACAAGATGGCCGCACATCCCCATTTAGTTGGCTGGATGGTTAACACAGCTAACCATCAGATACTTCTAAAATTGGTTAAAAAGATATTAGTAGGCAAATGTTATGAAATCATTCAAGCAGTCTCGGTTTTCGACCCATTTCATCTCTGTGACGGGCCTTTGGGCCTCTTACTATCTTTTGACAACATTTTCGGGCAGATACATTTAAGCCAGTTCAAGAAATATTTACATTTTGATCCTCAAATCCACAAGATGGCCACATATCTAGTTAGCTGGATGTTACATAACTATAACCATCAAATATTCCTAAAAGGATCTATTGTGAATAACAAAAGAATTTACCTATAGAGGAGATTGTAAAACAAATATTTTTTATTATATCTATGTTACATATTTCTAATTTTCTATTTTTTTCGAATTTGCATTTTGAGCCTTGCAATTTTATTATTAAGCTTCAAAGTTGGCCAAAACAGCATTTTCTAAGTAAAAGGTATATTTCTGCTTGGCTTTTGGCCTAGATATATCCCTCAAGACCTGCCTGCCCCTAAAACAATTTAAGATATTTTAATAGGTTTTGTACGTTCAAAGAAATAGAATAAAATAGAATTTTTTAGGGGTACCAAAGCCCTGGGGTCGAATTTTGCAAAAAAAGACAAAAATTTCAGAAACTGATTTCTATCATAGTGGTCTCTTTTTACATCGAAATAAGTGAGGTATGGATAGCTCAGTCATCAGCATTTTGTTTTCACTTTAACACGCCAGCAAATTGCATTTATCATTAAAAAAAATTATGTATTCTATAACTAAGGCCTATCCGAATTCTATTTCATTTCAGATTTTTGAATAAGTGCGTTTTTACGAACAGATCCTGATTCAAATACGTTTCTTCTACAAATTCGGTATATTTCTAACATTAGCGCTTTTCAGTACTTTCAGTTCTTTGATTTTTATATTGGAGAGGCTAGCGCAACAGTAGTAAAACGTTTTCAAATCCCGGCTTTGTGTCTGAGATTTTATTTTTAATCTAAACATTTTTTAACTCTTTATATTTAACTTTACATAATGCACACAAATACACGAGCACTGTTTTTTCGGGCTTCTAATGTTTCGCGTCATTAGTGATACTCATATTATTGGGGTCACGTGATTTAAATTGTGGTCGCAGATCGTCTGATTCATGAGATTGTAAGAGTTTTTTGTGTTTCTCTGTGTTTCGCCGTGTTTGTCAGGGTATTTATTTTATTTACATATCAGTATACTTCATTTAAAGTGATGGCTTTATTTTGGCCACGGAATATGTGGAATTATCGTTACCGGGCTACAGAACAAAGCAGTTACATGTATAATGATGTATCACTTTATTAACAGTGTGCAAACTTAACATATAAACTTATAAAATGTTACTTTATAAAGACACCACAAACTACGGAAGATCAGAAATTTAGAGGATGTAAATAAATCATGTATGTCCTCTTTCCTGTAAAATCTACTTTCGTTTTGGGAGGGTCGGGACAAATCGCCAAATTTAAGGTATTCTCTTTTGAAAAGTGGACAGGCATAGCATGCCGGGGATTTGGAAGGCAAAAAATGTCGATAGGACTATGGCCCCATAGTTATTAATTTTAATAGGCCATTTTCATAACGAAAGGGCCATTTATTTATTTAGTAAATTGAAATTATCAAGGACCAACCTAGAGCAAAACAACTTCTAAAAAATTTAAAAACTTTAACCAATTATTTAAATTTCATTTATTTGATGTGTTTATACATTTTATCTATGCAATGTTCTGTAATGGTGTTTGCTAAATGATACATGTAAATAAGTCAGTCTCTGTACTTCTGTCAAACTCAGGGACGGTGTAAAAGTAGTCCGGGACATATGTCCCAGACATAGTCCTGCGGTGTTCCAATTTCATATTTCGCGTAAAACTTTTTTTCCAGTTATTTTTTTCAAAACCCATCAATCAGATATCAAAAAGCATCTTTATTTTAGTCGATTGTATTATTTCTGCTACTGTGCTACATATAAAACACTAATAAGTTTGAAATCGCCAATTTTCCTTCGCCAAAAGTGTAAATGTAGTCCCGAGAAATCGACAATGTTTTTCGATTTCCGGTTTTTGTTTTGCCTTTTTTTTTTACATTAAATAAACATAATTCAAACCCTTTGACCCAATTATTAATGTGCGTAGAGAATCTTTCAAATTTTGAAGATAAGTGTAGGGAAACATTTTTTATTATTATTTAAACATTAATTTTGGAAGTTATTAACTAATTACAAGTTGCAACTGATTGCAGTATCAAAACTTAAATTTATTAATAAACATCGGTTGTAATTTCAATGCAAAGTGTGGTTGCATCACCCATATCTATAACCCCTAACGATATGCATGATAAGACAGTCGCATTTTGATCATCACAACAGGGATTAATTGAGGCTGTAAAACGTCTTTTCAATTAGATAATCATCATTTTACTGCATTTGGGGTTAGTTTACATTATTAAGTACTCAGAATACTGGGCAACATCAACTTCTCTTTCGGAGGAAATACTACTTTAAGACCACGCATCAATGAGTAGAAACGTTTTATTGGTTGTTTATTTCTGTTTTACCAAAAACAACCAATGAAATTTGATGTTTTAAAACGAATGTATTTTAAAAAAGATTAGGTAAGTCGTACATCGTAAATTTCCAGCGGACATCGTTAAAATTTTATTACCGATGAGAAATTTGAATGCGCACTTCGGCGCTTAGAGTAATTGATTTAATGCGCCATTTTTAGCTCACCGAGACGAAGTCAAGGAGAGCTTATGCTATACCCTCGGCGTCGGCGGTGGCGTCGGCGTCGGCGTCCGGACCTGGTTAAAGTTTTTGTTGCAGGTCCTGTATCTAAGCTATTAATTGTCCTATCTTCACCAAACTTGCATGGATGATGCATCTGGACCTACTTATGGACTTGAAAGACTTGGATGCTGAATCTGGGTCCTAAATTTCAGATGCTGGAGGAGGTTAAGGTTGTTGGACCAGGTTAAAGTTTTTGTTGCAGGTGCCCTTTGATAGCAGTATCTTAGTTACTGCTGGTCTGTACTTCACCAAACTTGCATGGATGGTGTGCCTTATGATACTGATGCACCAGACAGGCTTGAGTGCTGAATCTGAGCTATAGGTTTCGGATGCTGGAGGAGGTTAAGGTTTTTGGAGCAGGTGAAAGTTTTTGTTGCGGGTGCCCATTGATAGCAATATCTAAGTTACTACTGGTCCTAACTTCACCAAACTTGTATGGATGATGCGTCTTATGATACTGATGCACCTGACAAGCTTGAATACTGAATCTGAGCAATAGGTTTCGGATGCTGGAAGAGGTTAATGTTTTTAGAGCTGGTTAAAGTTTTTGTTGCAGGTGCCCTCTGATGATTAATCTTAGTTACTACTGGTCCTAACTTCACCAAACTTGTATGGATGGTGCGTCTTATGATCCTGATGCACCTGACAAGCTTGAATGCTGAATCTGAGCAATAGGTTTCGGATGCTGGAAGAGGTTAAGGTTTTTAGAGCTGGTTAGATAAAGTTTTTGAAACAGGTGCCCTCTGATGATGATATCTTAGTTATTACTTGTCCTTACTTCACCAGACTTCCATGGATGGTGTGTCTTATGATACTGATGCACCTGACAGGCTTGAATGCATAGTCTGGTTTCGGATGCTGGATAAAGTTAAGTTTTTAGGAACAGGTCACATGTTTAATAGATGAGAGTACTATTTCAAACTTGCATAGTTGATTTAACTGTAATATGAATGAATCGCAGAGGTAGCTTCAGATGCAGAGCTTGATCTCCATTTTCAAGGATGCTAAAAAATAAATCTTAGTTATTACTGGTCCTAACTTCACCAAACTTGAATGGATGGTGTGTCTTATGATACAGATGCACCTGACAGGCATGGATGCTGAATCTGAGCCATAGGTTGCGGATGCTGGAGGAAGTTAACAAATTAAATGCAGAGGTTGCTTCAGAAGCAGAGCTTGATCTCCATTATCAAGGATGCTAAAGAAATCTCCTACCTCACTCAAACCAGCTCGATAGATAGATGTGTTTGTTGATTAATGATATAACATGATTCCTATGATTAAGTATTGTATGATATGAAACAATATTGTTTGATATGATACAATATGATATCATATGTTATATAATAAAAAGTTATACGATACGATATGATATTGTATCAATTTTTTTGATATTTTATGATATGATTATGTATCATGATATTGTTATGTATAGTATTGTATATTATGATACAATATTGTATAATATTATATTCTATTTTTAATTTATTATTTTATCACATGATACAATTACATAAGATATTGCAAAATATTACATTGTATCCTATGATACAATATTGTATATTCTATAATATTGTATCATACAATATTGTATAATATGATATTGGTTTCAGTAATATAGAATTATATCACATGAAATTGTATTATATGATATTGTTATATTATATAATATTGTATCATACGATATTGTATGATATGATATTGGTTTATATGATATTATATAAATAGTGCCTGTTTGGGAGGGTAACAGTTGAAATTGACACCCCGAGAAAACCATTGTCAACCGATGCGAAGCGGAGGTTGACAATGGTTTTCGAGGGGTGTCAATTTCAACTGTTATCCTCCCAAACAGGCACTATTTATTTTGTTATACTGAATGTCTTTTTTAAAAATTTTAAGAAAATTTTACTGCTTTTATATAGGAATAACGTGAATTCTACAGCGAACCGTACGCGCATAATTTTCGCGCATGTAACATTTTTTAATGTTACCCGTTGCCAAGTGCGTTGCTAACGCTGAGGGTAATAGTAAATATTATTAACTGCGTCTTAACCAATCAGATTTCAGTATTTAACATGAAAGTATAACAAATTATCATATCACATGAAATTGTATTATATGATATTGTTATATATTTTATTGTGTCATATGATGCAATATGTATAATATAATAATGTATTTTATAATATTTTACCATATCACATAATATTGTATCATTTGATAAGATACAATGTTGGAATCAAATTATATTGTATTATATGATATAATATCATATAATGTATCAAATATGTTTTAGTTTCATTCAATACAATATCATTCTATATTATACAATATAATATCATGTTTCAGTGTTATGATGTATTATGTAATATGATATTGTAATATGATACTATATTTATATTGTATTATATTTTATGATATTGTATTATGTGATCAAATACAATAAGGTATAACACAATACAATGTCATATCATACATTACAATATCAAATCTCATTATTGTTTATTACGGTATTTTATATTATTTATTATATGATATATATTATATTAGAAATATGACATGATGCAATATTTAATTTTATATCATTGTATTGATTAACATATTAACATATGATTATCATAAAAAAATTTATCAGATGATATACGATATTTTGTCAAAACAGAATCCATGAATATCCAAGATCATAAAGTATGATTTTCATATAAAATGATAAAGGTGGTCTTATGAAGGTGATGTCTCATAAGGGTGATGCTCCGTCTCGGTGAGCTTAGTAATCTATGATTACCTATGTTTCTCTTTTAAAATTGTGACTATGGCGCGTGGCGCAGGTCCTTCCCAATCACTGGCCTGCATCCACTTCTCTTTGCAAGCCCTCATATTTTGATTCTAGAAAACGTGTAATTGTCGGAACCGAAGACGATCTATGCTTCGACCAATGTTTTGACTCGAGTTTCCCTGAATTTTCGTAACAGACCAGTCCAGGATGTATATACTAACGGGATAGGCAACTTCTACAACTACTTCTTACACTATCACACGAGCTTTGACAAGTTTTTAAAACTCTGTTTAATCCCAGTAAAAAAGAACTTACGACAAAGTCGTAAATAAATTTATTCTCATGGAATGATCTTTGATTAACAAAATGTATATAAAACCATTTACAAACAACTATATATTTAGTATAATTATATTTTACAGCCAGAATAATGAAATATTGGTTAGTTTAGAATTAATTAGCATTCAAAAATTTGGTCATAAGTTCTTTTGTAGAACGCAGCCCAGGGACGTATATACTAACGAGATAGGCAACTTCTACATTCGCCATGTTTACTTCCCAAACTATCACAGGAGCCTTGACAAGTTTTTAGCTCACCTGAGCTGAGAGCTCAAGTGAACTTTTCTGATCACATTTTGTTGGTCGTCTGTCTGTCCGTCCGGAAACATTTCACATTTTCAACATTTTCTCAAAAACTACTGGGCCAATTTCAACCAAAGGTGGCACAAATTATCCTTAGGCAAAGGAAAGACTTTGAGAAAATTAAGGGTCACACCCTTTTTCAAGGGAAGATAATTAGAAATTAATGAAAAATTTTGAGAAATTTTCAAAAATTTTCTTCTCAAGAACAATTAAGCCAGGAAAGCTGAAACTTGTGTGGAAGCATCCTCAGGTAGTGTAAATTCAAAGTTGTGAAAATCATGACCCCCGGGGGTAGGGGGGAGCAACATTGGGGTTCAAAGTTTAACATAGGAATATATAGAGTATATCTTTAAAAATCTTCTCAGAAACTAATCAGCCAGAAAACTATTCAGCCGGGGAAGCTGAAACTTGTGTGTAAGCATCCTCAGGTAATGTATATTCAAAGTTGTGAAAAACATGACCCCTGCGGGTAGGGTTGGGCAACAATGGAGGGTCGAAGTTTTACATAGGAATTTGTAGAGTAAATCTTTAAAAATCTTCTTCTCGGAAACTAATCAGCCAGGAAAGCTGAAACTTGTGTGGAAGGATCCTCTGGTAGTTTAGATTCAAAGTTGTGAAAATCATGACCCCTGGTGGTAGGGTGGGGTCACAATGGAGGGTCAAAGTTTAACATAGGAAGATATAGAGTAAATCTTTAAAAATCTTCTTCTCAAAAACTAATCAGCCAGGAAAGCTGAAACTTGTGTGGAAGCATCCTCAGATAGTTAGTCTGTTAGTGAAGATTCAAAGTTGTGAAAATCATGACCCCTGGGTGTAGGGTGGAGCCACAATGGAGGGTCAAAGTTTTACATAGGAATATGTAGCGTAAATCTTTAAAAATCTTCTTCTCAGAAACTAATCAGCCAGATGATTCTTTATGATTGTTTAGACTTTGGCCCCAGGACTATTCTTCGGTGTCAGAAGAAGGTTCAGAGTTTGATGTAGGTTTATATCCCATATATAAACAATTGTTAAGGATCTTTTTGAGAACTGCAATACTAAGCATGTGATATGAATATAAAATCATCCTGTTAGAAAAGGGACTAATGTTTATAAACATAAGAAGATCCAGGGGAAAAAAGGGATTTTATTTTTACATGATCTACTAACTTGTATTATTGTACATTGTCTAGATAGTTTGTATTATGACTCCATGAAGCTGATTTGATCATACCTATTGTTCCTCAGGTGAGCGATGTGACCCATGGGCCTCTTGTTAAAATTCTGATTAATACCAGTAAAACTCGTCATTTTTTATTAGATTTTTTATTTCCTCTAAAACATGTTAAAAGGGATAGCTTTTTCATACATTTAATTTTTTAATCATAAGTGCATCTAGTGAATTAATTTAAATATAAGAAAATAAACATATATTTTTATGTAATCTCGGAAATGGAGCAAAAACAGGTCTGGGGGTTTTGAGAACTCCGTCTTATTATGATCAGATCAGGGTTATAAAGTACAAATAACAATTCTAGAATAATTTCAAGGTAATTTTTTAATCTAGGTTTAAATTCCTTTTATATCGATATATCAGGTAACATCATAGAAATATAACGTTAAAAATGACCTACAAAATCAAGTACGGCGTGATTTCTGCAAGACTTGCGAGAGTTGCCTCTCCCGTTAATATATACGTCCCTGAAACAGACGTATTATTTCTACATTTAAAACATTAATGCATACATATATATACCATAAATAAATCAACACTAACCCGCTGTCAAATCATTTTCTCAACTTCTACATTCTGGCTTTAAATTATGAAATAGCTCTCTATAGGTGGTTTAAAAATTAAAGTAGAAAATTTATAGTTAAAAAAAACTGGAAAAATATTGTTTTGATTGTAGACTTGAGACTAAAGGTATTTTTCATATAACTTAAGGAGGTATAAAGAATGGCTTTACAGTTTAAGAAAAATTAGCAAAATACAAACAAGTAATTGTGTCATATAAAACAAACAAAAAAACTTAATTTTAATCTTTCTAGCATGTTATATTAATTAATATTTGTTTAAATGTTGAAAAACAGATGTATAGCATAATGTGTCACCTAAAGAGATGGTTTAAAAGGGAAGAAATACCACTTTGTAATATTGTGTCTCACTACTCCAGTATTTGTTTGCACATTGTAAGATTAAGTTGATTTAGTAACATTTTTGTCCCCCGCCGCAACGCGGAGCGGGGACATAGCAATGCCGGGCGTCCGTCCGTGTGGCCGTGCGTCCGTCCATCCGTCACACTTTTTTGTAAGCGCTCTCATGCCTACAAATTTTGACGGATTTTCATTAAATTTATACCAAATGTTTATACCACTATTACCTTGGTCAAGTTTGAAAATCAGCATTGGTCGATACTTTTAGTAGGAGTTATGGGACTTTGACCACAATAATGACTCCGTTTTATCCAAAAATTGACCTTGTAAGCGCTCTCATGCTTACAAATTTTGACGGATTTTCATTAAATTTATACCAAATGTTTATACCACTAATACCTTGGTCAAGTTCCTAAATCAGCATTGGTCAATAGACTCGATACTAGTATACTGCTTGACCGGCGGGGGACCCAGGAATTCTATTCTTGTCAGCATTTATGTTTAAAATAAGTATCCAATTTTATCGAAACACAAACGTTTAATCTGCGCTGACCTAGATAATCAATATCTGATACACAAAATTTAAACCGGGAATGTAGAAGTTGAGAAAATGATTTGTTAATTAAAGTTTTCAAATGATAAAAAATGTTAGGATTTCCATAGATAGGCTGATGTGCTTTCAAAAGGTTACATATGTTAACACTAATTTGAACTTAAATCATGTATAAAACAAACAATACATTAATGTTTATGACACACACACACACACACACACACAGAGATATATATATATATATATATATATATATATATATATATATATATATATTATGATTTATTGTTTACTTTTTAGGTGTTTTATCCTCATTCACAGTAGAAGTAACTGAACCAGTTTTGGAAAAATTGCTAACTGTGGTAAAGTATGAACATTTATTTCCAATTATGATACAGCAGTAGTTTATTCGGCTAATCTCTCATTATTCTATCAATGGTATAATTTGGATGAACTGACTTACATCTGTGTACATTACATTCAAACTGTGATTTAGGTAAGAGTTAAACTTTTCTGACACTACTTTAAAAGCGGTAATGTTGATCATTTTTAATCGCATACAGGTGTTATTTAAAGTTTGCATATAGTTAACACTAATTTGAACTTGTACATGTATAAAGCAAACGATGCATTAATGTTTATGACATACATTGATATTTTGTTTAAATACTTTTTAGGTGTTTCATCCTCATTCAAGGTAGAAGTAACTGATCCAGTTTTGGAAAAACATTAGAAACTGTGGTATAGTATGAACACTAATTTTATTTAATTTTGATACAGCAGTAATTTATTCAGCTAACCTCGATACTACAACAGTAGTATAAGTTTGTTGAATTAATTGACATCTGTATACATTACTGGTACATTCAAACTTTGATTTGAGTAAGAGGTAACCTTCTCGAACAATCCTTTTAAACAGGGTAAAATCCATTAAAAATCAATTCCTTGGTTCTCAGGCCTGCATGCAACTGATTTCACATTGCACATTACCCATTTTTATTAAGCAAACAATGCATTATTGTTTCTGACATATATATGATATATTGTTTACTTTTTAGGTGTTTTATCCTCATTCAAGGTAGAACTAACTGATCCAGTTTTGGAAAAACATTTATAACCGTGGTATAGTATGAACATTTATTTCCAATTATGATACAGCAGTAATTTATTCAGCCATTAAATCTCTCATTATTCTCTCAACAATGGTATAAGTTGGATAAATTGATCTTTCAGTAATAGTATACATGTAAATTGATGAATTGATCATGGATTATCAGTTTAAATACAAATCTGAAGATTGATTGACCTAAGGTTCTGGGACACTACAGCTTTTAATTAAACAGTCTCACTGATCATGCAAAGTGAAAAGGGGAATAACTCAATTTTAACATGAAAGGAGTTGTTCCCCTTTTCACCTATACTTAAAACAAGCCAAGTTTTTAATAAATGTACAATTTATATTTCTGTTCTTAAATCCTTACATTCATGTTTAACATGTTTAATTAAGCTAGAAATGCACAGAGTAATTAAGTATCTCGATTATTACAAAACAGTTCCAAGCACACAAGTTAGATAAAGATTAGTGTGTTAGTAATTCTCTCTCTCTCTCTCTCTCTCTCTCTCTCAGTACTTTTGCTTTCCTATATGTTTTAATTGAAATTTGCTGTATAATATTACTTTGTGTTATACATGTACTGGTGTGTAGAATTGTGTGGTCTATTTATAGGTTTTAAGCGTATGATAAATGGAGATACATTGGATGAAGTCAAGAAAAACAAAATACATAAGTGGTATAGTATTAATGAATTTTTCATGTATATGAATTTTTATAAAGCAGCTAATCTTTTTGTTTCTTGGTCACTCAGGAAACCTGTTGCTATCACTCGTCTGTCGTTGTGTGTCATTCATAGACATCGTTGTGTGTCATTCATAGACATCATATTATACAGCTCTTAAATAGGTATGAGGGCAGTAGTCATTGTGTTTGCCTGGGGTAAGAAATATTGTATCTAGACCATAGGCCAAGGTCAACATCGGTTTTTTTTAACAAGGTGTTGACTAAATAACTATTGCCCTCATCTTTATTAACCGGGTTTTCCAACGGAAAAATCCGGTTATTAAAATGGTGAATATGGCGGGCGGGCGGCTGCCAAAAGGGTACCCTCATTGTACGGATAACTCCTCCTACAGTTTTCGAGATAGGAAGTTGTTCTTTTGCAGATCAATTGTACATATATCAGAGGTGTGCATATTGCTAGGATTTTGATTTCCGATAATTTATCGAAAAAATACCAGCTTTTGAACTTAGTCATTTTTTGGCAAAATATTGCATGTAGGGTACCCTCATTGTACGGATAACTCCTCCTACAGTTTTCTAGATAGGATATTATTCTTTTGCAGATGAGTTGTACTTATATATTAGAGGTGTGCATATTGCTAGGATTTTGATTTCTGATAATTTATGAAAAAATACTAGCTTTTGAACTTAGTCATTTTTTGGCACAATATTGCATATAGGGTACTCCATTTCACTGGATACAGGTTAACATGGATTATGGATACAGTTCACATAAAAGAAAACCCGGTTTGCTGTCACATTGACAGCTTTTCACTTGTTTAAGGTTTGTTTTGTGAAAAATTCATTTTTCTGGTAATGTCAGGTCTGGGATATTGTCAAAGTATCTTCCCCAGGGACAGTCATATACTCAGCCAGGGTGAGGGGAAAAAGCTAGTCATAGACCATCAGCAAATTGTCAAGTGACCTCAAATATAATTGATGTGTTCCTATTTTTGAACATATTTGATAATAAGGTGAGAGTAAGGAGAAAAACAGTTCATGTACGAGAGAGTAAATATTAAGAGAGAGAGAGAGAGAGAGAGAGAGAGAGAGAGAGAGAGAGAGAGTTTAGCAATGAGAGCTAGAGACTGTTTCATAGAAAGAGAGTGGGTACATGTTTAGCAGAGAAAGTGTCTTAATCCCTTTTCCCATTTGTTCTCTGCTCTCTCTCTCTCTCTCTCTCTCTCTCTCTCTCTCTCTCTCTCTCAGAGAAAGCAAGTGTGTATGAAAAACAGAAACAAAAAGGGGATATAGAATGAAACAAGAGGCCCATGGGCCACATCGCTCACCTGAGGAACAATAGGTATGATAAAATCAGCTTAATGGAGTCATAATACAAACTATCTGGACAATGTACAATAATACATGTAGATCCTGTATAATTAAAAACCCTTTTTTCCTTTGAATATTCTTATGTTTATAATCATTAGTCCCTTTTCTAACAGGATGATTTTATAGTCATATCATATGTTGAGTATTGCAGTTCTCAAAAAGATCCTTAACAATATAATTTATATAAGGGATATAAACGTACATCAAACTCTGAACCTTCTCGGGAGGCCAAAGAATTGTCCTGGGGCCAAAGTCTTAACAATTATGAAGAATCATCTGGCTGATTAGTTTCTGAGAAGATTTTTTAAAGATTTACCCTATATATTCCTTTGTTAAACTTTGACCCCCCCCCATTGTGGCCCCACCCTACCCCTGGGGATCATGATTTTCACAACTTTGAATCTACACTACCTGAGGATGCTTTCACACAAGTGTCAGCTTTCCTGGCTGATTAGTTTCTGAGAAGAAGGTTTTTTAAGATTAACTCTATATATTCCTATGTAAAACATCGACCTCCCATTGTGGCCCCACCCTACCTCCGGGGGTCATGATTTTCACAAATTTGAATTTACACTACCTGAGGATGCTTCCACACAAGTTTCAGCTTTCCTTGCCAATTAGTTTCTGAGAAGCAGATTTTTAAAGATTTACTCTATATATTCCTATGTAAAACTTCGACCCCCCCCCCCATTCTGGCCCCATTCTACCCCAAGGGGTTATTATTTTAACAACTTTGAATCTACACTGCCTGAGGATGCTTCCGAACAAGTTTCAGCATTGCCGGCTGATTAGTTTCTGAGAAGAAGTTTTTTAAAGATTTACTCTATATATTCCTATGTTAAACTTCGATCCCCCATTGTGGCCCCACCCTACCCCCGGGGGTCATGATTTTCACAACTTTGAATCTACACTACCTGAGGATGCTTCCACACAAGTTTCAGCTTTCCTTGCCGATTAGTTTCTGAGAAGCAGATTTTTAAAGATTTACTCTATATATTCCTATGTAAAACTTCGACCCCCCCCAATTGTGGCCCCATTCTACCCCAAGGGGTTATTATTTTAACAACTTTGAATCTACACTGCCTGAGGATGCTTCCGAACAAGTTTCAGCATTGCCGGCTAATTAGTTTCTGAGAAGAAGTTTTTTAAAGATTTACTCTATATATTCCAATGTTAAACTTCGATCCCACATTGTGGCCCCACCCTACCCCCGGGGGTCATGATTTTCACAACTTTAAATTTACACTACCTGAGAATGCATCCACACAAGTGTCAGCTTTCCTGGCTGATTAGTTTCTGAGAAGCAGATTTTTAAAGATTTACTCTATATATTCCTATGTAAAACTTCGACCCACCATTGTGGCCCCACCGTACCCCTGGGGTAATAATTATCCCAACTTTGAATCTACACTACCTGACGATCCTTCCACACAAGTGTCAGCTTTCCTGGCCGATTAGTTTCTGAGAAGAAGATTTTTTAAGATTTACTTTATATATTCATGTTAAACTTCGACCCACCATTGTGGCCCCACCCTACCCCCGGGGGTCATAATATTCACAACTTTGAATCTAGTCTACCTGAGGATGCTTCCACACAAGTGTCAGCTTTCCTTGCCGATTAGTTTCTGAGAAGAAGATTTTTAAAGATTTACTCTATATATTCCTATGTAAAACTTCGATCCTTCATTGTGGCCCCATCCTACAGTACAGCTCACGAGTATCCCGACACCCACCGTGTAAAAAACACGGTGGAAAACGGTCTGTGTCGCACCGTGCACACGGTGTGACACCGTGTATGTGTATTGGAAAATTCAAGAAAAAGCACCGTGTCGCACCGTGGCCGCCTGTGTAACTCCGTGGCCACTGTGTCACTCCGTGGATATCGTTACCTGAGACGTTGATAGAAATAGCGTATGTTTAAAAATAAATAAATTATGGCTAAACAAGGGTTGAAACATATTTATCCTTTTCATATTTAAAAAAAAAAGAATGTTGACTTAAGTTGCACGGACCCAGAAAATTGTCGAGGCTGTCAACGTGAAGGTAATTTTTTGTGATCTGAAAACGCGATGTAAATGGGAACCTTTTAATTCATCTGTTCTTAAAAAATTGAAATAAATTCACCAAAAATATTTAATAATCAATTAATATATAATCAAAATTCAAATCAATTTATTTCATCTTGGTTTTTTTCTTAACACACGTGATGTTGTAACTGACGATCCTATTAAAATGTCGGGGGCTTAAACGTCTTATTTCTGTTATCTGTAAACACTTTCAGATTTATTTATTAATTTACAGCCTTACTTTAAACCAATTAAAAATTAAAAAAAATGAAAACATTCCAGATCATGTTTTTCTTAAAACATGTGCTGTTACAGTAGTAAATAACAACCCCATATTACCGATGACTCGAATAATTTTGACTTCAGCTATTTCCAGGTATGTAGCAATAAATAAACAAAAATCACTTTTATATTATAGATTATAGATAAATACATGTACAAACTCTTGTTAAATTATATTCAAGCATTGTACATGTATTAAAAATATACCCGCATTTCATAAAATAATTTTCAACTTTATTTCCGTATAGCTCGTAATGGCCTCGTGATTTCACATGAAAAAAATCACTCGTGCGATGTACGGAAGCTGATCAGATACACATCATTGTCTTCCATCTTGGGTTCTATACACAACAGGTGTTATTGTCTGTCTTGTTAGGTGTCATTGGAATTTACAACTAACTGTGTGTATATTTGGACGTCTGAACAGGTGTACTCGAGATGCCGTTATTCACACCTTTCCGCGAACACCTGTTTGGTAAGAGGGTAACTCATCACAACCCGTCGTGTGTATGGTCTGAATATATCTAACTTCTACTTTATTAGTTAAATGATTTTTCCTAATCTCTAACAAACAAAAAAATTGTCTGTAGATATGTACACAAACAACTACACGTAAGACTATCGGCGCGTGGATCCGGGAACAATTCAGCAACTCTATAAATGCGGGAATTTCACAAAGTATTAACTTGCGATAAGAAATTATTTACCGGGTACACATACATGTATGTACCAAAAAAACCTGATTGACTAAAAAGATGAATGAGATAATACTGGTAACTTTTTGCAAGCATTTAGAATAAACACAACTTTATTGATGAAATAGCGTCGAAATTTTAACGAAAAATCTTATTACATCGTGAACTTTACGAACTTTTAGTCATTGTGTTGAAATCGTTATTAAAACCATGGATCTAAAATAAACGAATTAAATTCATACAAATAGAACTCTTATAATTCTAAAATGATTGCACAAAAGTACACAGAGAGAGAGAGAGAGAGAGAGAGAGAATGAGAGAGAGAGAGAGAGAGAGAGAGAGAGATATTTTACAACGTAATATTCCAACTCTCATGCATGCAGTATAAGAATGAAGAAACTAAACATTTCAAACACTGAATACTTCATTGTTAAACATTTTTCTATTTTGCGGACTTAAAAAACAATAGAACGACATTTTTCCATATTATGGAAGGAGCACGTGGTCTATCTTGCGGGCTGATTTGATTGACAGGGATAGCACGTGGACCCTGACTGCATATATTCTATCTCAATTTTAGGGAAAGGGGTTCAATATAATGGAAACTATAAATCTAACTTATTATCAAAACCGATTTGGTTTGACTTTTCCTATAGCGTCACGATCATTTCTGTCAGCTACGTCATGCATAAATTATACACGCCGCCGGTGTGAAAACTATATGATTGGTTAACTCCTATTTTTAGGCCGAGTTATCAGTATACGCGTATGCAATGCCAGAGCTGAAGGATTTCTCAAAACAGTTTATTTCCCCCCAATATTATTCATTCAAAATCGACTATCCCGTATGTTTAAATTCTGTGCTAAACTCTCTCTCTCTCTCACTCTCTCTCTCTCTCTCTGTGTAAACGGGCGTAAAACCATAGCCTCAAGCTACGGTCCAGAGTACGGCGTTATAAAAAATATAATATTTAAAAGTTGCATGTGCTAAGCGTTCATTTCATGTAAATACGGTAAATGTATAATGCACATGTATTACCTACTAACTTGCCAGTAAAAGTGATAGGTATGAATTCCTCGATTTCTACACCTTTCGATCGGCAATCGACAGTCAATAAAAGTATTGAACGATGGTGTGAAAGAACGAGACGGAAGTGGAGAGTGCAAAGAGGTTTGTACATGTGCGTCTTCATTAGGCAAGTGTCCGATTCGTTTCTCTTCTTTTGCCCTATCAATTTCGGTGTAAATATATATACTAAAATATCCACAAACCATTTACTGCAGATTTCTTTATTTTACCTGTCTCTCAGTCTGAACCCCCGATCACCCGCTCCATACATGAACACTGGTTTGTTTACATACATAAAAAATACAGTTCTTGATCCGCTTTCCGAGTACGGTTAAAGGTTGTTTAATAGGAGAAAGTTTGGGGCGGGTAAAGCTACAATTATTAACAGTAGTAAACTAAATGAAGAATTATTTAAATGGATTATTTGCACAAAATGTGGTATGGTATGATGTAAATAATTTTTAAAAATAGTGTTATTTTTATACGCGGCAAATTGCCGTAAAGTTTTTTTGTACATGTAAGTATTGTATGCACTGTAGCTTTATATTTTCTAACCCAAAATTTATACACAGAGCTACAGCTATATATGTTATGTACCGTATGTATTGTTTTATCACAAGTGTACACTTTCGAAAAATAGCCCAATTTCGACAGTCACGAGTACCCATGTGAATTTTTCATTCTCTGATATGTTGTTGTTCTGTCCGTGCATAATTTAGTCTTAGTTAACCAGCAGCCAATCAGCGGTAAGCTGTATCCACCAATAAAAAAACTGTGGTTAAGGTGCGGGTATTGTTTATGTATGACGTAGCTGAAAAAGTTGAACGCGACGCGATCGGAAAAGTCAAACCAAATCGGTTTTAGTAATATTACACTGAATTACAAGTAAAATGTACTTAAATTAAACTCGTACTGGTATTCTCTCTCTCTCTCTCTCTCTCTCTCTCTCTCTCTCTCTCTCTCTCTTATATGACGATCATTAAACAATCAAACAGTAATTATTACAATACTGAGTAGTTTCGTGGAACACAAATAATTTCTAAACTCAAGTTGCTATAAAGATGAAATAAAAAATTATCAAGTACCGATCCACAGATTCTTAGCGCTATGAATATGTATCGTGCGGTACTACTATGTACATGGACAAGTACTTCACACATAAGTAAAAAAGAAAGAAAATTTGAAAATATATTAGATATAAAGCTGTATAATTATATTATTTAGAGAAAGTACATCTGTTTTCAACAACCCGTTAGATTTGTTATCGTTGAATAGAGTATAAGTGAGAAAAGATCACAGTTATGGTTTTATGCACTATTGAAACTGCCAAACTACAGTAACTACGATTACTACTACGTTTAAAAAATGGACTGAAACAAAAACTTATGGAACCGTTTATTTGAATTTTAAAAAGGAAAAGAAAGTGTTAGTGTTTTTATTGATAAAACCTTTATGTGGGGGATATCGATTTTTAATATTAACAAAAATCAACCGTGTCAATCGCATACGTCTGAAAATTGCGTGCATAAAATTTTTATTCATTTCTATTTCTTTGTCTCTTTCTTTGATTCTCTTACGTACATCAATAAATATTTTATTCTTTATAAGTTTTATTCCTAAATCCTCTTTTTTTTTTACAGGTAAATACCGCGTGTTACACCGTGTTATTGTCCGTGTTGCATCGCGTTGCACCGTGTCGCACCGTGTTTTTCCTCGTTCTGTGGCCGTAACAGAGAACAATAGATCAAAGGTACCGACACTTCCACGCTCAGCGTGGACGTTCAAACACGGTGGTCGGTGTTTTTGTCGGGATACTCGTGAGCTGTACTGTACCTCCGGGGGTCATAAATTTCACAAATTTGTATCTACATTACCTGATGATGCTTTCACACAAGTTTCAGCTTTCTTGGCTGATTAGTTTCTGAGAAGAAGATTTTTAAAAATTTACTCTATATATTCCTATGTTAAACTTCGACCCTCCATTGTGGCCCACCCTCAGGTGAGCTAAAAAGGTGTTAAGTTTACAATACAATAAGTTGTTAAAGTTGGTTTCTGGAAGAACAGACTTTGAAATTTTTCTTAATAAATATTGACATTTTTTTTACTTTTTTAATCTTTAGTTTTTAAGATCTGTGTACAAACATAGAATTGTGAGCAAATCTATGTATCTTGCTTATAATTCGAAGTTTAACACTCAAATATGGTTAGTAAATAGAAATTGTAAACAATTAAACACAAGAAACATGCACTACATGTATAACAAATAAAGAACACAATTTATTTTTTCGAAATGAATCATATATATGATACATGTATATACCTACATATTTCCGTCAGCGATATCAAACTCTATTTAAACTGAATAAACTCGAGAAAATGCCGAGCATCTCAACAAAACCTATTGCATTAATCTTCCATTACGCAAAAGATAATGCCGAATTACCGATAGAATGAATTGTATTTCAGTACCCCTACATCAGATTTTGCTTAATTTGCGCAGGAAAACAGTTAACTGTTTGATTTACCGAAGTCTCTGTTTGATTTGATACGTAAAAATCACGAAATACAGACGATAGTTTCCAGGTTACAAAGCATAAATAATGAAAACGAAACGAAAATCAGAACAAGCTAACACCAACGTCATGTGTGAAAACTGTCAACGCATTGAAATATTTAGCCTCAATTTACTTCACAAAATCGGCACCAATATATTTTGCATGTTTCAAAATTTCCCTTCATACGCGAACTGTTGCACAACAAGCAATTTCATCATAGTCCGATCGACCCTTTTTCGTATAATGTCATGGCTGCTTGAAACAAAGAACCTCGTTTTAGAAGTATGGAATCATTTTACCGGATGCCGAACCCGAAGCTATTAAACTGATTGAAACACGCCTTTCCTTTATTATTATTTTCGTAATAACTCAAATTTGAAACAGAATTACACCTTAATTTTTGCAATTTATATTTTCCTTCCCATAAGGATAATTTATGCTAAACTGCGTTGAATTTGCATAGGTAGTTCCTGAGAAGAAGATTTTTAAAAATGCACCCCCCTTTTTCTACAGTTTCAAGGTTTTCTCCGCTTTGAATGCAGATCGGACTTTTATTTCTGCAATTTATATTCGCCCTCCCGTAAGGATGCTTTGTGCCAAATTTGGTTGAAATTGGATAAGCGGTTTTAGAGAAGAAGTTCAAAATGTAAAAAGTTTACAGACGGACAGACGGACGGACGGACGGACGGACAGACGGACGGACAGACGGACGACGGACAAAATGTGATCAGAATAGCTCACTTGAGCTTTCAGCTCAGGTGAGCTAAAAAGGAATGAGAAATAAGCTAAGCAAAAAAATTCTGAGAGATATACAAAGAGAAAGAGAGAGTGAGCAAGAATGAATGAATGAAAGAAAAGAACAAGGATGTATGTTAAGTCAGAGAGAGAGAGAGAGAGAGAGAGAGCATAAGTTTAGCAATGAAACTCTTTATCTCTCTCTCTGAAGCAACCGTGTAAAAAGCAGATAAATAATGAGAATGAGAGAAAGAGAATGAAAGAAGGAATGTGAAACATGAGTTCAAGCTAAGCAAAGAAAATTATGAGGGATATACAGAGAGAGAGAGAGAGAGAGAGAGAGAGAGAGAGAGAATTCTTGTCTGGAAAATGTTTTAGAGAGTGAGAGAAAGGATAGATAGAAAGACAGAAAGAAAACAAGATTACATGTTTAACAGAGAAGGTTAAAGAGAATAAGAGAGAGTTCTCTTATTCTTTCTCTCTCTCTTTCTCTCTCTTATGTCAATCATATTATTTTTGGGCCATTTCTTCAAAAAGTTCAGTATTCTGTAACCAGAGCCATATTGATATGAATAGTTATTATCTTTGTAGGAAAAATATATTATTACATTAAAGAAACATACTTTGAATGAAAACATTTTATATAAAATTTGAAATTAATATGTGGGAAAAATGTGGTTGACTTCATTTTAAACACTTTAATTTTTTATTGAACAGGTTGTGATTTTGAGACCTAGTCCCTCCACACAATGGAAACAGCAAGCACTCCATGTAAAGTACATCAATGTTTTAAGTGTCCGGGGGACACAGAGTACTATTGTGTATCATGTCCATGTGATCTGTGTCCCCAGTGTAAAGAGAACCATGTAAAAGATCTCCAAACAATAGACCATGATGTTGTGTCATACCGTGATAAAATCAACTACATCCCAACACAAGAGATCTGTGTGATACATCCTAGCCATGTTTATACAAAGTACTGTGAACCTTGTCAAGATCCTGTGTGTAATTCTTGTTCCGAGGACGAATCACACAGATTCAGAAGTTTTCTCTTTGGCCAAGGACAGCACGAAATACTGGATATACAAGTAGCTTATAAAACAAAGCGACAACAACACAGAGAAACCATTCACACCATCAGAAGTGAGCCTCTCTTTTACAGACCTGTTCTCCTGCCACGAATCAAAACTGATTTCAAAACCTGTCGCACAGAATTCTCCCGCTATCAATCAGAGATGTTAACAAAGGCCCAGACACTGAAGCATCTCATTGACTATATACAGAAAGATTTCATGTGTAATGTGTTCTGTGACTTTGATTTCAAACACAGATGTTTAAAACAGCAGAAAGAAATGATCATACATATTGTCAGCCTACAGAGATATGTATACATATATGAACAGAGGAGAGTAATCAGACCGCTACAATTCCTCTCCTCCATAAAGACAGCCCTCCCCCAGATACATCCTACACTCCACACCAGCCAGCTCTCCATGACTGAGTCACTCAACAAGGAGGATGTGATGGAGTCACTGAGTGCAATCCAAATCACAGAGAGAGGAAACCGACGCGTAGGAAACCAGTGTCTGCTGAAACTGACGTCTGGTGCTGAGCTCCATCAATCTCTCACACTGACAGGTGTTAGTCGTTGTGATCACATTTCCTGTGTGACATCAGACCGGGTCTGGGTCAGTGATATAAACAATCTCATGTTGACAGACACAACAGGTGTCCCTCTACATCGTGTGGAGGATTCATGTCGTTATTTATATGGAGGATTACACACAGTGAACAGTGAGAGTGAACTGATTTATATAGACAGGAATTATAACATCAACAAACTGTCAAAGGATATGAAAACAACCACCACATTTATAGAGAGAACAGACTCTACATGGGAACCATGGTGTGTGTACTGGTCCCCGTCCACTGGGGATCTACTGGTCGGGATGTATAACAATGATACAAAGACAGCCAAGGTAACCCGGTACAACCAGAGTGGACAACTCACACAAACCATACAGAACGACAACACAGGACAGGGACTGTATAGACAACCTATCTATATAACAGAGAACAATGGGGATGTTGTGGTGTCTGACTATGGGTCTGGTGTAGTGGTGACAGAGCTTGGAGGAAAACATCGTTTCTCCTACACAGGACATCCATCAGGATTACGACTAGGGCCATTAGGAATATTTACTGACGCGCTGTCACACATCCTGGTGTGTGATGATGCAACCAAAACAGTACAGATGTTGGACAAGGACGGTCAGTTCCTGTCATATCTACTGACAAAATCACAAGAGATGGGTAGACCATGGGGCGTGAGTTATGATGTCAACACTCACCGTCTCTGGGTCGGATCAGAGGACAACAACAAGGTGTGTGTCTACAGGTATATCACCAGACAGGACGCTCTGACAGGTAAGTCTGAGTCATTATCATTGATGTAGTATATATGTGTTAGGTATCATACAGGTTTCAATGAGATCTAAGTATACCTTAGTTATTTTTGTTATATCACACAAGTCATATTTAATTGTTAATTCAGTTTATATCTATTTCATTGTGATTGTAATTAATATATTAGTTACATATCCATGTAATTGTTATTCATTATTACATGTATGTACATGTTACAATATGTAGTTTATTACTCAATCTTATTTAAATAAAAAATTGCAAACATTATCATGGTTATGAAAACAAGTTATACAAAAGCAATTCATTTGAAGTCGTTGAACAAGTTTAATTGTTAATTACTTTAACCAGAGTAATGAATTTACTTAATCTATTTACTTTAATCAGAGTAATGATTTAACTTAATCTTCTCCTTGTAAAAATACAGAATTAGAACTCTATGTTTGATGTTTGTAGATCAAAGTCATGTAATGGAGTCACTGAATGGAATCCCCACCCCAGGGACAGAAAAACCACAGCAAGGAAACCAGTGTCTGCTGAAACTGATGTCTCCCCCCGAGTTACTTCACACTATCACAGTGACAGATGTTGATCGTTGTTATCACATTTCCTGTGTGACATCAGACCGGGTCTGGGTCAGTGGTTATAACAATATCACGTTGACAGACACAACAGGTGTCCCTCTATATCGTGTGGAGGATTCATGTATTGGTAATTTATTAGGTAAAGGATTACACACAGTGAACAGTGAGAGTGAACTGATTTATATAATTAGGAATTCTAACATCAACAAACTGTCAAAGGATATGAAAACAACCACCACATTCATAGAGAGAACAGACTCCACATTGAGACCACGGTGTGTGTACTGGTCCCCGTCCACTGGGGATCTACTGGTCGGGATGTGTTATATACTTACAGACACAGGCAAGGTAACCCGGTACAACCAGAGTGGACAACTGACACAAACCATACAACACGACAACACAGGACGGCGACTGTATAGTAGACCTTACTATATAACAGAGAACAACAATGGGGATGTTGTGGTGTCTGACTCTGAGTCTCGTGCTGTAGTGGTGACAGAACGTGGAGGAAGACATCGTTTCTCCTACACAGGACCTCCATCAGGATCAGGACTATGGCCATTAGGAATCTGTACCGACGCGCTGTCACACATCCTGGTGTGTGATGGTACAACCAAAACAGTACAGATGTTGGACAAGGACGGTCAGTTCCTGTCACATCTACTGACAAAATCACAAGAGATGGGTGAACCACTGAGCCTGAGTTATGATGTCAATACTCACCGTCTCTGGGTCGGATCAGAGGACAACAACAGGATGTGTGTCTACAGGTATATCACCAGACAGGACGCTCTGACAGGTAAGTCTGAGTCATTATCATTCACATTAATTAGATATAGATAACTAAGACACACAGTCCGTGTTAATTATCAGTCATTACGATACATGTAAGACATGTTTATCTGTGTGATTGTTTGTCAATATAAACAGCTTATTGTTACAGGGTTAGCTGTATCTACCAGTCATTGGGATTCATTGTTTGTCTAAAATAAATAGAAATTAAATATATTTCATAATAAGATGTACAGTCACATGTCATTCTAATAAGTTAACTTATAGAACAGGTCATTGTAATTAATAAACCAGATATTAATATAGTGACACATGTATTTGTAATTATACCCCCGCAAACGAAGTTTAGGGGGGTATATTGGTTTCACCCTGTCCGTCTGTCCGTCTGTCTGTCTGTCCGTCTGTCCGTCTGTCTGTCTGTCCGTCTGTCCGACTGTCTGTAGACGCAACTTTGTCCCCCCTATAAATTTTTTTATTACTGCATGGAACAGTTTGAAAATTTGTACATATGTTGAACACCATCTGAAGATGTGCACCTGCAATTTTTTTTAAGATCAGACAAGATTTAATGATTTTATGACATTTTTCATTTTCCTTATTCTATATATTGTACACTAATGTTGAAAAGTAAGGGAGGTAATCCTTACAGATTTTATTAATTAATTAATAGAAAACACTCTAAAATATATTTATATAAATACATCCAGATGGAGTTTTTTGTCTTTATGTCTTAATTAATAAAAAAAAAATTATTTTTTTTAAGTATTCTATCAACTGACAATGCAAAGTTTTTGTTTGTCAATGATAAATTCTTAGGAGCTAATGAGAACATCAAAGACAAGTGTGGCTGAATTCATTTGTCCCAAGGGAGCCATTATCTGAGCCATGGTTCAGATGGAGCATGTGTTTAGGGGAAATTGATAATCTGTAAAATGGGTGATGGTTTTGGGGCTATTTTAAAACTGTTTCATGTAAACCAAAAGGTCTATCATTATAAGGAAATAAATAATATAATTATTAATAAAGAAGTTAAACTATTTTTAGAGGTTGTTTAAATTTATTTGTCAAGTAATTTGATGAAGTGACCCTATTGGGCATTAATTTAAATGAAATTCAAAATTACTGATATGATTGTAGTGTTTTGGCAATTTAAAATTGTTAGTAATATTAAATTTTCTTTTTTACATATTTTTACATAGTATGGTAATTATGGTAATGTTTTGGGAGTTTATTAAATTTAACAAGCTCATCAAAGAAAATCATAGTCCTATGGGATCAATTTTCTGATATGGAGTTCAATTGTGCCATAGGAGAAAGTGAGGAAAATTTGAAACAACTAATTGCATCTGTCAAGACTCTTATAAGAAAGATATTGAAAGTTTTATCAACAGAAGAGCATTGCTTGGCTACCGGTATTTCTATTCACTGCAAAGGGAGGGGTTTTTGTCATTTTGTTGGTTTTTTCTTTAAATCAATTAAATTAAAAAAATATATCATCAAATACATACATTTGTAAATGTATTACTGTTATAGATATGTATTTACAGTGAAATTCTGACAATTTTGATTTTTCTTTGTTAACTATTTTTTTTTTTTTTTACAATTCTAGAATTTTTTTTTTTATGTGTTCCAAACCTTAATTATTATTCAATTCAATTATTTGTCCCATTTGAAATTAGCCTAGCGGGGGTATTAGTCCCATTAGGACAGTTCTAGTTTGTTTTGTTAAAAGTATGTAATAACTATTAAAGTATGTGTCGGTGTAATTAGTTTGAACTTATTTGTAGATGTAGCTCTGTCATTATTTATTTAATTTTATTTATTTGTAGTTTTGTATGTATCATTACATAACCTGTATGATATAGATTTATTAACAGCTAATTAATGACTTGTTGTAGATGAGCACAGACCCTGTCCTGATGGGGAGGCCATGTTCAGCTCAACATCAGCTGTAGAATGGAGATAGCTTGGATAATGAAAGCTTGTAAATGTTTGTGTACAAATCTTTTCTGCTCTCAAAACCACACATGTTGTTTGTCCCTTTGCTCAACATCTGCAGCTGAAATTGAGCTGTGTATAATCCCATGGACTGTAATACTGACTCCTGTTTATTTCACACTTTGTGATCATCCAAACATGGCTGTCTATTGTTATATGTAAATTTAATGTTATGGAAAATGGACTGCCGATATGAATTTAATAATGAATAATTACTATAAGTGTTTAGATTTATACTATCTAAGACTTACTAATGATCCGAACACTGAGTGAGATGGTAGACTCCAAGCCAAGAGTGCTTAGGAACTCGATAATATGGCCCTGGCCAACCTTCAACAGGAACGCGACCTCGAGAGGAAGAATCTCAGATCCACTAAGTCTGGTTACAAGGCTCGACTCGAGCAAGTCAGCACAGCAGTGGAACACGAGGAAGCCAAATAGAGCGACCTTCAGGGGGTGAGTTTTGAGCTACAGTGTGGTGTTCTGTCTAAGAGAGACAGAAGACCTAGATAGTGAGGGTCAACAAACAGTAAACTCCAGATGATCAATTTAATTATCATCATGATTTTACTCCTCATCTTTCCCTCGATAGACAGCAATTAGCACTAATATTGCTGGGTGCTGATAGGGTGTAAAGTTTAAGTCCCTCAATTTAACTGTATCACCTTTTTTCTTTAGGCTTATTAAGGTCTTCCGTTTCCAACGGAAGACCTTCTTGTTATTGCTTTGTTTCTTTTTCACTATTATTTTTATTGTTTTTTTTTTCTGTCACGTTTTCTCAAAAATGCTTCAGCCAATTTTCATGAAACTTTCAGATCTTATTCATGACAAAATTTGTAAGAAAAGTACACGGGCTTTTTTTGGTCGTTACTTCCGGTACCGAGATATTAAAGATTTTACGTTTTTGCTTGTTCACAATTTTTCTCAAAAAGTATTTACGATAGAACTTTCAAATTTTCAGAGAAGGTAGAGAGTGAACGGCCGCAGTGCCCTTCGCATATCCGAACGTCCGCCGTCACTTCCGGTCGTCACCGGAAGGAAATGAAAAACCTTAATTTTTCAAATTTTTAGATTTGAATTTTATTTATGCTTTTATTCGATAGAGACGCTTAAAACACTTCAGAATATGAAATTCGTGTTAAAATCGATCCAGGCATTCCCGAGATTTTGAGTTCAAAAGTTCTGAAGCGAGAGTCCGCGTAGCTCAGTCGTTAGAGTGTTGGAATTGTGCCCAGGCGACCCGGGTTCCATCCCCGAGTGCCGATTATTTTTTCTTCCCTAATTTTGTTTTCTTTAACGATTTTACCTTTAAAATGATGGTTTTTATTAAATAAAAATAATAACAGCTTTTTTAGTACAAATATAGAGCTCGTTTTTGTCAGCAGTTCGCATCGCCGCCATCAAAGACATGCCGCCGAAGCGCCCCTGCAGTACGACCGCATTAGAGTTCACTGGGTCGCTTTGCCGGCATCAAAGAAATGCCGCAATCTCCATGATTGTAAGCACACAACATTTAGCAATACACCAACGATATTCTACATGGCTTTAAAAGGAGGACTGATTAGTATTTATTCACATAACTATATAGATACACGCATGCATGTATACATGCGTTTATTGACATATGTTGCTTATATATTTATTTCCTGAACACTATAAAACATTATGAAATCTCTCTCTCTCTCTCTCTCTCTCTCTCTCTCTCTCTCGCCCTGACAACCGGGTGACTGCGATACGGTGTGAAAACTGACCACCCTTGTATCTGTGTTTGGGGCTATGTATTAACAGATCTAAACACTGATCGTTGATATACACTGTTGAAACAAAGAGTCTGATTATTCACTTTTGATTTATGAAAATCATTACGGCAGGGTGGATTGGGATTATAATCATTTACAATCAGTCTTATAAAGTTTAGATTTATTTACAAAAGTCTATAAACATGTACATGTTCGCCCAAAAGCGGGATTAGTGAGTAAGCAGCGGGGTCATTAATTCTCTCTCTCTCTCTCTCATTATAGCTAAATAAACAATGAATGTGCATATCCGTATAATTTAGCCTAGCGAACATTTTTATATGGGTATAATATATGTATTAATTTATTAAATCGGAATTTGAATTAATTAATCTCCCCTGGGAATAAACCCCGTTTCAAAATCGCCCTCACTTGGTTTCAGACTTTTGACGAATCATCGGACAATATGCTTTGCCCTGCGTATAATCTCTCTCGGATGGGGATCCGATTACTATTGATGAAATAAAATCACTATTATTGATGAAATAAAATGTTTTTCTATTAACTTATATAGCAAATTAAAAATGCTGAGGTGGATTGAAAATACGCTTCATATATCAGACGTCTGCGTCAATTTGTTCCCGCCCATTTCAAACGTTTTGACCTGTTGCATTCATCTCCATGTACCTAATGTTAATGCTATTCATATATTAGAATAAAAGTAAATATCAAAGAAAAAATCATAATTAAGATTTTGAGATTTTTAAATTTCAAATCAATGGTACAGTGGCTTATACAGTTCTAACATATGTATTTTGTTTAGAAATTGTGTAATATATGATATTTAGAATTTAATATTCTACGTTTAATATAGAAGTCACCGGCCAACCCCCCCCCCCCCCCCCCCCCCCCATTCATAAAATCATTTAGTTTTTCTGGTCCGATTTTACTTGATCTTTGATCTTGGGCCTTTAATTTCAACTAAGTACCATTCTAGATTACTGTACTAAGTATAATTAATTATAGTACAAATTATACTAATTATAGTGCAAGATGAAAAACACTCTTCAATTAAGATTTAGACAAAAACAGTCTTTTATTATTAGGGTCTTCCGTCTTCAGCGGATTACCCTTCTATTCCTATTGTTATTAGGGTCTTCCGTTGACAAAGGAAGACCCTCTTTTTTTTCTTCGGTTTCTTTTTATTACAGGTTATTAGACCTGTTATTAAGTCAAAAGACCTCTTATTTAATATGAAATAAAATGGGACTGGTCCTTAAAATTAAGGATCCTACAGGGTGGATAATCCTTCATCCATCGCTCTTTTAGATCACATCTGCATTTCCTGATATGTTTCGTTGATGAAAATAAAAGGCAAGGTCATTTCCTCTTCTAAAAATCGGACGGAAGACCTCCTCGTTGCTCGCAACGAGATCGTGTCTAGTTTAAATTAATGTTTTTTTCCCTCTAGAAAGTTCTATTTAGGCTAATCTAAGTTAATTCCCTAGAAAGATTGCGGTGACCTTATTTAAAGAAATGTTTCTTTTCTCTAAAAAGATAGTTTATACTAGTGTACTGAGATAGTATTAAGGTTGTAGAATTTATGTATAACATTTATATTGATACATTTTTTATACAATGCTATAAAGAGGGTGAGAACTGTCAACTACAAACTCAGAGAGAGTCTGGACAGTGAGCGTTACTCACTCCTTGAGAGTGCAGATCAGAAAACACAGAACATGCAACTTGAGTTAGAATCAGAACGTGCCAAAGGTAAAGATCTCAAAAACTCAGTGGAGCGATAAAACCAAAGGCTTCAATCTCAGGTGACTGCTCTCGAGTCTCAGACGAGTGTACTCAAAGACGAGCTCGAGCAGGAAAGGTTGGCTTGCTGCTAGATGAAGAATGAGGTAGACCAGATACAGGTGAATGAGTGTGGAGTTATTGTGTTTCACAATGAGGAATGATTACATCATACCATCTTCCTTTCTACTTTCTAGTTAAGAGATGTTGCACATTTTGTTCATTCCACATAGTAAACTACAGTCTGTGATATAAATTTATATTAAGTTGATACCATCGATATTATTATTCATTAAGTCATTTTCATAAATGTTGTTGTTATTGCTCTGTTGAATTACATAATAATTCAACTTTTACCAGCATGCTATTGGCTCGTCAGAAATGATTGGCTAAAAGCATACAGGAAACAAATGAAGTCTGTGGTATATAAAAGAGAGTTGTTTTGAACATTTATTAACTAATTGTGTTTCTTCAGCTTCAGAAACTAGACGCTACTCGGCACTACGAACACGAAAGTGACCAAGTCTCGCAGCTCAAGTGTGAACATGAACTCCTGAGGTCACAGGTCAAATCCTTGAAACTGCATAAACGAGAAGGAGAGAAGTCGCGACACGGAGGAAGTGACAGAGCGCCGGTCACAGAGACAGCTGGAGAGGGAGAGGGAAGACCAGAAAATGAAGATGGTAATGATGCGTTTCAATGCTTGGGTACAAACTTTGTAGATTCCTTATTTTCAGCGAGTACTTAATTATGCAATCACGCTGTTTTGTATCAAAATGTGAGAATATTGTATCGTGAATGCGGAACTTTTATCCTAATCTCTTAGAGTTCTCAACTCTCAGGAAATGAACATGAGATTTCAGGAAATGTAAGCAAGATTTCAATATCTGTTAGGTGGATGCTTCTCTCAATTTTACATGGATATTAATTCCTTACGTTTAATTAGCAATCTACAGTAGTATGTGTGCAGGGGAATGTCAATAAATGTTTAGATATGATTTTCTGTGAAATAAAGTATTTGACTTTAGTCATATACATAATTCTTCATGTAGCGGCCATTTTGCTGGTTTGCCTGACTTACTTTGCCTTTTTTTGAGAATTGAGAATGTTTGATTATTGCTTCAGCATCTGCTTTGATTTTATTAATGCATGAAAATGAGTTAGAAATTCAGCAAGTTCAAAACCTATAGAGTTCAGAGACTTGAGAATGTGACATGGAAGCCACTCAGGAATACAGCTAGAAAAACTTCACTCAGCTCACCACCGAGTCGACTCGAAGGGCAGTGAGGAGGATCCAGTTCACTGGAACGTTTAAAAGACATGGCTCGAGAGTTTAAAGGTCTTACGCAAGGAAATAGCCAATTAAACTGAACTTGGTCAATTGTTGTTCTATATATATAGAGACAATTTCTTTTCTTTCTTCCTTTTTTGGCACCTTTTAGGCCTACAGTATTGATTATGGACTCAGTGACAAGGAGTGTTATTACTTTGATGGAATTGTCACACTAATTTAAATGGAACTATTTTTAGATGCGCAAGATGCAACTTTCTGGATGGTGCTGAGCCTGTTTGTCAACATGTGGAACCCACGTGTACTTAGGGGTAGGTATGTTTACTCTCAATTATCTCTCTTAGAAGCCACATAAAGCATTATTTTTCTGATCTAAAATTGTTCTTGAAGTATTTAACTAAAATTACACCTTCATGAATTATATGCTGAGAGTATAGTTAATTAACTTAACTAAAGATAAATAGTTACATATAGTGAAATTAATTCCTTGTGTGAGACTTTAAGAGAAACATGTAACTTTCATTTAAACTGCATTTTTTCTATTTTCAGGAGTTGTCTCCCTTGTTAAAGATCAACAATGGCGGATAAACAATGCGGGCTGCTGTTTTTTCACCAACGGTAAAATTTGACACCTGTATACCCATATTTCTACCAATCGTCTCTGTCCTCTTTGTTGTGTACACCAGACAGGTTAGAAAATCAAGATAATTGTTTGCAATCATTTTAATAAGATAAACAATGAAAAATATAACATATTTACCTGAACACAGTCCCTCATAAAAGGACATGTCACATTTTGCACACACTCATCAATCACACATTAAGTGCACATTATTAAAACATAGCAATCATTATATGTAATACAAAATTCAAATGATAGGTATAATATTTCAAACATTTCATACATGCTAACTACATACACTTCCCTACACCCCCTTTCACACTTAGCTTCTTCCTGTTTAACTTTGAATCTGTCAGTGACCTACTATAAGTGTCTTTAGACGTTTTATCATAAATCGATATCTTTTAGATCAGTAGAATTTTCTTTGGAATTTATATTTTAATAGTTTTTGTTTCATTTTAAAGTAATTTTGCCTATTTTGCTGTTGTTTAAGATGATGGACCACTCTACTTCCTTTTACTACAGGTGCCCCTACAGATTCACAAAGTTCCAATGCTGAATTTCCATGACCTCGATTGAGTGAATGCACTACTTTTTGTAACTATTCTACTTTCAAAATTTCTACTTCTAGTAATACATTTTGGATTTGATTTAAGATATGCCCTTTTCTCAGATTCAGATTGTTGTGTACAAGTGTGATATTTAATTCTATCAAGATTATTAGGTCCCAAAGTCAAATTTATACAGTCTTTTAACAATCACATGTCTTCTTATGTCATGCTTAATTCAAAGTCATGAGGCAACACTGAAGAGTTCCACTTGTTGTTTTTCAGTCCGCGACAGGAGAAGGAATAAGGTTGGCAGGACTTTCTGCACTGACCTTGGTAGCAGCTGACGATGGAACCGACAGCAGTTGACATGGCCCGTTTTATCAAAGGTAAGTCTTCAGAGTAGTGTTTGTAGCAGTTTAAGTACTCGGTCCTGCATTTAAGATTCAGGTCCAGGGCTAATCTTCTCTGCATTGATTCTCTCATAGCTTTTGTTCTTCCAAGAAACATGTGACTGCTGTATGGAGCCCTAGCAGTCTGTTTTCTTTGAGAGTCAAAGAAGTGGCGCAGGTCTTTGAAGTTTTCAATCATATGCCCTTGCTTTTAGATGCACCGGAAGTAGCGGCACTATCTCCATCACTTGTGAAATGACGATTGGTCCGTCATCACTTTGCAGCTCATCGATGCATTCCCCATTCCCCATGTAGCCCATCTCTTTTCATCTTTAATGGTGGTCTCTGGAGGAATGATTGTAGTGCAGTCTTCATGTTCTGGACAGGTAACTTCCTTTCCCTTGGCTCTAAGATGGGTGCCATTCTTGCACAGTTTATTGCCACAAAACACTGCCACAACAACTTCTCTGTAACATTTACATTTAAAGTGTATCTCACTTGTGTGGCAGCTTGGAATGGTGTTTTCCCGATCGCTCTTGAATGTCCTGCCCTATTTTCTTCATGCTGTTTTTGTTCACATCACTGATGATTTTGCCTACTGTGTGCAGGTCTGATGAATGTAAGTGGCTGATGCTGGTTTGGTGTTTGCACCAAGAAGCATACCACGCATACCCTCTGTTGTAAGGCTGGTACCCAAGTGGACGACAGTAATTGACAGATCAAGCTGTGTGGCTCTTCGTCCCCTTCCTGATCGACTGACTTCCTCGTACTTGTTTCAAGACTCAATTTGAGAGTATAAGTGGGAGTCTGCAGTATCTTGTACAACAGTATTAAAATCAGCTTTTCTTGGTGTAAGGCAATACTGGGAAGTAAACATGGGGAACTGATGACAACTTATGAATACAGGTAGGTATGTAGGTGAAGAGGTCCTTTACAGTACGGGAAACTTACGTTGGGGAGGGGGTAAATATGGGAATCTGACTGTCTGAATGTAGGTCAGGAAATTTTATAAAATTTTATATACTGTATAGTATATTTTTGACCAACAATTTTAAATCAGTAAAGAGAAAAGTCCAAGCATTAGAAGGACTATATTTGGTAATGTCTAATAATTGCCCCCGATTTTATTCAACTTTTAAATAGTATCATATAAAAATTGTTTCTTTATAAATCATTATACAGAGGATGCCTTTCACTTTTATCTTGATATCAGTGATAATTATCAGTGATTTATTTTGATGTACGTCCTGTGTAAAATATGCACAAATTTTCCTCAGGACGCATTATTTCATTATATGTGCATCCCAAAGGACGCAATAAATTTAGAAACACACATACACATTTTCTGGCTAAGAAATTCCAGAACATCGATTGTTCCTTTCTGAACTTACTAACTAGACACCCGAAATGTTCCGAAAAAAAAACACTCCAAAAGCAGAAATCTTATTGGTCTACACTTTGTGATTAACCAATGAGATTACATGATTCATGACATTACAGTGGGAATTTGATGTCAATCCCCATGCCACCAAATAAAAACAGATAAAGTTATTCCCAAACCAGGGTACATTAACCAGAGTTTAAGAAAAAGTAAACAAGTGGCTGATAATCTGAAATTAAAAAAAAAAAAAAAAAAAAGGTTCATGGTGATAAGAACGCTGATCCAGAACTTAAAACAAACTATAGTGGTGATAGAGAAACAGAGACACTCGGAAAGATCCCAGTGTTGGCACTTGGCCTCTTGATTTATATTCATGTTCTTTGTAAAATAAAATATGGACTCATTGTTTTCGGCTTGGAACTCATAGTTACGATTAAGAGGAGTCCTATGGACCAGCAAAGATCATTTTCAAAATGAATCACTGATTATTCATTGGCTGTTTATAAATGACTTCACCTTAATGTAAGTAATGAGCTTAATCCCGCAATTTTGCAACAAACGAACATTTTGTCATTGTTAGGGTTTTCCGTTTTTCAACGGAAAACCCTTCTGTTATTCTACTGTTTCTTATTATTTTTTTTTTTTTTTCCCGCAAATTTTGTGCACGAGATTTCTCGAACATTTTTTGTCTGATTGCTATGAAACTTTCAGGGTATGTAGATGATATTAATATCTCTAGACGTTTTTTTCAAATTTTTAAAATTCACTTCTGGTTATGAGTTATTGCCCTTTAATTGAAAATTGGGGGGTCTTTTGTCCAGAGTTGATCTCGGGAACTACAGATGATAGACGCATGAAATTTGGCGAAATTGTCGGTAACATTTTATAGTTTTGCTGGCATGAAAATTTTGGTAATTTCTTTGTTAGTTTTTGAGCTATTTGTCGCCAAAGTTTAAGATTTTTTCGGGGCTTTTTGTATAATAACCTTTTAACTAAAAATATTTTGTTAATACATATAGAACAAAAGTTGTTTAGAATAACGAGAGCTTTCATTTAAAATTAAGAAAAAAGGGCTGGCCCCTATAATTAGGGGTCAGCAGCTCATACACGTATTTTTCTGATAGCAAAAATCGTTATCATTTTATGAAGAAAATTTAATTCAGTTATTGTTAATATATTAAATAATGTCATTTGGTATCAAATTAAACAAGTTCTGTGCTATATTTTTTTTCAAATTTCATAAAACAAATATGTGAGAATCGTACATGAACGAGTTAATATGTCTACATAGACACATAAGCGAACAAATGCCACTTTAAGGCCCAGGCATTTACTGCATTACGTTGTGTTGCGTCTTAGATAAATTGTTGTGATTCAATTTCATTTTTTTCATCTATATCATTTATGAATTCAATGAACACACATTATTTAAACGCTCTATGTGCAACTATTTGTCGGGGCGCCCCTGTTTGTAACCCCCGCGCGCGCGCCGAATGTAAACAGTAACGAACGGCATTGCTGAAAAGAGAGAGTCGTAATGCAGAAGAGAAGTTGTGTATTCTTTCGGTGTACACATGCATTTTCAATTTACTGTGAAACATATGAACATGCACAGGGAACAATACTACATATATTTGTTTAAGGAGGATATTTTTCTCGTGTGAATCGTTTACGAGGAAATTCTGACAGCCACACTTCTGTCGACGATCAGCCGTTGATAAGCTACGAGTAATAAAGGAGAAAAGATGGACATTAAAGTGTGTGATTTATGTGGATGTTACTGAAGAAGGTGAGGCTTTTACTCCTTTTAAAGTTTCTTGTTAACTGGTTAAAATTTAGTTTATAGTATAGATGTACATGTAAGTACGTGCACACTGTTATAGTTTTTGTTATGGTGTGGGTGTTTGTTTACTAACGTGTAATTTTTACATGTTTCATGGATGTTTAGACTCGCTCGAAGTTCAAGGGGGACTGGAAAGGGTAACTGAATTTATCTATTTAAAAAAAATAACAGATTGTGAATTTTCAACTCAAAATTCAAAGCAGGGTCTAATTAGAAACATATCATATATTCTTGTGCAGAAGACTCCAAATGTAGTCATGAATACCCTGTAGACATAACTTCAAGTAAATAAAATTGTATACTTCAGAGTTAAAACATGACTTTAATATATTTATGATGCCGATCATTGTATCATTAGAGAGGTTTAGCAGACCAACGGGTACCCGGTATATGTACTTGTACATGTAGGTTACAAGTTAGAACTATGCGTACCATTCTACCAGTTCACATAATTTTTCTTGTTTAGCAGTTATGATGTGTACTTAAATTGTCCTTGTTAATGTTTTAAATGTAATTTTTTATTCTCTTTTTTTAATCTGACTACTGGCAGTACTGGCGTGCGAGCAGTTCTTGCCGAGGACCATTTCTTGCTGGTGCACTGTTACATCATATTTTCGTATATAATTTTATGTGTTGATAAAATGACGTAACAATGCACTGGTGAAATATGGTGATCAGTGAAAACTGATCACACGCCAATATTGATTAATTACAGACAAAAACTGAAGGTTAATTGCGAGTGTTATTTTTTATTGAACAACATTGTTTAAAATAATTCTTTATATTTGTGACGATCAGACCGGTTTGAATACCAGTGCCAGATGGTAGTTGGTAGAGCACCTGACTAGAGATTCAAGGGGCCCAGGTTCAAATCCTGGTTTGGTCCTTCATTATTTCTCCCATCCTGTTACAATATTGGTGTTGTGACCAACCCCTGGAACTAACAGGTTAACTCGATCCTGCCAGGGGTGATCTTCGAGGGTGAAGATCATTTAAGGGGGAGGAATGTGACGGTCAGACTGGTTAGAATACCGGTGCCAGATACATGTAGCTCAGTTGGTAGAGCACTTGACTAGAGATTCAGAGGGCCAGGTTTGAATCCCAGTTTGTTCCGTCGTTATTTCTCCCATCTTTTACATATATACATGTATATCAGATATATGACAGATGATTAAGGGTCATCACATGTTTTGCAAGATGCAATAAGTGTTAAAAACCTTTACTTTACAACACAATACATTTAAGTGAATATTTATGTTTCTATATTGTTATTATTTGGTGTGGTTTTCTTGACAGTGTCGCATAAACAATTTACCCGCTCCTAAAACACAAACTTCCTTTTTGTGGATTCAGCTTACTGCTGATTGGCTGCTGTTGCAGCAGACAAATAAGATAGGCACGCACAAAACACAATGAACTTATCAGAGAATGAGTTGAGTTTATTTCAACTGTTGAAATTTGGGTATTTTTTTTAAAATGTATACTTGTGACAAAACATATATGTGGTACATACAGCTGTAGCTTTATGAAGAAAATTTTGGTTAGACCATATATACCTATCATGCAAGTAAATGATATTTACAAAAAAACTTGCAATTTATGGCGCACGAAATATACGCTAGTTTTATAAAGATTGACATACATGTAATGTACCACATTCTGTGAAAAATAATAATTAAAAATTCTTCATTCAGTTAACTCATACATGTTTTATGCTTATTACACATAGTATTGTTTTTAAAACATGTAATTTATAAGAAAATAAACAAAAACCCTTGCTAAATTTATTTGCAAAAAAAAAAAACACAGTAGAATTGATAAAAAATAGTATACCAGAAGCTAATACCAGTACATGTACTTTGACGTTGTTCGGTGGGTAATATTCGTTTGTAATTTACGAATTGAAATATTGACTGTTGCACTACAACTCTCTCTCTCTCTCAAACTCTCTCTCTCTCAATTTGATAAGTGTTTATACCTATGAAAATTTTTTAATATTATATTATGTCTTGATATGCAAATTTTTGATCTTGTACTGCCTAAATGTTATGTCATGTGTTGGGATATGTCATACTTATTACACTGCATGGTCAGTGTATTTTTTACAGAAATACTTTGCATATGTTAATGTAAACACAGCTATTAGGTACTAGTACATGAAGTACATGTATGTAAACACAGCTAATTATTATTTGTTTTATTTCAGCTCAAAACAGACTCTTGTTACCACATGGCTTTTACTGGTACCTGTTGATTCTTGTGGGTCAGCTCCTGAGATTAACCTGTCACCTCTATTCACATGCATATTCCTTCCCATACCAAAACATTCTCACAAATTGCTCATGAGCAGCTCACGTGAGGACTAACAAGATTTCCTCACGTGAGCTGCTCATGTGAGTCTTATGTGCAATTTAACATGCAAATTAGGTAAAATGCTCACGTGAGAAAAATTCTGCACACAAGCATTTTTTGCTCACGTGAGGAATAGATCTGCTCACTAAGAGTTTTGCTCACATGAGGCTCATGAGGCTTATGAGACTCATGAGGCTCATGTGCAATAGTTGCTCACTTCAAAGACAATGGACAAAAATTGAAATTAAAATCATCAATATATATTTACATCAGTCATTTTAAAAATACAATTTCATACATTGTTTAACATTACATTTACATAAATCTTTAGAAAGTTTACCAATAATAAATGCTGGCATGTTGAAACTTGTATTGCAGTTTGATCACACAAAGCAATGTAGCACACAGACGGACTTTGAAAAAAAATCACAGTTCACAGTAGGCAAAGTTCAATTTAACCATACAAAGTAGTTCATAAGTGCTGCACGAACACTGGCTGCATTACAATCGATCGAAGCATTGGTCTCCAACATTCCAAATGTCCTTTTTTTGACAGTGCAGTCTCGTGTCTCACATGCTCTCTGATTTCACACATAAACAACCACACAAACAGCTGACTACCAGAACATCACAATAATATCCAAATTGACACAACCAGACTTCAGCATGTATAACTTCTCCATTACTTAAATTACGTCTTCACTTTTTTTGTTGCATCATTCATAAAATCAGCGAGCTTTTCATGGTTTTCTTCAGGTCTGTGCAACTCAGGGCAGGCCTATTTGAAAGATAAATAAATTTGATATCAGTGAAATTGATAAAAGTTTTCATATTTCAAGCAGTTTTTAAGAAAATCATTATATAATACTGCAACTATTAATATTATCAGATTCTACACAAGAAGAACATGAACTCTTTTCTTTGTGTCATAAAATCGTTAATCAGTGTTAATAATAAAAAAAAATGTAGTTAGAATTATTTGTTCAAAACTTATTGTCAAGTAAAATGTCAAAGAAAAAATAACGTGTGTTTTATTAGTAGTAGTTACCCCATATAATATTGTTGGTTATGTGCAGATACCCGATGGGCGTGGTCATAATGACACGAGGGAGCGTAGCTCCCGAGTGTCGTTATGACCACGCCCATCGGGTATCTGCACATAATCAACAATATTATATGGGGTAAGTTACTTGTACCATAGTTTATGATTATTCATTATATCTTATCATTATAGTAATATCGGGAGTGCACTTGCCTCTAAACAATACGGTGCCATTGCGCTTGTCCTTTTATAAGTACAATATGTACTTTGTGAATTTCCAAAATGACTTTCTATCCCCGACAAAGATTTATTATTCTTCATTTTAAAAAAAAAATCATAATTATAATGACTAGATCGACTTCTCATTGTTATATTTTAATTTCATATTCATTCATTTTCCGACTTATAGTATCGATATTTGCTTCAAAGAATTAAATTTTTTAACACAATTTCATATGTACGAACCCTAAATTGTGCAATGCTTCTGTTTAAACAATTGAAATTAAATTTAAATTGATAAAGGTAATTAGTTTTTCAAAATCTTATTTGATACTCTGTATCACAGTAACTATGTTTTTTTAAAAGCGGCTGAAAAATCATGTACATATATATTTTGAACAAAATCAATCAATAAGCAAAAAAAATATTGTTCGAGAAATGCATGTCGCGAAACCGTGAATGGTAAATGTCAAATCCGATTGGCTACCGCTATTCACTCTGTCCACAAAACAAGTTTTCTATTCAAACGCTTTCCTATCACGTGATTGACTTTCTATAAAACATTTAAACAGGATAACCCTATTTCATTTAACACGCGTGTCTCTACTTGTCCGCACACATGGAGAGGAATATTAAAATAGAGTGTTTCTGACAAAGCCATTGCCGATAAATTGTTTTGTCTCGATCTTAAAATGAGATTTATTCGACGAACTAAGTATGTCGAGTCATTTATCCGTGTTGAGTTTGGCAATTTTGATCTGGAGGAACCTCCTACTATGGAGTATTATGGACGCGCTGCAAAACAACTTTGTTGATGTTGTTTTTACTCGAGATAGTGGGCGGAGTTAAAAAAAAAAGTGTGGGGTATGTACATATAACCCACACTTTTAACAATAGAAAACTCGCCAAGCTATGGTACAACATTCGATACACCGGTATTTGCCGGATGGTCAGTTGTAAACTGTTCAACCCCGTTTTAAAGGTAGATGCTAAGATCACAGTATTTCGTTTCATATTCATTCTAATTACAAACACGTTTAACTGCCATTCAAGTGATTCAAAGAATATATTTTAACAAGTTAATGCTCAACTTACTTGAAGTACTCATACAGAAGATGCAGGGGGTGTCGGCACTCGATTCATTCATTCAGATTCTTCCTCTGTTCAGCCGTACGCCGTGGATTTTACACACTAAAACACTCCATTGACGATTACCCCATTGACAACGTAGTTTTTAACCTTATCAACCGGTAGTACTGTACAGAATCAGATAATTCCCTTTTTAATTCATTTCACCGTCATCTGTGATGGTAGACAACATGGCGGAATCGAATATGAAAATTGGCGGCTGGCATTTAATCGACCAATGAGCGCGCGTAGCTTAGACTGGTTCCCCCGCCACTGCGATATTTACTTTGTTTTGGGCGGGAGCGAGAACCAGACTAGTGGGTAACTTTACATTAAAACAAAAGTAAAAGTAGAAACAAACAGTTTACGAAAAATCACAATATCAAGCGGTTTTGTCAGATTCTAATATCTAAATAGTAAGTTGAGTGATAATTGAATTTAGGAAAAAAAGAATATACCGTTACCCCCCCCCCCCCCAAAAAAAAAAACCTGACAGTTTGGTGTTCACGAAAAAAAATGGGGTGGGGGAGGGGGTGTCAAAATGTACTTAACAAAATTTTGCAATTGCTTACGTGAGGAAAAAGGACGTAATTTTTTTTTTTCATTTTGATTTAACTTTGATACTGCATATATACTGACTAAGTCCAATTTCCTAACATCTTGCTCACGTGAGAAAGTTGAACTTAGAAAAAAAATCTACCGAAAATGTATCTGTATAGCCTGTTGCTTACGTGAGCAATTCGAATAGAATTTTGCTCATGAGCAATCAGGTGAGCAAATTTTTGCACATGTGCAATTTGGTTAGTATTTTCCTCCCTAACAGAGACTAACAATCTGCACATGAGCAAAATGAATTCCTACCTAATTTGCATACATTTCTTACTAGATTCTCATGTGCTTCTCATGAGCTGCTCATGAGCATTTGTTAGAATGTTTGGTACGGGTTGTGTTCTACAGACTATTTACCGGTAATTCAAATTAAATCCGATAATGCATGAACAATAATGGAACTTGAAAAAGCATCATGCCATGTTGTGGTTTGTGTTTGATAAGAAATTATGAAAACAAAATTAAGGCTGTTTAAAGAAATTCATAATTGCTGTGAAAATTTGTTTTTCAATAAAAGTATGCAATTATGTTTCCTTTATTTTTTATTTCATAAAGATATTTAGATGTGTTTAGTACATAATTGAAAATCCCCCCCCCCCTCTATTTAATTGTCTGCATTAAGATTACATGTAGGATATGTAAATGTACATTTGACTTTGAAATAACATCTGCTATGATAATTACTTTTGAAATGAACAAGAAACAACATATTTTTACCTTTCTAAGGTACATGTATATACATGTGCAGAAAAAAAGTAGAAAAACATGTCAAATTTGAACATTTTTCATTGAAATCAACTCTGTCTCCAGCTACCTGGGTGTGTTTGAATTTAATACTAATTTAAGGCAGATGTCTAACTTGTAGGTTGTAACTTACTGTTTTAGCATGGTTAGAAGGAGACTAGAAATCAGAATAGATTAGATATTCACTAAATATGATTGTTAGCTTACTTTTTTCATGAAAACAAGAAATCACAAGCAGGACAGCAGTCTATTTGTTAATTAAAATGGTACAAATCATACAATAAACAAATAAAGATCAAATTTTAGAATCATTGATGATTGTTTTCAAATATGTGTGAGAAATTACTCAAGGAAATTGCCACACGCTTCATAAAATTTGGTAAAACATTTCAAACTATGACCTTTTATGAAAATCAAAAGATTGGGGGGGGGGGTATACATGTAAGGGTATTTCTAATGATGTGAAGCTTTTATCATGATTATATCATGTAGGTGTATGTTGTATTGAATAAGGTTTCTTTTTAAAGGTGGTTGAACAAAAGTTGACCTCTAAAAGGTCAGGTAAAGATGTTTTACTATGGAGAACCCTGTAAATCTGTTTACTAAAGGAAATTGGAAATGGTGGGTTCACTTAAATGGCCATATTTTTATTAAACCTCAATGGAATTGGCAATATGTGGTATTCTTTTTCTCAGAATTGCATTAGCTTTCTTATTCTTAGACAAACCGTCTTTTCATAAAATGTTAGTGTACTAAGTTTAAGGTACACGGAACAGTTTCGGATAAAGTACCGTCAATATTTTTGTAAAATTGAGAGTGACCCGACTTGAAGGTTTATCATTGTTGCGTAGATTCATGAAATGAATTTTAATGATTATCAATAGTTAGAGGGATGTCTCTTGTTGGAATTGGTAAGCAATATTAAGGCCCCTAATTTTAAGTATATGAGAAGCAGAAATAAATTGTGAAACTTGCGGCTATGACAGATATGTTGACTTTACATTGAAATTGAAGGTTACAAACGGGAGGTTATATAACATGAAATGTAGGTGGATGGGATATTATATGCCTATTTAGTATTTACTGGGTATGAGGACAATAGTAAGTTTATTGTCCCCCAAGACAGCAACTATTTAATGAGGCAAAGCCAAGGGAAATAGTTGCTGTGGAGTGGGACAATAAACTTGCTATTGTCCGAATAGTCAGTTAATTGGTATTTCATTATACAGAAGAAAACTTTATTTGTCAGCGATGCAGAATTTCTTGATGATAAACAAATTAGAGTTAAATCAAACTTTGTATTTAATGCGGCGATCTTATTAGGTCAGAGGTGTTCCGAGTTTAAGGTGATATGGGACACTTCCATGTTGTGACGTATTGTTTATTGAAATAAACAATAAAATAAAGTGTAATTATATAAGTACATGTAGTTTCTTTTCAAAAATGGTCACCTAACTCCTTAGCACAGTGGGTTAGAGGGTTTACTAGGAACCTGTAAGTCATGAGTTCGAATCCCGCTGGGGTTTTTACAATTTTTACCTTTTCAAATATTTTTAAAAGCTATTTTTTGGTTAAATATTGTAAAATTTGAAAATTCTAAACCGGTGAAAAATTTTCAATTATATAGTACTTTAATCCACATTAATATCGACAGATGTCCCATACCACCTTAAAAAGGAGGGAAATCAAATTCTGCTGATGAATGGTTTTGATGACTATTCACCATGGGCAGATAGCATGGATACTATTTTAAATAAGATAAAAAGGCATGTTTATGCGGGCGCCTTCTAGTGATCAATTTGTCCGTCTGTCCATCCGAAATGGTTTGACAGGAGCATAGCTTCTCTCCCCTTGGCCCAATCAGGCTCATACCTCATTCACAGGGTTCCTTTGGTTGAAGGATGTGCAGTGACCTTGAACCATGTTTTTAGGTTTAAGGTCATAGCAGGATTATATATATAAAATCCTTGTCTGGGGCATATCTTTTTTCCCTTTGGTCCAATCTGGCTAATACTCGCAGAGTGTCTCTATGGTTAAACGATGTGCAGTGACCTTGCATGAAATTTCTAGGTAACGAGTGAAGATCATGTCGTATCATAAAAAAATCCTTTTTTGAGAGCATATATAATTTCTACTAACCCCTATTTGGCTCAGACTTCACATAAGCAGAGCTTTTGAGTAAAGGGTGAACGGGTGTGTAGTGACCTTGAACCTATTTTCAGTGAAAAGAAACTGTGAAGGTCATAGCAGAATTATATTTTAAAAAATCCTTGTCCGGAGTATATCTTCTCTCCCTTTGCTCCATTCAGCCTCATACTTCACCCACATGATGCCTTTGATCAAAATATATGCAATGACCTCGAATGATATTTGTAGATGAAGAGTCAAGGTCATATCAGTTCACACAAAAATCCATATTTTAAGAGCGTAGATATACTTTCCTTTTAGCCCCTATTTGGCTAATATTTTACCTTTACAGAGTTTATTGGTTAATGGCGTGCAGTGACCTTGAACCAAGTCTGTCAATGTGAAGGTCATAGCAGATCTTTTTAAAATTAGTTTTAGACAGTAGATTATTTTCCAAATATGCTTAATCTTGGTCAGATTGAACAAAAATGCATGTATGTTATGGGGAATGAAATTGAATTAAAAGTTTTATGCCAGCTGGAAAAATTTTAAGTTATAGGTCAAGGTCAAAGCAGAATTCTCTGAAATAACATAAGCGGGGCCCTTTGAAATGTTCACCATTTCAATGTTGTCTGGTTCATAGTAATTTTACATAGAAAATATTCACAAAGGTACAGTAAAGTAAACTTTACATCGATAAGTTTCTGACAATTAATGACGCAACGAGCACACAGTACGGAAGGTCAACCCTTTGAAAAGCAGTGAAGAGGAAAAGTTGCTCAGAATTATGTTTTAAACAAAATTGATTTTTTACGTAAATTTTAATTTTGCATTCTTGGTTAAGAAAAAAGATATTAGTTCAAGGTAAAGTAAACTTGTACCTAAAATGAAGTCAAATTTGTTAAGTCGTACTTAAACACATTGTTTTTTTGTTAAGTCGTTCTTGAAATGGTTAAGGGTTTTTGGTTAAGTCGTACTTAAAAACATTCGGATTATGTTAAGTTGTACCAAGAATCATTCGATTTTTTTTATCTTTTTGTACTTAGGTTTCTTTGTTACTAGATTAAGAACTCTGCTTCTTAGACGTACTTCTAGCGTTGCTTTCGACATTAGCGGAAAACCCACTCGTTGCTTTGCAACGAGCTTTGCTCTAGTTTTTTTTATATTTAACATTTTGAAGTAAAGAGCACAGGTCTGCTCAAGTACAATTTTAACATGTGTTTTTGTTCATAAAATTGTACACATCATACTAAAAAATGGTATTTGGTTAAGCGTGCACTCGATGTTTCCCAGTCAAAAAACCAACACATTGGTTTACCGGTATTTAAAGAAGACAACCTTCATGACTCACTTATTTTCAAAATGATTTCAACTATCTTCCACCTTATTTCTAAAGATATTTACAAAACTTGAATTTTTGGGGCGAGAAATGCATAATAAGGCATAAAGTCCTTTTCTTTATCTTTATGCAGAACTCTTCTTCCTAAGAAGATTGAAAACATTTTTAGAAGTTTAAATCTGGCAACAACTTCTTCGATGAAATTTTATTGATCAAACTGAGATTTTGGTATTATAGAGTTGAAGTTAGTGTCCAGAGTCTGGAAAAATCTCTCAAGGACCTACTAAGTGAACTCAGACAAACTCAGATGTCACTCGCCTTCGAGTTGGACACAGTGGACAGTCTGACGAGTTGACCCAGCGCTCAGGCCGTGAACCAGCGAGTGTTACATCATAACTCAGAGTTGACCAATTTTGTGTCTAGTCTAGACTGATGAAGGGGAAGATGAAGCTACGCAACACACTGGGGCATCTATAGGAGGAGATCTGGAGATACAGGTAGAGAGGCACCAAACAGCAGGTATGTTAGTCTCTAGATAAAGGCAGAGAGGTGCCGAACAGCATGTATGTTAGTCTGTGGATACAGGCAGAGAGGTGCCGAACAGCATGTATGTTAGTCAATAGATAAAGGCAGAGAGGTGTCGAACAGCAGGTATGTTAGTCTGTAGATAAAGGCAGAGGGATGCCAAACAGCAGGTATGTTAGTCTGTAGATACAGGCAGAGGGTGTCTGTGGATGAAGTAAATAGGTTCCAAACATCGTTTATGTTAGTCAGACATCAGGTAAGTAAATAAGGTGCTTCAAAATCAGGATTGTAAGTTGGTAGAAAAATGACTATCTAGGAGTAGTTAACCATCATGTTAGTTGAGACATCTGACAACCTCAAGACAATTGTACCCACATCTAGGTCATTATGGTCCTCTTGGTTTAGGAAGTATTTATTAAGTCAATGTTTTCTTCACTGTAGAATAGACATGATACGAGTGAAGACCCTACGGATCAGGAGAACCGACATATGGAAGTTCGCGCCTCATGGGCCAAAGAGAGGCTGTCGCTACAGCTGGCCCTTGATCAAATGGAACAGGAGCTTGACCAATGTCGAGCTGACCTCAGATTGGAACAAGTCCGAAAGTCAGGCATCGCTGGAGTAGGGACGGAGGGGGACAGGGAAAGGAATCAGAGAAGGAGAAAAAGAGAGAGAGAAAGACAGAGGGGGAACGGATAGGGTAAGGAATCAGAGAGAGAGACAGAGAGAGAGAGAGAGAGAGAGAGAGAGAGAGAGAGAGAGAGAGAGAGAGAGAGAGAGAGAGAATTATAATACAAACACTGGCAGTGAAAGTGAAAAATGCATTCATATAACCATTATAATATTTGAAGTTTGAACAACGTTTGTTATATTGATACCTAAAGAGACAGGGGGTAAAATACAAATACTGATAGTAAAAATGAAAAAAAACACATCCATATAACCATTAAATTAATATTTGAACTTTGAACAGCATTTGTTTTATTGGTACCTGTTTCCTTCGATTAAATTCTGATGTCGGTAAATCTGTATTTAGATCCGGCGTCTGTACGGGAAGTACCTGCCAGCGGACACACAGGATGAATGACCATCTTTAAGTTCTCCCTAAAGATAGCTTAAAGATGCTTAAAGGTAGTTTAAAGACGATCTTTTAGCCACCTTTAAGCTATATGTGTTGCTTAAAGGTGGCTTAAAGAAAGCGTAAAGATGGATTAAAGGCAGCTTAAAGACTATCTTTAAGCCACCTTTAAGCTACCTTCAAGCTACCTTTAAGCCACCTTTAAGCCACATTTAAGCTATTAAAAAATATTTTAATTCAATATTGTGCTTAATTTACCAACAAAATATATTAACTATATGATATTGATAGAAAAGGTATTAAAAACGGTCTTTGTTCTAGAAAATAAAATGAAAAAAAATAATCAAAACGCCCAAGACGAGGATTGAACCCGGGGTCCTTCGTTTACAAGCATCACCTCACTTCCTCTGCGCCACGGCAACTTACATATGTAAGGATATTTTTATATCCTATATATCAGTGGATATTGAATCAATGTACTCAATGTGTATTTTTTACTTGAAAAGATTTTGACTTCCATTCAAATTGTAACAATCAATCATATCTAATTTATAAATTACATGCATGCATATATTTAGAATGAAATACGGAACTTGGTCTTCAGTGAAAAGTATTATACCTTAATGGAAACCGTTAGGCTTACTTAGTAAATAAATTTAAACCGAGTAGATAAACGTTCATCTAATTCATAGCTAAATGAAAATGCATGTAATTGGTAATATTGTTTGTTATAGAATTGATAGTCTAAAAATCATGTATACAATTAAATGTTTAAACATACTAGAACGGCGCCGTGATCATGAAAACCGGGAAAATTGCGTAGAACTGATACCCTAATAGTTTCAATGCATTTAATAAAAGAAACGATGCATTGAAACTATTAGGGTATCAGTTTTACGCAATTTTCCCGGTCCCAAGGTAACGTTGGGCCACAATGGGGGGGGGGGGGGTCAAAATGTTGAGCCTCACATAACTTCAATGCTCAATATTTGATATGATTATGAAACCATCTTGTTTCAAAGGGGCTCAATGAAAAACATAAGAATATGCAGGGGATTTTTTTTTATACAGGATCTATTATACTTTATTACCTAATCAAAGGGATTTTGTTGTTTTATTACAAATTGAATATTTGCGTCTATTTGAACTGCCAGTCAATAGTCTGCGATCTATTAGACCGCCGGTCAATAGACTGCGATCTATTGGACCGCCGGTCAATAGACTGCGATCTATTGGACCGGCAGCGTATTTCAGAACGGGGGTATGTTAATGATACATCCTCTTAATAGTTCTCAGGGAATGTATATTCCTTTACACAGACGCTGTCTTTAGGACTTGGTGAAACCAAATTCAATGTTATCAAAATGGAGTATCAAATAATCAACAGTTTTAAAGCCTCATATAAGGTTAAAGACTATTTGAAATCTAATGGGTTGAAGACATCTCCTTTTTGTGTAAAATAATATTAAATTTAGGTCTTGTGCATGTAAAAGATGAAAAAAAATCTTAGTATATTGCATAGTGGCACGAAAAGCATCTTCAATATGCAAATTGTAAACCCCGAAAACTAAAAAAGGAATTAGGTAATAAAACAATTATTTAATGCTTGAACAGTCAATAGACCAGAATTTTTTTCCCTTGATACAGGGAACAGCTCAGTATGATCTATTGCCCTCGGCCGTTGGCCTCGGGCAATAGATAATACTGAGCTGTTCCCTGCACCTCGGGAAAAATATTCTGGTCTATTGACTGCTCAAGCATTAAATAATTGTATAATATTTTTCGGATATTTTGTATATGACGCCAAAAAGCTTATTTTAATTTGTTTATGGTTGCTCAGGTGAGCAATGTGACCCATGGGCTTATTGTTTTATAGACTTTTTAGTTGCATACTCATATCATTGCTTCCTGAATTATCAATTGATGGTCGTTTTCAGTATGACAAATTTATAGAACCATTTTTAGAACAATATATTTAAAAATTCGTGTTTTATTTAATTTTTTCATAAGTAAAGAAATTAAATGATAAACACATAAGTAAACAAATTAAATAATAAGCACTTTTCTTTCATTGCACAAATCAATTCCACAGAGTGATCAAATTGAATCAAAAACCACGTCTGATTGTAACAAGACACGTCTCTTTATTTACAGGTTACGCACCTAACTCTAACAGTTTCTCACCACCCCGCATCAACACCCAGTCACACCTGAACGGCTACGGACCCTTCAACAGTCACACTTCATCACCCCTCCATTCAAGTGTTCATCAGTCTCCATACAGTCCGTCCTATTTGTCTTCCAGCTTTACTCAGAGACACCTCCTTAATGGAGCTTCTCCATATCACTCACTAGGGGGAGCCTCTAGTGGTTACCATGTCATTAGCAATGGAGTAACCAATGGGATCTTTCCTTATTAGTCAATGGGAGGGGTTATGATAGTTACCATGTCAAAGGCAAATTCTCTGTCCATACCTCACTGCCCACGTGAGACTACAGCAGCAAACTACACCCACTTCTGAAAACTTAGGTGCTATAAGGTAAGTTATATAAACCAGAGAAGTAAGACAATTGATATAATTAATGGGGATAAAAATACATTATAATCAAAATACTTTAATTGGTTTAGAGTTGAAAATTTTTACAATATTTGATTGCAAAATATGTTTTAAAAATCTTTTCAAATTTAATTAGAACTATAAAACCTCTTTAGATGTTTAAATGTAAACTTATTTCATGCAAATTCCTGTTAAAAAAAAAAGGTGTTTTTTTTCATTTCTTACAGGAAAATATTCTCCCCTTCTTCTCCCAACAAAAGTTGGTCTCTCATCTCTAATACATCGAGTCAGGATCAGAAAGGCCTCGTCCCATGATGACTACATGACACGACTCGAGAATCTGCATCAGAGACTTAGCGGGATGGATTCTGGTGAGTGGTAGAGAAGGTTCAAGTCTCAAAAGAGACGCCATGGTGTTGCAGTAGGTCAGGTCTAAAACCGAGAATATTTTCAAAATTTGATATCAACTGTTGATATTTTTTTGCTGTAAACTAGTAATCATAACAAATTGTGAATTCAATTTTATCACTGCTTATTTATTTTAAAAGAAAATAACAGTTTTAAACAAAACCAAGAAAATTCATTGTTTTCATCAGACACATTTTCCTTTTGATTTATAACCAAGTCAGTCCGAAAAAGACATGATTTAGATACACCCATTTTGAGTTCATGTTGTACCATGATTTAGACACACCCATTTTGAGTTCATGTTGTACCATGATTTAGACACGCTTTCATTCAAAAAGACAATTTTGATGAATTTCAGTTAGTCAAACAAAGACATGATTTTGTAACACTCTTAGTCAGTCAGAAAAACACAAGATTTTAAACATTTTGTTTGAAGACATCCATTCATTGTCCACTGCTTGAAATGTAACAGCATCACCAAATGGTGCGTGGTACAGCTACACTCTATTTTAGTACATGTTAAACCATATTCAGTACATTTACAGTTATTTTAGTACATGTTAAACCATATTCAGTACATTTACAGTTATTTTAGTACATGTTAAACCATATTCAGTACATTTACAATTATTTTAGTACATGTTAAACCATATTCAGTACATTTACAATTATTTTAGTACATGTTAAACCATATTCAGTACATTTACAATTATTTTAGTACATGTTAAACCATATTCAGTACATTTACAATTATTTTAGTACATGTTAAACCTTATTCAGTACATTTACAATTACTTTAATGCACTGCATTCATTCTTTATCTTATTGAGGCTGATTTATAATCTATGAATCATGTTATCGCATTCTCAGCTTGAAATTAAAATATGATATATGGCTTAGTTGTACATGTAATACCTTAAATAATATAATGTCAATAATCGGAGATCCAAAAAGTTTCACCTAAAACTATTATATACATATAATATGTAATATGATTTCACCTATTTTGACACTCACTGTTATTTCAACCATCAACAAATTCTTAATCCAGAACTCCAGTAACACAGTATATACTGTATATATGTTAGAGGAGGCCGGGGTTTCTCTAGACATAGAGTGTGTCAGGATAGGCTAGCTCAGTAATGCTGATATCAACAGGCTCTTTGAATCTTATTTGCTGTGGTGTATACTCTTTGATATTTTCTTTCTGTGCTATTGTTTGAAACATTAAGGTTATACAAAAATAATTCAAATTCTATTACTTTTAAGGAGTATATTAGATTATAATTATCCAATTGTGAATATGGTTATCAGGTTTTTAGTTGATATTAAAAATCTATGAGATGTGTTTTGCCCATTCATAAACCATAATTTTTGCTATTTTTCAGGTACTCCTATGTCAAGGTTATTTCCACGGAGATAGGCGTGAGATCCAGAGAACCTTGTTATAACTTTGTCTTCACTGTGACCTTGTCAGACCTTGACCTTCATTGGCTCCATACTCTCTGATGCTGGACAATAACATTCTTTTTACCTGCATTAATCATGTCCTGTCATTTCAGGAACCAAAATAAGAAAAGTAATATATTGTAAAATTGGAACCAGATGTTTTATGTGTTATTTTTTATTATTGAGTTCAATATCATGGTGTTTGATAATTCATTTGAGCTGAAGCAAATTCTGAACTCATCGCATGATTTTACGTGGCACATAATGTGCTGTTTTGTACCTATTGTTAAAACAGTCCAGTTGCTATTCATTATGCAAAGACTATAGCAATATTTTATGATACTAATGTCAGAGTTTTATTTGGAGAAATGTAGACATAGAATTATCATGTTTTAAGGTGTATGATATTTGTTTAATATTCTATGGGATCATTGCTGTTTAAAACTAGTCCTTACTGTTTGTGATTAAACATAAATAGCTGCTTGTCTGTACCATGTAAATCTATCACCCCCTCCAACCCCCCCCCCCCCCCCCCCCCCCTGTATAATCTGACTACCTGCAATGCAGAGGAATTCATTGTATATATCATTAGTCCAACAGTTCTGTCCTTTTATCAGTATTTTTTCTAGTTTTATCTGTATAACCTATTGTCTTGAACCTGTTTTACGTGTATCTTGTCATTGATGTTACATTGACCCTACTGCCATTTTTTGATTCTCATAATTTGACCCAACACTCCCAACTATTCCCCTTAAGTATGAATATATAGGTACATGTATCTTGAAAAACTATACGGTTCTTTTAAGTTTAAATTGGTCTATCATGTCATATGTTATAATCTTTGATGAAATCTCATCACATCTATTTATAATGTCAATACAAGGGAGTTTATCCATGCCTGTCAAATATTTCTCACTAGATATAATGGCATTATTAGAACCCCTTTGGTTTATTTATTATCAATTATATTACTCGTAAATAGGATCATATATTGTTTTATGATATGTGGATTAAATGTTTTGTCATGTATTGTATATGTTTGGATGCTGAATTGAAAGTAAAATATTTAATTTACCATGTATTGTGTTATTTACAAAACGGGATAGGATATTGTTGTCTTATGGTGTAGAGTAAATTACATCTAAGTCATGTGGTCTGTGGGAGAAATTGACATGTAAGTCACGTGAGCTGTAGGAAAAAATTACATATAAGTCATGCAGTTGATAGCTTTTTCACGTGGTCTATGGGAGAAAGTGACACTAAGACAGGTGGTCTGTAGGAGAGTGACACTAAGACAGGTGGTCTGTTGGAGAGAGTGACACTAAGACAGGTGGTCTGTAGGAGAAAGTGACACTAAGACAGGTGGTCTGTAGGAGAAAGTGACACTAAGACAGGTGGTCTGTAGGAGAAAGTGACACTAAGACAGGTGGTCTGTAGGAGAAAGTGACACTAAGACAGGTAGTCTGTAGGAGAGAGTGACACTAAGACAGGTGGTCTGTAGGAGAGAGTGACACTAAGACAGGTGGTCTGTAGAAGAGAGTGACACTAAGGCAGGTGGTCTGTAGGAGAGAGTGAAATCTAAGACAAGTGGTCTGTAGGAGAAAGTGAAATCTAAGACAAGTGGTCTGTAGGAGAAAGTGAAATCTAAGACAAGTGGTCTGTAGGAGAAATTGAAATCTAAGACAAGTGGTCTGTAGGAGAGAGTGACACTAAGACAGGTAGTCTGTAGGAGAGAGTGACACTAAGACAGGTGGTCTGTAGGAGAGAGTGAAATCTAAGACAGGTGGTCTGTAGGAGAGAGTGACACTAAGACAGGTGGTCTGTAGGAGAAAGTGAAATCTAAGACAAGTGGTCTGTAGGAGAAATTGAAATCTAAGACAAGTGGTCTGTAGGAGAAAGTGAAATCTAAGACAAGTGGTCTGTAGGAGAAATTGAAATCTAAGACAAGTGGTCTGTAGGAGAGAGTGACACTAAGACAGGTAGTCTGTAGGAGAGAGTGACACTAAGACAGGTGGTCTGTAGGAGAAAGTGACACTAAGACAGGTGGTCTGTAGGAGAGAGTGAAATCTAAGACAGGTGGTCTGTAGGAGAGAGTGACACTAAGACAGGTGGTCTGTAGGGGAGAGTGACACTAAGACAGGTGGTCTGTAGGGGAGAGTGACACTAAGACAGGTGGTCTGTAGGAGAGAGTGACACTAAGACAGGTGGTCTGTAGGAGAGAGTGACACTAAGACAGGTGGTCTGTAGGAGAGAGTGAAATCTAAGACAGGAGGTATGTAGGAGAGAGTGACACTAAGTCAGGTGGTCTGTAGGAGAGAGTGACACTAAGACAGGTGGTCTGTAGGGGAGAGTGACACTAAGACAGGTGGTCTGTAGGAGAGAGTGACACTAAGACAGGTGGTCTGTAGGAGAGAGTGAAATCTAAGACAGGTGGTCTGTAGAAGAGAGTGACACTAAGGCAGGTGGTCTGTTGGAGAGAGTGCCACTAAGACAGGTAATCTGTAGGAGAGAATGACACTAAAATATGTGGTCTGTAGGAGAAAGTGAAATCTAAGACAGGTGGTCTGTAGGAGAAAAAGACACTAAGACAAGTGGTCTGTAGGAGAGAGTGACACTAAGGCAGGTGGTCTGTAGGAGAGAGTGACACTAAGACAGGTGGTCTGTAGGAGAGAGTGACACTAAGACAAGTGGTCTGTAGGAGAGAGTGACACTATGACAGGTGGTCTGTAGAATAAGTGAAATCTAAGCCACGTGGTCTGGAGGAAGGGATGGAGAGAACATTACATTTGAGTTATGTGGTATATGGAAGAAAGTGACATCTAAATCGCTGTCTGTAGAGAAGTGAAGAAAAAATGACATCTAAGTTAAGTGGTCTGTGGGATAAGTGATAAATGACTATTAAAAAAGGGGTTGTTCTGATCTTAAATGTACATGTAATTTGCATGATAAAACCACCATGTAAGACCTTAATTGCGTGTTTACCTCACGGAGACGAAGTCTGTGGAAGCTTTGCTTTAGTCCCCCTGTGTCTGTGTCCGGACCTGGTTAAATATAATTTGGAGCAAGTCATGTATCTAAGTTATTACTTGTCCAACCTTCACCACACTTGCATGGACTTAGGGGACTTGGATGCTGAATCTGGGCCACGATTTTCAGATGCTGGAGGAGATTAAAGTTCGAGGAGCTGGTTAAAGTTTTTGAAGCAGGTGCCATTTAATATCTATATCTTACTTTCTACTGGTCCTATCTTCATCAAACTTGCATTGGTGATGTATCTTACATTATGTTTGCACTTGACAGGTTGAATTTTGACTCTGAACCATAGGATTTAGATGTTTGATGAGGTTTATGTTTTTGGGGCCAGTGCATTTTGATGACCATAACTTTATTACTTCTAATCATATTGTCACCAAACTTGCAGCTGAGTCTAATGATATTTATGCATTGACAGGCATGAATGCTGAATCGGATCCATAGGTTTTGAATTCCGGATGGGATTTATGTTTTTGGAGCTGGTTTAAGTTTTTTGAGCAGGTGCCCATTGATAGACAACTATTAGATATCATCTGTTTAATCTTTACTAAACATGGATGAATGGCGTATTTTGTGATAGTGGTGCACTACAAATAATTGAGTACTGAGTGTAAGTCATAGGTTTCGGATGTTAGAGAAAATTAATACAGGTTTAAATGTTGCAAAAATTGCTGTCCTGACAAATTGTTTGGTTATCATTCATAAATACTGGTCCTAACTTTACCAAACTTGCATGCACTAGTATCTTATGATACGTTTGCACTTGACAAGCTTGAGTGCTGATTATAAGCTAAAGGTTTCGGATGATGGATAAGGTTATTGGAACTGGTTGAAGGGACATGGTCACGATCTCTGTCAAACTCTGTTTTTCTGTTTTAATGCTTATAATGCTTAATGAATGCATTTCTAATAATCAAATGAAATATGAGAGTCAGTCGTAGAGTTACAAGTAAGATAGAGGGCTCACAAATTTACGTCGTGTAAACAATGCTCGTGCCCTGTTTTGTTTATATATTTTCAATATACCAGTAAAAATATTTTTCAAACAAGCTGATTTGTCTATCTTCTTGTTCATTTTGAAAATAAATTAACAGTTTCAAACTTTTAACTCATTTATAACTCAACGAATAACACTCACACTTGATTGTCTATTAAAAATGCCTTACTGAAGCATTGTAAACATTAAAATCAGAAAAAAGTTATTTTAACCAAATCGTGACCGTGCCCCTTTAATGTTATTTGAGCAGGTTCCTTTGATGACTATTTCTGACCTATTACTGGTCCTAGTTTCGCTAAACTTGCATGGTTGATGCATTTTATGATACTTATGCACTAGACAGGCATGATTGCTGAATCTTAGCCAAAGGTTTTGAATGCTCAATGAGGGTTAGGTTTTTGAAGCAGCCATAGCTAAGCTTCTACTGGGCCTCACTTCACCACTTGCATGAATGATACACCTTATGATACTTCTGCTTTTGACAGGCTTGAATGCTGAGCCATAGATTTTGGATGCAGTTAAGATTTTTAGAGATGGTTACATCTTATGGAGCAGGTGCCCTTTCATTGACAAATCGTATTTTATATCATATACCTAGTAGTGTAATCAGCCTTGATACACGTGTTTTGGACTGTATGAGATAGCAAAAGGAAACTAGGGCTGCATCGCCCTCCATTAGGACTGATATTTGTCTCAGCCAGTCGAGAGAGTGTAATACCCTCAATTTTGAAATCGTTAATTCTCCAATACCTCTGGGTTTTTGTTCAGACTAGTTTCTGAAATAACGATATAATAACACAAAAGTAACATAAAGCATAACTTAACACGTCTGAATATATTTTATTTTTTGTTGAAAAAAAAAGCGCCGAACATTTATATGTATCTAACTAATGAATGTAACCTACTGAAAATGTGTGTATTTAGAACAGTAGCACGCGTTGTCTAATATCAATCAACATTCAAACTATGAAGGATATAGAGAAGAATGTAACGCTAGACTACATCTTAAAAAAACCAGAGATTAAATGGTAAAAATTAAATGGTCAAAGGAATGAACTCGCTTATGAATGTTCTCGAAAGTTGACACTGTGGGTTTTTATCTCAGTCTACAGACCCCCTTCTGCTGAATATTAAACGAGGACGGTTTGTCAACAAACTCCGACAGTTCTTACAGTTCTGAACACATAAATAGGAATAAGGAATCATTCTTTGAGTATTATGAGGTGATAATTTTGGTCGGGGCATGATCAAATCAAATAAAGCCCAAAGGGCTTTATGATAGATTTGATTACGCCCAGACCAAAACTATCACCTTATGATATTCAAAGAATGATTCCTTATTACTTATATTTATATAATTTTAAGCCATCGTACGATAAAATATATTTAAATATATATATATATAAAAAACCGCTGGCACCTCAATTTGTCATTGTATTATGGGTTATATAGTACAAAATCGATACGTAGTGTTACCACAGGCAAAGGCACTGGAAAAAGTAAGTATGAAAGAATAGAAACAAACGAGTTTTGTTTATCCGAAATAGAAACCTTATAGCTTCTTTTTAAATCATTTTCCTTATTTTAAATTCTAATCTTTGATTTTGATATATCAATTATCAATTAATAATTGTTATTTCCATACTTACGTCGACTCCATATATCCCAGTGAACTTGAAATAAAAGAAACCACAGAGTCTGCGTCATTTGTTTCATATTTGGATATTTTACTGGAAATGGACATTGATGGTAACCTAACCACAAAACGTTATGATAAAAGCGATGACTTCAATTTGTCTATAGTCAACTTTCCTTTCCTTACTTAAGTAGCAATATACCTTCATCACCTGCACATGGGGTTTTTGTCTCTCAGTTAGTTCGATACGCAGGGGCATGCTCTTCGTATGAACAATTTTTAAGGCGAGGCAAGCTACTGACAAACATGTTGATAAAACATGACTATCAACAGTCTCGTTTGAAGACATCTTTTTGTAAGTTCTATGGTCGGATACAACGACCTTGTCAGCAAATACAATCTTCCACTAGGTGCATGCTGACTGATGTCCATTTCAAGTAAAATATCCAAGTATGATACAAATGACACAGATTATGTGGTATATCTTATTTCATCTTTACTGGGATATATCGAGTCGACGTAAGTATGGAAGTTACAATTGTTAATTGATACATATATATTACGTCGTCCATATACCTGACTGTTGAGTTGAAAGCAACAGCGAGTGATTTATTTTTACACGTACATGTACAAGGTTCTGAATAAATTCTGCTTCTTACGAATTAAAAAAATACGTCTGCTAACAATGGAACACAATTGGTACCCATTGAAATTTCAACAGATTTTTGGGAGACCTGATTTTCAAAAACTAAATAGATGTTGTCTATCAGACACTCATGCATCTTTTTAACATACATTTTAGAGAACTTGTGTGTACAATCTGAATGGCTTTTAACAAAATGATTTTGCACATGACTGATGGCAAGGTAAATAAATTTACGTGACCCATTTTCATTAAGAAAGCAGATATCAATGATGTCATTAAGACAGGACTTTTATGTCGTTGATGATGATTGCTTCAAGATAGATCAAGTTCCTTTATTCAGACAAAATAATGTGCAACTAAAAGCTACTAAAGCTTTGAATGGAGTTCTGAATAAGGGTAATCAATTGCATCTCTCTTTCTCTCTCTCTGTCTCTCTCTCTCTTTCTCACTCGTAAAATTGTAGTTACTATAGTGTTAAAGATCGGCGGATATGGTATTATTCTCTATGTTGCAAACTACAACCAAAGAGATAAAATAAACTGGTCACCTAAATGCCAGTAATTTAATCGACACAAATTGTCTAAAAAGAGGATTAACCAAAACAATTTGTTTATCTGACGAAATTGATTATTCCAGTGATAACATCACAATGATACTATGTTATTACAGCAAACGTTACTTGTATAATAACAAAATATAAAAAAAGCAAAAATTAAGTACGTGTATATTGTATACAGTTTATTTAAGAAGGACAATACAAGAAAACAAGATTTGGGTCCTGAAAAAATCCTGAGCCCTAAGTTTTCCTCTCTATTATTTTTAGGATTTATTAGGAAATGCATATGATATGTAATCGAACTGTCCTTCATAATGGGTCATAATAATAGTTATGGGATTTGTAATCTAATGAATAAACATTCCAATATCAGGCGAACTCTAAATTGCGCACTAACGGAAGTGCGACAAACACACATAAAATAAGAGCACATCATTCTGACAATTTTTTCCGCTGCGTATGTAGACAATGGACGGTTCTTTTTCTTTTTCTACGTATTCTTCTGCCCTTTGGTTCTCGTACCGAACCGTATCTCCTACCATTGAACGACCAAAACCGTATACTACAATCCGAACCAACAACGTCATTCAAAGGTTCATTAAAGATCATCCACAATGTTCCGTAAGTCCGTGATATAATGAAAAGTTTGCCGACTCCGGCAGAATTCATTTGAAAGGTAAGGATCGGTCGTTAGTTAGAACACGGCTTCAGTAAATCCAAACATACAATTCAGAGTCGATCGGTCCGGAATCAACACGTGGCTGAATCGTGTTCCATGACAAAATAGACGCCGGGTTCTTCCACGTAACAGGGAAACTGCAGATGGTGTTGTTATCTAGCCACTCTGAGGACGATGTTGGATAAAATATAGAAGAGGACGGTTAGTTGCGGTAATTGTTGTGCCACGGATCAGTTATGGAAAGAAACCTGCATTTTTATCCAGAAAAACTCCTACAACTGCGGACAATCTCTACCAATTTCTTGGATGTAAAAGCCGTTTGTGACATCATATGGGTTAACGTATATTCTTTTTTTTCAAATTTAGAATTCGAGTTCAAGGTTAATATAAGAAGTACGCATAAAGTCTCTCTCTCCCCTTCTCTCTCTCTCTCTCTCTCTCTCTCTCTCTCTCTCTCTCTCTCTCTCTCTCTTAAAATGTGTCATAAATTTTGCTCATTAATACCCTCTGAAAACTTTATGAAAGCGTAACTCTTTTAAAAAATTGAGGCTGGCTACCCAACAAAATTAAATTTTGGCCAATAAACACACAATTTGTTCTTATTAACAAATTGTAGATATCTCAAATAACTCCACCCTCCAATCTCTATGTTTTTCGTTACAATGTTATTGCAATCAATGGTCAGCAAAAGTATCATGTGTTTTGTGTTATGAGGGGCATCGATTTTCTCATTCTACCTTCATTGGGTTCCAATTTCAATTCTTAATCCTTTAAATGTTCCATGTTAACATATAGAGCAAGCTAATGTAATAAGGGGGCGTGACCACAATTATTTTCAAATTTAACATTTACAATAATGCCTAAATATTTCAGTATTTAAGACAAAACTTCAATTCCAGGCAAAAGTTATAGGTGAGATAAACGTCTCACAATATTTTGTTACGTAAACAAGACTAGTGCCATATGTTTTTGTTTACGTCTGGGCTAGTGTAGAGAAAAGCACTTTTAAAAACACAATAAGAAGTAAAAACACAAAAATTTTTACAATATGGTAATGGAAAAATTTAAGAAAAATGTTATTTTGTCGGTTTATTCAACATATATAAACAAAAAACAGGGCACGAGCTTTGTTTACAAAACAAATCAAGTTTCATATTATTGAAATATACCAACCTATTTGTTCATCTGAACAAAACGAAATTTTTATTGAAATCATGGCAACTTGATTTGTTAACAAAACATAACAATGAATTGTGAGCAGAGTAATATTGCCTTCCACAAAATTGAGAATTTCTTTTTTTCATTTTTTTCATTTAGAAAATGCTTTTCAAAATAGATTTAAAAAAACCCGAAAACAATCAAACTTTTTCAATCATTTTTTTTTTCAAAAGGACAGTTTGATAAAACCTAAAAATAAAACCAGTTTGCGTTACGAAATGTACTGACGACATTAAAACTATTACGAAAGTGTAGGGTTATGTAGGATTCAGCCAATGAAATTCTGTAATAATTGTACGTGGTCAAATAGAGTTTGACCCAATAAACGCCATGTTTCGAAGGCAAGTATGTTTCGATGGCCAGTATATCTTTTAAGACTCAGCAAACTTTTGATATGATAAAATTCATTGCTGAGCAAATTTAGTATTGTGTGTCAACTTTTTTTCCATTGAAGAGACTTTTAGAGAAAATTTCGAAGTTTGGCTTCCGCCATTTTGAATTGCTTGCCATTTTGATTGCATGTACTTAACGCTATTTTAATGAAGACCAGCATATTTTTAAGGGGCTTAGCATACCTTAATTATGATAAAAAACCATACTGGACAAATAATAATTATTTACCATTAAAACGTATTTTTAAAGACCTTTTAAGAAATCGGAACCAAATTATTTCATTCGTATGTTTTTGCATTGGAATATTTTGTTTTATGTTATAAAAGGAAAATGTTCATCTTGCAGTTATTAACCGATAAGGTTAGTGTTTTAGCAATTGTTGCATAATTAAGGATTTTAAGAGGAAAAAATCAAAAAAGTCTGATCTTTTTTTTTGAAAAGCATTCACTAGATAAAAAATGACAATAACAAACTGTCAAAGGTTTTGAATGCTATGCTCCCAGTTGATTTTGTTTTGATGACGAATATCAAAGTCAATATTCCCTTATAAAATCGGACGGAAGACTTCCTCAATACGAGTTCGTGTCTGGTTATAACTATTATTATTGGGGTTTTTTCTGTCACGTACTTTAAAAACGCTTCAATCGATCTTAATGAAAAAAATACAATATTTGTAAGAAAACTACGCGATTGATTTGGTTGTCTCGTCCAGTCCCGAGACATGTTTGCTTGTTCACGATTTTTCTCTCGCTACGAGTTCGTGTCTGGTTATAACTATTATTACATGTACATGTATTTTTTTCAACTTAAATGTTTTATCAATTGTTGCATAATTAAGAATTTTAAGAGGATATAATCCTAAAAGTTTGATGTTTTTTTAAAGCATTCTCTAGATAAAAGATGACAATGACAAACTGTCAAAGGTTGTGGATGATATTATTACGCAGTTGATTTTGTTTTGATGACGAATATCAAAGTCAATATTCCCTTCTAAAAATGGGACGGAAGACCTCCTCACTACGAGTTCGTGTCTGGTTATAACTATTATTATTGGGTTTTCTCTGTCACGTACTCTAAAAACGCTTCAATCGATCTTAATAAAAAAACAATATTTGTAAGAAAACTCACGATTGATTTGGTTGTCTCGTCCAGTCCCGAGACATGTTTGCTTGTTCACGATTTTTCTTAAAAAGCATCTTGGATATAATTTTCAAATTTCAGAGATAGTAGACAGTTTTCAGCTGCAATGTCCTTCGCATATTCGAATATCCGCCGTCACTTTCTGTCGACACTGAGAGGAAATGAAAAATAGTAATCTTTTCTTTTTTTTGTTTTAAATATTGTTTTTCTTTTTTTTCGACAGAGAGGTTCTAATGTATACAAATTATAAATCTGTTTTAAAATCAATACACGCATTTTCGAGATTTTGAGCTTAGAGCGAGAATGTGCATTGTTCATTCCTTACAGTAATGGACACGTGTGCAGGCGATGAGGGTTCAATATCCGAGAGCCGAATGTTTATCTTCCTTAAATGTGTTTTGATTTATGAGTTTATCTTTTGAATGATAGTGTTTACTAACTTCCAATTTCCTTTTTATGACAATAGTGTTTTTTTAGTATTGGTAATTAATGGTTGCAATTTTTTTAAGGATGTGTTTCATCATTGACGATGGAAACTTATTTGGAACAATTTAAATTTTGAGCTTCTAGATATCAAATTTTCAGTTACACTAGATGAAATGGAAGAATTAATTTTTCTACAAAACATATCTGAAATTATAAAATTGATAAATAGATGGAAGTTACAGAAAATGTCACCTAATAATATTCAAAGAATGATTCCTTACGACTTATATTCATAGTTTGACATAATTTGTGTCGCTCATTTTTTAAAGATATTATTAGGCTCTAAGTTTCAAAATTGATTCGTGATATTAACAGAGACAAATACAATTGAAAATTTGATTATTCTTAGAGTGCACATGTTTTAACGTTTTACAAAATTAGACATATAACATCAAGATGAAGAATGTACTGGTAAAATAAACAGGTTGTTTAATAAGAATTAATGTGTAGATAATCAACAGATTTTTCAGTCAAAAATGTCATAGCGGCCACTTGAAATCAGCGGCCACTCCCGATTAACGGCCACTTTTTGCCTAACCCCCCCCCCCCCCCCCCGACACACCCCACGGACGTGTTCCATATATAGTTGCTATGGAATAGGAGGTCACTCGCGTAACGCGGCCAGCAGCGACCACCCAATTTACATTGTACTAACCAACTACGTAATTGCACTGTATTTAGTTATGGAGGGTAATCGTGTTAAAAAACTCGGCAATAGCACATCTGACATGATACAAATTGACAAATGTAAAGTCTACAAGTTTGTCGAATTTTGACATGACCTTATATGGCAACTGCCTTGCTGCGGGAATAGGCATGCCGTAACTGCCGGACCGGAATGAACGAAAAATAAACATAATATTCAGCTAAACTGTTGCAATAAGCTTTTAATGAACGACACCTTTTTTTATCGAAAACATTATTTTATTTTATTATATTATTTTTAGAAAAGAAATTGAGGTATGATTGAAACTGAACCAAACAGGAAGAGGTTCATGTAGAAAAGAAATCGTTGCCGATGTGACGAATGCGCTAATTCCCGTAATATAATTCTCATAGTATTATAAAAGGAAATGCCTAATATCTTATATCTCTAAAAAAAAATTGACATGTAATTTAAACTGGAATATAATTATAAGTAAATGCGTACTCTTTTCTAGAAATGAGACGGATCTAGAAATTTCTTAAGGGGGTAAATATATTTTGAGCGGCATGGGGTTCGAAGACCGCCGTGAGGTCCCAGGTAACTCCATTGCTTCTGAATTTTAGGAATTTTGAGAGTGAATTTTTAACCGGGTTTCCGATTATTGAAATAGTAAAAATTGCAGACGGGCGAGTGGCTGTCAAAAAGGTACCCTTATTGTACCGATAACTCCTCGAACAGTTTTCAAGATAGGAAGTTGTTCTTTTGCAGATCATTTATACATATATATCAGAAGTATGCAAGTTGCTAGGATTTTGATTTCTGATAATTTATAAAAATATCAGCTGTTGAACTTAGTCATTTTTGGGCACAGACATTGCAAAGAGAGTACCCCATTTTTACTCTTGTTATTTTTCTGAACTAGTTAGAATAAACGACCTGCAAGGATTTGGTAATTTTTCGCGGAAAAATTTATGTTACTTTACATGTAATTATACTTTTTGTTGTTGTGTAAGTGAAAGATAAATAATGACACAATCTTCAATAATAATAAAAAAAAACTAGCGCATATATTTTGTGCGCCGTAAATTGAAGTTTTACTATGGGAGGCACTGTAGCTCAAAGATCGTCCATCTGTATTTTTAGACAGGGAGCTACAGACCTGCAGCTAGTTCACAAGTGGCTGTTAAGCTGTATTATACTAGCTCTCCAGAAAATGTTTATCAGCCAACTTCACAAAGAGAGTCTGTATTGAACCGACATTCAGGACGTCATACTAAATCCCGTAATAATTGCTTAAAATAATTTTTTAAAAATGTCAATTTTTACCTGCATGATAGGCTTTTTTTCCTATATATTGCCGACAATGCAAAGAAACATTTCTTAAAATAATTTATACACATTTTAATTTCACGACAGTTAACCTTATCTTTGGAATTTTTATTCATTTTTTTAAAGAGGGTGTCGCTTCTTATGTCTCATATTACCGGGTAATCACAATCTTAGAACCAATGTCTTTAAATAGTTTGTTTTTCTTATCAATAACTTTGCAACTCAGCTGACGGACCCCGTGTAATTTTTCGCGTGGGGGAGGGGGGTCTTGTCACAACTTTGTGGTAGCGATAAGGATGCATTCGGAGATACATGTATTTTCTTAATTCAGCCGAGGCCTATACTTTAACAATTTGTTGCATGTACTCTAATAACAGTGGCGTCGAAAGCAAATTGAAAGGGGGGCTAAACTTATCATGAAAAATATTGGCAAAAATTCCCATAATCATGTAAATTATAATCCGTGGGGGAGGGTATACCAATAACTCAAATCTTACCTGCCCAATCCCCCCCCCCCCCAATCATGAAATTCCTAATCCGTGGTGGTGGTGTTGGGGGGGGGTGCTAGTATACCTACTTTGACTCTAATTTTCAATATCACTATTAATATTTCACTCTTTTTAAGGTCTTTTAAGGAACAATTTTGTTTGTTGCGAGGAAAAAGTAGGGTGGGGGGGGTTTGAATCCTCCCTGTTGCTATGTTCCTAATGGTTAATAGGTCTAACTTGGCAAAAAAGTGTGGGGGGGGGGGGGGGGCTAAGTCCCCCCCCCCTCCCGGTTCAGACGCCTATGAATAAAAATGCGTATATATCTTTATACACGTGTATTCAAACAAAGTCATCAAATGTAATTTTTTTCAGTTCTAAGAGGATATCTGAAGCTGATCAAATTCTTTACTCGCATCTTTCATACATTCTCTTGATAAAATGTACACCAATCTCATAATTTAATTTTCCGAAAAATAATACTCTATGAAATGTTGTTATCCAGAGATAATATGATTATAGGCTTACCTGATATTTTTTTTTTATTTATTCTGGCGATTACGGCATGCCTTTACCTGCAGCTAGCCTTTTCCTATCAGTGACGTCACTGTTTCCATATAAGGTCATGTCAAAATTCGACAAACTTGTAGACTTTACATTTGTCAATTTGTATCATGTCAGATGTGCTATTGCCGAGCCTGAAGTTACAAATGCAGAAACTACGGATTGAAAGTGTGCAAAGTTGAAGGTTTAATTAACTAATGTAAACAATAAAGTTGCAAAATGTGCATCATGCGAAGGAACTGAGTCAAATTTTACATGTGTTTATGCCCGAGTTTTATAGGTTACACGATCAGAATTACACATATTCATGCTCAGGCTCACACATCAACACGATTGCATATTCGGATTTAAAAGTTTACATGTCTGGATTTTTGAACACGATTACCATCCATATTTAGTGACTATTTTGTCCACAACTGAGTTTTATCACGTGATGTTTTACCCGTGTTAGTTGATTACAGATCCCCAGTTTGATCGTTATAAAATTATGGAGTCACTTGGGTAATTTAATATGTTTGTGTACCTTATATGTTTAAATCAATTACAATGAAATATGTTTACTTTTTTGTATTTTATTCATTTGACATGACTTCTAGTAATTCGAACATAAAGAGGAAAGTATTTCATCTAGATGAAATAAAAATCCCGAAAGATCTTGAGTTAGATAAAAAAAAAAGAGGTGGTATTTAATATCAAATGACAGCGGAAACGTTTCAAGTTTCAACTCAAATTAACAACATTTTGAAAATAAGTACACATCTTTAAAAAATATGAGAACAATGTAGACCCTGAAAGTCCTTTAGCACCGTCTAAAGTAACGAGGAACGAAAATATGAACAAATTTTGTCGGGGTGGTTCAAGAGTTCAATGCAGCCACATGTCGTAGAATAAATGTCAAAAGACCATTATTACAAGGGAAGCCCTAAAACTTTATACAAAGATGTAAAATAAATTGTTTACATTAAAACATTTGAAATTAAATTCGTAAATTAATCTGTATTTGAGTCATTTTCAAAATTTGTCCAAATTAATGTTATCTCGGGATTTCTGGTAAATATTGCAATAAAAATAGTACTTTTTTGAGCTAGGGTATTTAACAACTATCAAGAAATGAGAAAAGACATGAAAGTGTGATTAAAAATTGATGTAAATACCGAAAATAAAACCTCCAACATGACTAAGAGGTGAAAAATTGCTTGTGATTTCGCCAAACGTATGCATTCAAATGTTATTATTGATGCAGTAGACATAATTGGCAGTGCAAAAACACATTTGATGGTTTGTTTGTGTTAAATGCTGTCTAGAAACAAGCAAAAATGTATTTGAAAAAGAGCGAAATTATGATTTTTTAAATAATAAATGTGTGTTATTTTCGCCGTGTCCTTGGGGTAACCAAGACATAAAAGTAGCATGTAACAGTTATCTTTCATCGCGGAACTCTTCAGCACGAGTTTCCTTCTCTAGTTCTTGTCCCCGCCAAAACATAAACAGACACCGAACACATGTGTTTCACACCGCTGACACAATATGAGATTCAAAGAAAGTTTGATCGCAATAGTAATTAATTTTGAAGTCCTGAGAGTTACTATGTTACTGTAACAATTAATCAGAATGTTATTTTTTTGTTGCATTAAGCAAATTTGTAGCAGAATATCCATTAACTGGGAGCTGTGTGTATATCCACAACACAGTCATTTTATTTATAGTTCCACCTTTTTATTGAATAATTCCCTGGAGTAACTGTCTACTGTGTTACTGTAGAAAAAGTAACCCAAAGGACACATTTGATTACTCCATGGACAATCTATAGAAAAATTTATTGAAAATAATACAATTTTGAGTGATCTGTTTTATATTCCTTGTTCTTCAAATTGACTAGTAATTCTTATATTCACAATTGATAACAAAATGTTCTTCAAGTTTGGCAATGTTATGCATTAGAATTTTTGGTTATGCAAGGGACAGAAATAGTAACTCAATGGACGTTTTAAAACAAACTGTTAAATTTGCAATTTGAAAATAAAATAATGATATCAACTTCTTGCAAAATAATTTAGCGGTATAATGCGGATCAAGTAAGTGTTTTGATGTAATGTCTATGTTTCATACACATAACAAAATCAGTATGTAAACAATATAAGTAACACAAAGGACAAGTTTGGTAACCCTAATGACATTAACAGGATGAAATATGTCTATTTTTTACGAAATAATCATGTATTTTCATTTAATATTTCAGTAATTATAAAATATATTTATTTTGACCATTTGAAATATGAAGTCTCTTTTGAATACAACTTCCATCATTGTTTAACTCGTTGCATTTTACCTATGGTAACACCATGGACAAATTAAGTTACTTAATGGACAAACTAAACGGAAAAATCAGAAATGCAGTATAAGTAGTGTTCTGTTAACACACATAATAAATGTGGTGGGATAGGACAACCTAGGAAAAATAGAACAATAAAGAATTGCTCAATATATTTTTATAGAAGGTGTTTAAAAATGGTAACGCAAGAACGTTTAATGTATTTCAATATGTCATACACAAATGCCGCAAAACAGTGACGCTTGAGGAAAACAAGAATAATCAAGAAGGGCAGAATATTTCCAGAAGCAAAATGAAAACTACATTAATGATTGCAAGTTGAAAAACTCAAGAGAATTTCTGATGTATGAACATGAATCCAAGAGAGCAGAGGAAGGTGTGACCAAAAAAGGAACAAAGAAGAAAGGGGAAGGATGGAGGAAATCAAAATAAATTCACTGACCCCTCCATTACTTCAGTTGCTAACGTTTCACAAAGAGAATATTATTGTACAAAAAGAAGGAACTGATCAGCTATTGCAAAGTGCTATCGTGGCAATAGAAAGCTTGGAAATGAAGTGCTAAAGAAGAAATGTATGGTTTTAATGACAAATGTTAAGAATGTAAGCAAACAAGAAAAAAAAAGGGAAGCCCTGATATACAAAGGACTAACACTTGTAATTTTCACTTCTAGAATGAGACACTTGAAAGGACACTATATGAATACCAGTATCATTTATTCTTTTTCTTTAAAATCTGTCTCAAATAACCGACCACATTTTGAATGAACATGCATGTAGTCTATGTTGTTACTTTTTTGTCCTTGGTGTTACTAGTCATATTCTAAATGTTTAAAGTCAAAAACATCTGCCAATTCTTATCTGAAAACCAAATGCTCTTATTTTCATCCTTTTGTCAATATAATTGCAATGTTGAGAGGAGGGAAAGTGAAGAACTTCATTATTTCTTTCGGAGTTTTGCGCAACATATCCTTTGTGTAACTTTCATTTTCCTCAGTGTTATGTAGATATCCTTGTCACATTCCTTGGTATTACCGGCACATTTTCCCTAAATTTTGTTATATATCATTACACAATTTTTTTTTCTAAATTGCAACAATATATTGTCCTATTCAAATTAAATGTTTATTGGCAAAACCAGGTTTTTTCGCGTCGGATAATAATTTATTTTGTTGTTACATTTTAAAGGATTATCATATGATCCCATACTAAACTCTTACAGCAGCGTGTTTTTAATTATTCTTGATTATGAACCCAATTTGGTTTTTTCAGTAGAGTAATTTCAATATAGATGTTACAATTATGATTCTACAAACCTGTAATTTTCGTCAATATTAATTGTAATGCTACTTATAAGCAAGTAACACCATGGACATTACTTGTTGGCTCTAAGTACATAAAATGCAATTTTTTAGAAAATGTTGACAGAATTCATAATGTTCAAGTATTGTTAATGGAACTCTGATATTTGCTTGTTAGAATACAACCTTTAAAAAATTAGAACTCTGCGATTATTTTTTCGGAAAATTGCATGTGGAATTTGGACAAATTTTGAAAATGTCCCATTTATAATAAACATGCCTTTTGATGCATTTTTGCTTATACATTGATTAACATGATTTTGTGTGACAACTGAATTAAAGGCTACCTGTTTTAAGCGACCATTTTTCAAATTTCAATAAGGGGACCTTTTAAAACACGTTTGTATGTATTAAGAACAAACATCAACCATAATAAAAGAACGGAAGAAAAAATGCTGGAGAAAGGGATATGTGCGTAAACACCACACACATACGTAACGGTCGAAAAATCTAAACACCGCAGATACGAGTACATGTTTCAAAATCAGCCCATATGAAAAAAAAAAATAATTCTTCAACTAACCATAATTAAATTAAAGTCACCATCAGCTTCGTTTAATAATTTAATATTTGTTCATATGTGCAGTTGGTGTTCGACAATAAACAAAAACTTTCAGCAATCGGTTGGACAAATATTTTCTTCCTGCCAAAAAAAACAATATTTCGAACTGGTGATCATGCGTTGATTAGTATTACAACAAATTGCCAAAATCTCGTTTTTGGCGTTGTAAATTATTCCAGCAAACAACCATAGCGTCAGGTGAAAGTTAGTTTTACACAAATATATTACAACTGCTTTGAACTTTCAGCAAACGATATTTCTGACGTTTTTTGATTTGCAAACGAGACAGACGAGACAGATAAATAAAATCACATTTGATGCTTCTAAACAATCATATTAACCTATCAAAAAAACGTGAGTTACGTTATCTTGATTCATAATTCATATCGATAAAAAAAAACATTTGGGACAATTTGGTTTATTTCTCATACTGCCATCAAATAAGTGAAAATAACATTGTTTATTAGATTTCATGATAATTTGACACATCGTAGAATATCTTCATTTTAAGTGAAATTCAGTTAATCCTTCCACCATTATTGATCAAATTCGCCGCTTTAATTTTAAATACATTTCGACGCCCCCGCTGTTTCCTAGTTACACAAGAACTGGTCTACCCACTGAATACAGGTTTTTAAAAAAAAACAAATGCACTTGTACCTTTGTGAACACTACCAGAATTATATTTTAAATTGTTTTTTTTTTGGTAAAGAAAAAAGGCAAACTTAAATAGCGTTACAATCTTAAGAGCCTTTTCAACTTAAAATAGATAAGCAATCAAGTGACTTGATATTACTTAATACCCATGAACTTTCTGAAAAATGCAATAAAAGAAAAGAAACCGAAAATAAACAAATTAGAGATAAAGTGCATATACGGCTGAAATTAAAAATGTTGCGTTTAACCAGAATAAAGTTTTATAGTTGTAAAACCATTAGGTAGACTCTTAGTTGTAAAGAAATTATATTGACTCGAAGCAAATAGTGAGTAAGATGTCGTCCGTTTCTCCGGATCGTGGCGGGTAATTAAGGGATAAGGCAAGCGAGTATTAATTGTATCAATTATATAAAAGTTTCTTTATTATTGAATATAGAAAAATATGAGCATTATGTTACCACATGAGCCGTTAGTCAGGATTAATATTATGTAAAATATACGAGAAAAACAGCTCAGGAACAAGTGTACCTAAGCTGTAGAGAATGGACCCTTCTTCAGTGGCGTTTTTATGTAGAAAATATCAACAAATTGCTTTTTTCTGGTAATAGTTAAGCACTGATGGATACTTCTGATTTTTATGCACGCTTAAATTTACCGAAATTAGCCTACAGTTTAAAAAATTGAGGATTTTTAAATACCTATAAATAATCCAAATCCGGAAAAATCGAACCGGACCTCTTTGAATTGTGTCTATTTAAATCAGAGGGAGGAGAAATTTAAATCAACATTATTCTGTTGGTGGATCGATTGGCGCGTTTGCTTCCTTAATGCATTATTTTACGTCTGTAAAAAGCACATAAAGCTTTGAAGTTGCATATTATCATAGTGATTAAACAAATATTCCTGACCAAACAAAGTTGATCGAAAGCGATTTAAAACGTGTCAATGTTTTACAGTGAGCACATTTGACAAACGTTTACCTGGATAGAACCCACGTGATCGTTGGAAATGATTTATTCCATGCGTAGGTTGAAACATGGGTCAAGCAGGTAATAGCTTTCGATTGCTATAGGAAAAAACCTTGATTGTTCATTCGTTTTTCATTGTTTAGGTACCAGCCTAATGTACATGTAGTACAAACTTTTTATTTTCTAATTTTCTAGTTCTTATTTTCTAAGTTTTCTAAATGTATAATGCCTATTTTGTCTTTTCCTCAAGTTTGTACTCGGTTAGGCTGACAGTAAACAGAGGCTTTGAAATAAATGCCTGTCCTCGATTTACAATAGAAAACCACGACTATCGGTGGACCCCTACTATGTTGTAAAGCTTTGTGCTTTTTATATACAATAAATTCAGCGCTTAAACTTGTTAATTCTTTTGGAATATATATCAATAGGTGATGTTAGGGAAAAAAATATGTTTAATTTGAATCTTTATTTTTTCACTTTTTACCGGGGCACACAAGTGCACTCGTCCTGCAAGGTTTTGAACCACATTATACCGGTATTGTGCATTGTATAGCAGTAACTGTAAAAAAAACCATACATGAAGAAATTCTCCAAAACATAACAGCAAAGATTTTCGTAAGGTTTTCCTACGTCACTCTAGATACTCATTGTGATTGTGACGTCATATTTTGATTTTTACTCTGACTATGAAAATGGTGTTTAACTTCAGTTTGCGTCCTCTATATGAGAATTATTGTTTATTTATATGTTTCTCCTTTTTTGTATGAATTATTAAGTGAATTAAAATCGTTGCTAGGGTAAAGATAACTCGTAAGTGAAATCAAGTAAAACTTGTTATAAATGCGTTCGTGAAAAGCACTTAAGATTTCTCGTAAGCGATTCTTAAGTTAACACCTCACGCAAATTCTAGACTCCTCTATAGCTAATGACATTGCAGTTTTATTATCATCATACCTGTTCGCTTTCCTTAATTTTTGTATCTTATATTTTCGATAAATTCAATATTAAATCAATGCCTGGTGGTAGAACAACTGATGTGGAATATACAGGAAAATCGTCAAAAACTAGATCAATGAAGCGTTGAAGCGTAATAAAATCAAAAAAGGTATGTGATAAAAAAATCATCTGTAATTATACAAATGTTTATCACACAGGTAGTATACACTTGCTGTCTGAGATACATATTTGTATTATATTGTATATTCATTCTATTAAATGTTCTATTATTAAATGTGTGTATTATGAAATGGATGTATGTGGTTTGTTTACTTAAGTTATAGCCAAATTAAATTAATATATGTGTGCATTTTTTAAAATAAACCGTTTGATAACATGCATCACCACGTATTTGAAACTTTAAATGCTTAAAATCGTAAATATTGAATTTAAAACCAAGAACCATGGAAGGGCAAATAATTATTACCCGAAAAGTCAATTGTTTAAAATCGTAAATAATGAAATTAGAGTTTAAAACCCGGGAGGGGGGCTTCAAACTGATTAACTGAAACATTAATCGCTTAAGATCGTAAATATTGAAGTATGGATGGGCTTAAACGTTCAGCGTTAAAATAAGACAAAAATAATTTAGGTGAGAATACATTTTGATCTCTGTCCGTTGGTCAATATAACGCCCAACGCGTTATAAATTGGCATTGCCATATTTATGGGTTTTTTTATTACATACATTTGCTAGAAGAAATCCACAATACTAAGGGCGACCAACCCATTAAACTTTGCGCAGACATATCGCGCAGGAGTGATTGTCACAAACATCGAATTCTCAATATTACGTCACAATCGCAAAACTGAATGAAAGATCGCTTATGACGCAATATATAGCTGTTCTCCGCCATCAATACACACTTTATCTAGTGCAAGTAACGGTTAAACTTGACATAATATAACGCGCTAAAATACGTTTTTCAACATTTTTTAACATGCACAAATTTCTTTGTAGGTTATGTTAGTACTGGAGTGAGTTTTATAGTTTTATATTAGGTCAACTTATTTCTAACCAACAAAAACAGATTAGCTTAATGAGTTTAAGCCAGTGAAAAAATCATTTATATTCCAATCCGCTTTAATACTCGTATTAAAAATGGAGAAAAATGGTCCCTTTAATTACCCAGGTTTTGAAGCATTTTATCATAAAAAAAGTGTTTAGCACACTCTGACAGTTGTTTTGTTTCATAATTCAACCTTGAAATGATGTAGATCTTTTTCTTAAAGTTTGCAGAACTTATCGGGAAAAATTGAATTAAAATACGACGTACCGTACTTTTTTCGTGTGCCCCTGTAAAAATGATGTTGATGACTTGGCAATTTTTTAAATGATATTATTTCAAACTATCATATAAGTATCATATTTCAATTTGGATTAAAAAAAAAATATTGCAAAATGTTTACAAAATATTTTCTCTTCCACAAGAACGTTTTCCCCATTATGCTCAAGTGAAATAGAAAACTAATACCATTTTTTTTAAATGATCCCTACTAAATATCCAAATCGATATTTATGCTATATTTTGATTGGTTTTGATAAGTCTTTAGTAACACTTACTCATATAAAGTTTTCATCAAAATCAATATTGTAGAAATAAATAATGTCGGTCGTCATTAGAACGGAAATGACAGCAATCAACATAGACCACTTTTTCACCTTTTTTTAAACGTTCTTCCTCCATTCAAGTTTTTGAAATAGTGTTGATTCCACGTATGATGTACAAATGTTATGAATACCATTTTACACCATGCTGTTAAATATCAACTAATGCTAACCATAGGAGTTTATCTACGGCACCCGTTTATTTTGGGTTTTTTTTTTTTTTGCTCGAATGCACAAAAAGTACCCTCGATCTCCTATAATATTTTGACGAGCCAATTATTAAAACGATTTTTACTTTCTTTAAACATAACTTGTCTGATGTGTTATCCAAATTAATTTGCGCACAATTACTTACGGATATTCATAACAAAGATTATTTCAAAACCATTTTGATCTGCATTATAAACTACGTAAAGGCAATTTAGAATAAATAAAGTTATATGAAGCAAAAAATCATATAAAGTACACAATACATTTTTCTTTCATCCGGGTATTTAATACATTGATAATCAGCAATTATAGACAGATAAGAGTTTTGACATTTCAAGCATAATATGATACAAAATTGTATCTTTTGTACACTTTTTTATGATTTGATTATTATGTAGATTTTTTATGTGTCATAGTGTGAGTTGTTCAAGGAAGTGAAATGATATGTGATGACTCATATCATGTCACTTAGTCATGCTAAAGCGACCTTCATCATAACATATAAGGCATGGACGTAAAATGACTGAAAACAGTTTGTATCATAATTAGTGTCTGGTGATATCTATATTTTGTCACGAAATCAGGACCTGTTTCTAAACTTTGAAGAAAAAAAAATGTATATTTTCTGTCATCTGGAATAAGATTAATGCATTTCACTTAACAATATGCCTTGTTATTGTTTAAATACGTGTTGTACTGGTATACGTTCCAATGAATTGGTGTTTTCTTTTGTTGTTCGTATCATTTCTGAACATATTAAATTAGTTCAACGTTTTGGCACGATTCATTCATAAAATAAAAATCAGAGGTACCCTACAGAAAAATGTATGAATGAATAAATGCATTAATTGTGACATACATATATACCAACAGTCTGAATCATTTTATCTTGGAAAACATATCTCATAACTTTTAGATACAAAGATACAGAGTTGGTACTCTGAAATAAATTACAAAACTTAAGAAAATTTGGTTGAATGGGATCTTCACTGGTTAAAAATCTGTTTCGAACTGATTAAAATACGTAACATTATATCAGGCAATAAAACTCTTCCCCGATTTGATGTTTACTAACAAACCTGGACACTCTTTTATGGAGTCGTAAATAATTTTACACACCAACTGTGGTTTCTTTTGGCAATTATAACATTTTGTTTTTTAAGAGGGCTGCATATTTCGTGTTTTATATTGTTGAGATGGTTGACGGTTTCTTATTGTCATTTTTCATTTACTACGAGAGGATACAGCTTCTTTGAGATCTTCCACAAGCAATATTTCTATTTATGGACGTTTTTAATGTGCAACAAAGACTGTTAATTCGAATCAGAATTGTATACAATTCTATACACTGTTATTACTAATTGTGAATTACATTATGTTGATAAACATTTGATGTCGTAAAACGTAGAAACAACCAAATATTCTTTTGCTTGGTTCTTAAAGTGTCATCAGTAAATGGCAAGGATGGGATTAAAAATTACAATGACAAGCTTTAAACCCAATCAAAAAAAAACCCCAGTGAAATACAGACTCAAAGCAGAGCAACATGGACCTCAAAAAAGGGTGGGATCAGGTGCCTAGGAGAAAAAAATGCACCCACTGTTGACCGGTTGTACCCGCCGTGTGTTCATTGTTTTTACTCACTTGGTATTATGAAATAATAATTTGATATATCGTAGAATAACTTCATTTTGAGTCAAAATCCCCCTTATCGGTTAAATTTGGCGACCCAATAGTAATTACTTTCAGAGGACCATGTTGTGTCCTTGTACCAAGTATACCGAGTAAATGCACTTTGGAAAAATCAAATGAACCTTTATCTCTGTAAACGGTACCAAGAATAAAAAAAAAATGTTTTCTTTTTTAAAAGTGCATATTTAAATACCCTTTTAATCTTAAAAGCCTTCAAAACTTTACATGAGCAATTATGTGACAAAGTATTACCCAATCCCTAACATTCTATTAAAAAATGCATAGTAATAAAAAAATAAAAAAATAAATTAGGGAAAAGTACAGATAGGAATAAAAGTGAAAACATTACAAATAAGCAAAATATAGCCAAACAATTGTTAACCATTTGATAGTTGCAAAGAAATCATATTGAGTCTAAGCTTACAGTGAACAGGATGTCGTCAGTTTCTCCAGATCTTGGCGGAACTCTGAGAGGTGATAATAATAATTTTCAAATAAGAGAAACAATAATAATTATTATTAATGTTATAATTAGTAGTATTATCATTAAGCTAAAATAATTCTCTGAATCATTATATATCTCCATATTTATTATTTCTAAAATTTATTTGTTTTTCTTCAAAGGTGGAAGTAAAACTGAACGACATGCACAGATCATACTGACTGTCGTGTCTGTTGTGTCCGTTGCTGTATTCATCGCTTTCTGTACAGTGTTTGGTTTACTTATCAAAGGTAATGATAGTAAAATGTCACGCTTTTATTGCTTAAAAGTGTAGTTTTACTTGACATGTAATTAAACATTAAAAATTAAAGTTGAATAGGAAATTATGTTTTGGGCATTTTCTTTTCTAGAAGATATTTTTGCAGTTTTTTAATAGTTAGTGTTTACTGTCTCGCATTTTGAATTTAGCACCCGAATTATAAAGACGCTTACGATTTTTTGCTTATTGGCACAAATCAGAAACCGATATTTTTTGTCTTACATTCCAATGTTTTGAACAATAAATGTAACTGGTTTATCTTTTCTAAAAACTGATTGCATAATTTTTGTGTTTTTGCTTAAAATACTCTTGTTAATGACGTATACATACTTAGACAAAATGACTAACAACAAAGGATTGACTTGTCTTAAATTGACAACTTTAACTTTGGCATACCCTAAGTGATGAACCGATAGTTTTCTTGCACACGCATACGTATTGGTGCACAGGACACTAGTTTTTAAATATCCCAGACCTGTAATGAAATTCTCCATTTACTGCATTCATTAAATAATGAAAAACATACAATTGCTAGTATCATATTTGAATAAATATGTGTACATGTATTTTGAAATATGAAAACCCAAAATACCCATAATACCAAATATACCCAAACAACACATTGCATGGTGTTTGTAATAAATCAGTATCCTCTCTAGACGATTTTGCTAAGTTCAAGTTGTTTAAATGTTTATTTGTATACATGATCTGCATTCTTTAAATTTTTTCAGAAAAAACAAATCATCGTTGTGAGAGTGGAAATTGTTATAAAGGTTAGTGCTTGACGTAACTCATGCGTTATTACGTCTTCAATGAATGGAGGCATACAATTGTGTTAGATATGCTATTATTTTATAAGTATGTAATATATAAATTAATACAGACCTATGCTATCTATCTATCTATCTATCTATCTATCTATCTATCTATCTATCTATCTATCTATCTATCTATCTATCTATCTATCTATCTATCTATCTATTAATTTTTCCATCTATCTCTTTATATATTTATCTACATACATCAATTAATCTGTTTAGATATGTTTAAATATCTCTCTCCTTTCATTTTTCTATTATCTTGATACATGTCTAAATATCAATCAATGAACCTTGGTAAAAAGGGATTCAAATGCATATCTACCTATCAATATACATTTTTTCTATCCATTATTTATAATCATTTTTCAATTAGAAATTTATAGAAAAAATGTAAACATTCACTTTTGATTCTTAATTTTCAGATGTGGATGAATGTCAAAAGAATCCTTGTATGAATGCAGCAGCCTGTGTAAACAACGAAGGGTCGTTTACCTGTGCATGTGTCAATGGATGGGAAGGATCACTCTGTGATCAAGGTATCTATCTATCTATCTATCTATCTATCTATCTATCTATCTATTTATCTATCTATCTATCCATCCATCCATCCATCCATCCATCCATCCATCCATCCATCCATCCATCCATCCATCCATCTATCTATCTATCTATCTATCTATCTATCTATCTATCTATCTATCTATCTATCCATCCATCCATCCATCCATCCATCCATCCATCCATCCATCCATCCATCCATCCATCCATCTATCTATCCATCCATCCATCCATCCATCCATCCATCCATCCATCCATCCATCCATCCATCCATCCATCCATCCATCCATCCATCCATCCATCCATCCATCCATCCATCTATCTATCTATCTATCTATCTATCTGTCTATCTACTGATTTATCTTTCCATCTACCTAATTATGTATTAATCTATCTATATCTAATATCTAAAATTTTTACATCACTCTTTCCATTAATTTATCTATTTTCGTTTTCTAAGTCTAATTATCAATCAATGTACCTAATTATTAAGCACTTGAAATATATATTATAGTATATACATTATAGTATATCTTTTATCTATGTATTATCTATAATTTTGTGTCCATTCAAAATTTAGAAAAAAAATATAAACATTAACTTTGATTTCTTATATTTAAGATGTAGACGAATGTCAAAAGAATCCTTGCATAAATGCTGCAGCCTGTGTAAACAACGAAGGGTCGTTTACCTGTACATGTGTCAATGGATGGGAGCGATCACTCTGTGATCAAGGTATCTATCTATCTATCTATCTATCTATCTATCTATCTATCTATCTATCTATCTATTTATCTATCTATCTATCTATCTATCAATATATCTATTTATCTATCTATCCATCCATCCATCCATCCATCCATCTATCTATCTATCTATCTATCTATCTATCTATCTATCTATCTATCTATCTATCTATCTATCTATCTATCTATCTATCTATCTATCTATCTATCTATCTATCTATCCATCTATCTATATATCTTTTAATTGTTCCATCTATCTCTTTATATATTTATCTACACACATCTTTGAATCTGTTTAGATATGTTTAAATATTTCTTTCCTTTCATTTTTCTATTATATTGATATATGTCTATACATATCAATCAATGAACCTCGCTAAAAAGGGCTTCAAATATATATCTACCTATCAATATAAATTTGTTCTATCCATTGTTTATAGTTATATTTCGAATAGAAATTTATAAAAATGTATAAACATTAACTTTTCATTCTTAATTTTCAGATGTGGATGAATGTCAAAAGAATCCTTGTATGAATGCTGCAGCCTGTGTAAACAACGAAGGGTCGTTTACCTGTACATGTGTCAATGGATGGGAGGGTTCACTCTGTGATCAAGGTAAATCTCTATCTATCTCTCTATCTATCTATCTATCTATCTATCTATCTATCTATCTATCTATCTATCTATCTATCTATCTATCTATCTAATTTTTTTTTAAATTTTTTTTTACTTTTAAACGGTGCCCATAAATGCACTTGTCCATTGTGAACGCTTTAAAACGATAGCTATGCTACGTATGTGTACAAAAATATATTGCAGTAGGATTCATGATTAATTAAGCAATTTACAATGAAAATAATAATGGACAAAATATGTTTTAAACAAACGACACAAGAGTTTACCATTTCGCCTCATATAATAATTTGCCCCTGACGTCTATATTGTATAACGACTTTGGCATCTCTAAAAGTAAAGGTCATAATGTTTTGGCAAATTCAAAGTAGACCTGTGTACATTTTGTTTAATAATAAATCGCAAAATTGCTTTGTTAACAATCGATGCATTACACGCAGGTTAAATAAACCTAACAATCGGGGGACGAAACCAAACTGTCACTTTTTTTTTTTTTACAAAAATTGTCAAATGAAATCCAAGTATGCTATTTCATTTCGAAATAAGCATCAGCAATATTCGCAAAAGAACATTCGTTATATAGGTCGAAAACCCTAATGAAAAATTACTTCATGATTTTGCCACACTCTCAATAATGGGATCAACCTTGATCAATATCCTATCGATGTTCTCAAATTCATCGTATTCTGAACGGAGGATCCAAACAAGTGATTTCCAAATCTCGAAATTCCGAATGTAAAGTTAACACAATTCCTATTATGTCCAAAAGCTAAATTTAAAAAAAATGTTAACTATGTACAACCATTTGACCAAATTAAACGGCAAACTTACAAGTGATTTGAACGCATCCAGACCGCATGATACTACAGCAGAGAAGTGTTTGCAATTGACAAAGAGTGCCACCGGAACAAATTTGACATTATGGACACAATAAGTGAAAACATTGTGACGTCAATTTATCTCTGGATTGGTTTGGCAAGTTTGAAGTAGATCGAGTTCTGCTTCACCAGAGATGATATTTTAATTTTTTACGGGTGGGTTTGTAAATTGCCAGTTTGTGTACGAATCAAATCTAGCTGCGAGAGATTACCGTTTAAATGTTGTTTAACCAGATATGGTATTTCCTGTTTAGTTCATAGCTACAGTAAAAAAAATAGGAGAAAAAAGTCGCAACGACTAAGAGGGTTTACCTACATTATCAAAGCGCAGTGTATTTAGACATCAGACATGCTAGTTTTTATGTCTGTAATGTCTTATTTGGTTATATTCCCTAGACTAAAAATAAAACATAATTTTGAATTTTGTAATTCATATGGAAAGCAACATTTAAGTTCTTGTTCAAAACAATTATAAAAAACGCCAATATTTTAAAGCTCTTAAAATACAAAATTAAAAAGTGTATTTATATTAAAGAAATTACAAATTGAGAATTATAAAACGCACGTTTTTTTATGGAATTGTAGTATTAACCAGCTTTATTAACGACCCGGCAGCTTTAGATGTTACGTAGTTGTTTCTATGCATCAATTTAGTATTTCAAACTCTTTTTTTCTATCCTTTTTTGGACTGTATACGCAGTGTTGCTGCTTCTTGAAGGTATTCAGTTTCACAAATGTATCAAAGAATTACCCTACACTTTATTGTACTTACAATGTTGGATGAAAATGTGAGTAGTTAGAATCGAGCAAGTGATTGCCTCATTGTGTAATTAGGACTCTATTTTGTTCACAAAAATAATAAAAGAAGTTAGAAAAGAGACTAGAATCATGTATGCAGGGTTGTTTTTGTCCTGTGCTTTTCTCATCCTTTATCATTTGTGAACGGGTTTCCCCGGTCTTAAATTCGCCTACATTCACTACCCAGATATCACAAAGTAATCTAAGAATTATTTTGTGTTCAAACTATTCTTAAAGTGCCCGCTGAAACGAGAATAAAACTGGGGCGAGTATGTCACTGTATTCCATGGTTATGTGGTTCACTCTCCCTTGAACAACAGCTATCCTTGTGACAATCACTGTTCATATCGAACACACCCGATTTTATTTTTCCCATAATTCTTTGCAACGTGCTTTGCCGACCCTAACAATAGGCGCTAAGATATACCCGGCCGAGCTGTCCAGCGATTAAGACGTGCTTAGTGTGTGAAGGGGGTATCGTGTTAGAAGCCTGTGTGGCATGTTTTAGTTTCACAAGTTCAGCATTTGACGCGGACACGGATAGCTGACCGTGGTAAGTATTTATTTAGTTTGGTGTAGTTTATTTGTAAATTTTTGCCTTTTTATTAGTATTACGCAGTCGTCCTATAAAGTCACCTTGACCATTGTTCACTGTAGAGTTACCTGTGTGTTCACTGATGTGTGACTTTATCGAGAGTGTTTAAATGGAATTCGTCTTTTTCTATAGTACAGTTTTTGCTATTGCTGTATAAAGAAACGGTGATTTAAAGGGCTATTTTCTATGCGTTATTTTATTTTACAATTTATTGTCACTTTTTCCACTTAACTACTTGGGCGGAAGTGCGTCACCGGAAGTCTCAGACGCCATATTGTTTACTGTAAACAAATAACTTAGTTACCATATACTTACAATATTTTGAGATGTTGCCTTTAATATAATACTATTTATACATTATCATAGTTTGATACTATCAGTGAGATACTTATATGATGTATTATACAATATTGTTTTTATTATGGTGTTATGGTGTCACTTGTACACTTATTGTAGTGTCATATTGTTGATGTTGAGAAGATGATGATGTTATGGTGAAGTCGATGACGATGCGATGTTCATGTTGATGACGACGACGATGATGATGGTCATGTCGATGAAGATGATGTTATGATGTCGATGACTACGATGATGATGATGGTCATGTCGATGATGATGGTGTAGATGATGTCGTTCATGGTGAAGTCGATGACGATGCGATGTTCATGTTGATGACGACGATGATGTTATGGTGATGACGATGATGTCTATTATGATTATGGTGTTGTAGTTGATGATGTTGACGATAGTGGTGATGATGATGATTGTGGTGACGAAACTACTCTAGTTGTGGTTGTCCGTAGTTGGTCCAGGACTACAGCCCCGGAGATTCGGACACTCTTCTAATTTATTTTTGGTCATTTGTATAAACATCATATTTTTTCTTGTTGAGTGAAAGTTGTGTGAGTGTTTGTGTGGTTTAGTGTTTATATTTCTATCTTTTCTTTCTTTCTCTTATTTTTTTTGTTATTAAATTTAGTTAAATTTAAGATGTCTTGTTGTTGTTTGGAGTAGCCTCCGCTCATCCCGTTACAATTGGTGGCAGCGGTGGGATGAGTTGACTCCTCCAGATACTACAAGATATCTTTATAAGTGAACAGTTGCCAAGGTTTATTTTATTTTTCATTTTTTGATCTCTTTTGTAGTACATGTAAGAGCAAGTGTAGGTCGTTGTTTCCTTTTCCCTTGGTGAGTACATTACGTTAGGCAGATTGTTTTGTTAAAAGTTGAGAAGTTAGTCCCTTTATGAGATAATTTTGAGGTAAGTTGGTCTGTCAGTCAATGCACCATGTCTACTGTCAAGGAGATGCTGGAGCTACTTGAAGTGGGGACCAAGATGGGGATGAAGGATGAAGACCTTCAACAATTCGTGAAGGACGAACAGGCCAGAATGCGGGACGAACGTGAGAAACATAGAGTCGAGAGACAGGAGGAGAGAGACCGCAACTTCAAACTACAGATGGAGAAAGAGCGCGCCGCAAGAGAACATGATGAGCGAGAGCACGCCCGATTGATAGAAGAAAAGAGACATCAGCAAAAACTAGAAGAACTGGAACTTGATCACAAACTGCAACTCGAGAGATCTCACATGAAGCCGAGTGTTGTGACTAAAGAGGAGAAAGAAACTTCTCAAGTGATAAAAGGACCAAAACTTCCTCCGTTTGAGGATTCGAAAGACAACATTGACGCGTACATTCAAAGATTTGAGATATACGCAACAACGCAGAAATGGAATAAAGACACGTGGGGGACTCATCTTAGCGCATTACTCAAAGGAAAGGCACTGGATGTGTTCGCAAGACTCTCACCCGAAACAGCACTTGATTTCAACGAGTTGAAGAACGCCCTGTTGAAACGATTTGACATGACGGAGGACGGTTTCCGCAAGAAGTTCCGATTTTCAAAACCAGACGGAAGTGAAACTTTTATGCAATTTTCTACCAGACTGGACAGTTACCTTGAGCGGTGGATTCAGCTGTCTAAGACTAACAAGACATTCGATGATCTGAAGGACTTGTTCTTACGTGAACAGTTTTTATTGTGTTGCTCGAAAGAACTTGCCTTATTCCTAAAGGAGAGGATTCCTACTTCGATCCAAGACATGGCGCGATACGCGGACCAGTTTGCTGAGGCCAGAACAGTGACATCTTCTTCACTTACGCAAAAACCGCTCTTTGACAGACGACAGCAGTCCGATAGACAACCGCCGTACAAAGATTCCGTGCAACAAAACCAATCTGGAAATGCAGTGAAGTGTTATGAGTGCGGACGACAAGGACATAAAGCCTTTAACTGCAACTTCCGCAAAAGTCCGAATAACAGGCCGTTTAATTCGAGCGAGAAACAAGAAACAACACCGAAACATACTTACCCTAGTGATTTTCAACGTGGGTCGTACAATAATGGGAACCATGGATATCCAGGACGCGGTAGAGGTCGCCAAGGAGCCGCGAGTGTCGTCGAGAAACATGGAAACTTACCGTGTGTTGGTGATTCGGTTGCTTTCTGTGAAACGGAAATGCCAGTTGTGAAAGGATGTGTTGGCAATAAACTAGTGACTGTGCTAAGAGACACAGGTTGTAGTGGTGCCGTTATTCGTAGAGAACTGGTAAACGATGATCAACTAACAGGGACATCTCAACGATGCAAGTTAGCAGACGGTCGTATTATTGATTCAGATGTGGCTAGAATTGATGTCGATACTCCTTACTTTACCGGAAGTGTTGATGCTTGGTGCTTTGATTCGCCTTCGTACGATCTTATTCTTGGTAATATTCGTGGAGTAAGGAAACCACATGAACCAAATCCAGCCTGGATTCATTCCGTTGAAAACATAGCAGCTGTTGAAACGCGTGCGCAACTGAAAAAGAAACAGTCTCCATACAAACCATTGAAAGTACCGGAAGCAATACGGGATGTATCGCCGGAGGATATCTTACAAGAACAACGAAACGACGAGACACTGAAAAAGTTATGGAGCTTAGCTGAGAGTGGACAGCTTAAACATTTCAGTGACGGCGGATTTTCAAAAATGTGTGAACGGAAGCAAATGTTGTTCAGAGAATTTTGCAGTCCCAAAGTGTCCAGTGGAAAACTTTTCCGACAGTTAATCGTTCCTCGGAAATACAGAACTATCGTTATGAAGATAGCACATGAAACGCTGATGGGTGGTCATCTGGGATCAAAGAAAACAACCGACAGAGTAGTGTCCGAATTTTACTGGCCAGGAATTCAGTCAGACATTAGACGGTTTTGCAGATCATGTGACGTGTGTCAGCGGACTATTCCAAAAGGAAAAGTACCTGCAGTACCGTTAGGACAGATGGACTACAAGATCGATATGGGAGGCAAGCTGAAAACTTTCCACGCAAATCTTCTTAAGAAGTATGTTGAACGAGATACATTGAACTGTGGTGTTTTGTCAACATGTGCAATTTCACTCATAGACTTTAGTGACCTAGATGATGATGAACAACAGGACTCTATTCTTATGCCACCTGTTACTCAAACCGAAACAGCAAAGGACATAAAGTTTGCAGACAGACTAACACCAGATCAGTTGGAAACTGCTAAATCACTGTGTGATTCGTTCTCAGATGTATTTACGGATATACCTGGAATGACGAACTTAGTGGAGCATAAGATTGTTGTGACGTCGTCTGAACCTGTGCGTGTGAAACCATATCCAATTCCGTTCAGTACAGAGAAAACAATTACAGAAGAAGTTCAGAAAATGCTACAGTTGAATGTGATTGAGCCATCATCTTCCCCTTATTCAGCTCCAGTTGTCATAGCTCGGAAGAAAGATGGAACGAATCGATTTTGCATTGATTATAGACGACTGAACTGTGCTACGGTATTTGATGCAGAACCAATGCCCAGTCCAGAAAGCATATTTTCCAAAATGACCGGAAAGAAGTTTGTGTCAAAGATAGACTTAAGCAAAGGATACTGGCAAGTACCGATGGCTGACGAGAGTAAGCCGCTTACAGCATTTTCCACACCATCCGGATTGTACCAATTCAGGACAATGCCGTTTGGTCTTGTAAACGCGCCGGCAACATTTAGTCGTATGATGAGAAAACTACTTCAAGGTATGAACGGCGTAGAAAACTTTATCGATGATGTCATTGTTTTTACAGATACCTTTGAAGAACATCTACACATACTGAAGACTGTGTTCGAACGACTCAGAGATGCGGGACTTGCGGCCAGACCGACAAAATGTTTCATCGGATTTGACAAGATTGACTGTTTGGGACATATGGTGGGCAACAAGTGTCTAGAACCAGAACAGGACAAGATTGATGCAGTCAGAAATGCGCCAATACCACAAACCAAGAAACAGGTTCGTGCCTTCCTAGGCTTAGCAGGATTCTACAGAAAGTTTATTCCGAATTTCTCTGCGATAGCCATTCCACTTTCTGATCTTACGAAGAAGAGCCAACCAAATAAAGTTATTTGGACTGAAAGTCAGCAACGAGCTTTTGATACATTGAAACACATGTTATCAGAAAGGCCAATATTGAAGTTGCCAGAATTTAATGAAACCTTCATTTTACGCACGGACGCTGCAGATGATGGGATAGGTGCTGTGCTGTTACAGATGGAGGATGACGAGAAACTACCCGTAGCGTACGCCAGTAGGAAACTTCAACCAAGAGAAAAGGCATACGCTGTTATCGAGAAGGAGTGTTTGGCGGTAGTGTGGGGAATACAGAAGTTCCACCAGTACCTTTATGGACGCGAGTTTCTACTTGAAACTGATCACCAACCCCTGACCTACCTTAACAAAGCAAAGACAGAGAACTCCAGACTGATGCGTTGGGCTTTGCAGCTTCAGCCATACCGCTTTAGGATCATTGCGATCAAAGGAAGCGACAATGTGGGTGCGGATTACCTGAGTCGTCAGTGAGATGTATAGTAGACAGTACAGGTATGTGTATAGGTTTTATTGTAAATACGTGAGAATTTTCAAAATTCAGTGATTGTTTATTTGAAATTGCAGGACAATTTTTTAAGGGGGGAGGTGTGTGACAATCACTGTTCATATCGAACACACCCGATTTTATTTTTCCCATAATTCTTTGCAACGTGCTTTGCCGACCCTAACAATAGGCGCTAAGATATACCCGGCCGAGCTGTCCAGCGATTAAGACGTGCTTAGTGTGTGAAGGGGGTATCGTGTTAGAAGCCTGTGTGGCATGTTTTAGTTTCACAAGTTCAGCATTTGACGCGGACACGGATAGCTGACCGTGGTAAGTATTTATTTAGTTTGGTGTAGTTTATTTGTAAATTTTTGCCTTTTTATTAGTATTACGCAGTCGTCCTATAAAGTCACCTTGACCATTGTTCACTGTAGAGTTACCTGTGTGTTCACTGATGTGTGACTTTAGCGAGAGTGTTTAAATGGAATTCGTCTTTTTCTATAGTACAGTTTTTGCTATTGCTGTATAAAGAAACGGTGATTTAAAGGGCTATTTTCTATGCGTTATTTTATTTTACAATTTATTGTCACTTTTTCCACTTAACTACTTGGGCGGAAGTGCGTCACCGGAAGTCTCAGACGCCATATTGTTTACTGTAAACAAATAACTTAGTTACCATATACTTACAATATTTTGAGATGTTGCCTTTAATATAATACTATTTATACATTATCATAGTTTGATACTATCAGTGAGATACTTATATGATGTATTATACAATATTGTTTTTATTATGGTGTTATGGTGTCACTTGTACACTTATTGTAGTGTCATATTGTTGATGTTGAGAAGATGATGATGTTATGGTGAAGTCGATGACGATGCGATGTTCATGTTGATGACGACGACGATGATGATGGTCATGTCGATGAAGATGATGTTATGATGTCGATGACTACGATGATGATGATGGTCATGTCGATGATGATGGTGTAGATGATGTCGTTCATGGTGAAGTCGATGACGATGCGATGTTCATGTTGATGACGACGATGATGTTATGGTGATGACGATGATGTCTATTATGATTATGGTGTTGTAGTTGATGATGTTGACGATAGTGGTGATGATGATGATTGTGGTGACGAAACTACTCTAGTTGTGGTTGTCCGTAGTTGGTCCAGGACTACAGCCCCGGAGATTCGGACACTCTTCTAATTTATTTTTGGTCATTTGTATAAACATCATATTTTTTCTTGTTGAGTGAAAGTTGTGTGAGTGTTTGTGTGGTTTAGTGTTTATATTTCTATCTTTTCTTTCTTTCTCTTATTTTTTTTGTTATTAAATTTTGTTAAATTTAAGATGTCTTGTTGTTGTTTGGAGTAGCCTCCGCTCATCCCGTTACAATCCTATTTAGCTTTTAAAATACATGTTTTGCTGTTACTTGTATTATTTTACTGAAAAAAAATCCTTTAGATATTTGCTTAAAATCAAAGGTTACACTATTGGTATTTAACGTGTCAAAATTCCTATATTCTAGGTTAATCCAGTTTTTTAAATAATATTTTTATTTCACTTTTCAAGATGTCGGTGAATGTCAGTATAATCCATGTCAAAACGGCGGAAAATGTTTAACAACCATAAACTCGTATGCCTGTATCTGTGCCTATGGATGGGATGGACCACATTGCGAACAAGGTATCTATATCTATCTATCTATCTATCTATCTATCTATCTATCTATCTATCATAATTTTATATTCTAACAATTCATTTGGACTTTTTTTTTAATTAACGTATTGATTGAATAAACTAATTCCTTTCAATTAGATATAAACGAATGTTTGACACGGCCATGTTCAAATGGAGCAAGTAGCTGCACAAACTTACAAGGATCCTTCATCTGTCATTGTAAATCAGGATGGGAGGGGCCAACATGTGCTATTGGTATATGTATTTTTATATCTATCTATCTATCTATCTATCTATCTATCTATCTATCTATCTATCTATCTATCTATCTATCTATTTATCTATCTGTTTACCTTGTAAGTATATTGTCATACTATTAATCTCGGTGGGGTTTTTTGGCAAAAAAGTTATTGATCAAACTCCTGAATTTCTTTATGATCAGATATTGATGAATGTATAAACAATCCATGTGAAGGACCCAGTTGCACAAACACCCTAGGATCATTTGAATGTCATTGGTATATCTATCTATCTATCTATCTATCTATCTATCTATCTATCTATCTATCTATCTATCTTTTTATCTATCCAGATACCCATACATCTATCTAATATATATCTATCTTTTCTCTAATGATCCATTGATCAACATCTATCAATTAGCATATTTACTTATCGATCAATCTTTTTAACTGTCTATCATTATCTCTCTCGCGCTCCTCCTTCTTTCTTCTATCCTTATCTGTTATCATATCTTACTGAGTTTTGCATTACAGATATAGACGTATTTTCAAGAAATGACTGTCCGCAAAAAAGGTTAAGAATTGTGAACTCACAATGATCATACCATTGAAACTTATAATTAAATAACTAAGATAGGATCAGATGGCAGTTATTATCTAGATCATAAGTAATAAATGTTGTACAAGTCAAGTTGTATGAACATCTTTTAAAATGTATGAATATTTTAAAAAGCCATCACCATTTTAATTTGTGTATTTCTAACAGGCATATATATTCGAATCAGTTGTATAATGCAAAGATTCCCAAAACGCATGTCCATAATGTACAAAATTATAAGTGATTTATATAATTATAAGTATATTCTTATTCCGTAAATGTTGATAGATAAATACAAGAATGAATTTATTTTTTGGGGTTCAAACAGAACTGTCATGCAAATTTTAGAAATAAGTGTAGGGGTGAAATCAAATGTAATATTTCGTTGAGTGTCAAGATATAGGCTGTGCAAACATTTTACGTTATAAAGCATATGCTAAAATTATAGTATATGTTTTATTATTAATCTAGAATTTTTTATTTAGAATTTTTATGAGTATGTTTATGTGTTGTGGCATTGTATTGAAATACAGTAAGACACGGTTATAGCGAACACCTTTATGGCGCTTACAGCGAAGTAATTTTCATTCCCCGAGACTTTATTACATGTTGTAAACTTGACGGATATAACGAATTACGCTTATAACGAAGTAAAATCACCCGTCCCTGGTACTTCGTTATAATCGTGTTTTACTGTATAAAGTCAAAAATTCCAAAATTAGAAGCACAGAGTTTAAAAATATTTTTGTAACATAATTATATTGCTCTTTAAAAAGGCCAATTGATTTTTTGAATTATTTGTCCGCTATTAAAATTACTGATAGCAATATGATGATAACAATCAACATTCAAATTCAGAAGTTCAAAGGAAAAACACAAAACAGGAGCAGAACAAAACAAAGTTACATGTACGTACAGGTGCCACGGAGGAGTGAACATCCTCGGCTGACCGGTCACACCCGCCGTGTGTTCATTGAGGCAATCAGGGGAAAACAGTTTAATCCGTAGACCACTCGGTGATTAATAATCGCCAAACAATCTTTACAGGTTCTACTAATAAACATAACGTCTGTTGAGAGTTCAAACATATACTATGGACACAGTGACAAATGATAGTAATGAATCAAATTAATCTAATGATTGTGAGCACTGTAAACATAGAATAATATATGCATTCAACGTATTTTTTTGAAAGTAAAGTATGTAGAAAGCTACTGTTGTAACATTACTGTAAAACATGTAATTCATATGCTTAATTACTATGATATCAATAATTATCATAGTATTATAATCTCCTCCGGATGAAGGAATAAAGTCTGTGTCAATCAACGGAGAAATACGAAATAAAACTGCATAAAAAATTGAATATACGCACGTTTCAGAATTGATTTACTGCAATGATGAAACAATTTTCTACATAACCATTTGGTATACACAAGAATTTAAATTCTTAAAATGTCAACCCTTACCCTGCCTTACCCTATGCCATCATCACACAGTCTTTGGTCCAGTCGGACGCTTTTCTCTCTCTTTTTCTCTCTTCCTGATCTCTTTGAAGCGGGAACAAGTCTCTCCATACCTAACTGTGGTTCATCACTTTCAATGGAATGATCCTTATCTGGAAATATCTTCATTTGCTATAAGAATCTTATCTCCTGCTGTGGTAATCTCATCATCTGCAGTGGTAATCTCATCATCTGCTGTGGTAATCTCATCATCTGCTGTTGTAATGACATCATCTGCAGTGGTAATCTCATCATCTGCTGTTGTAATGACATCATCTGCTGTTGTAATGACATCATCTGCTGTTGTAATGACTTCATCTGCTGTGGTAATGACATCATCTGCTGTTATAATGACATCATCTGCAGTGGTAATCTCATCATCTGCTGTGGTAATGACATCATCTGCTGTTGTAATGACATCATCTACAGTGGTAATCTTAGCATGATCGTCATAATGTTGAGTAGAGGAATACTGTTGGGATTTTCTTCGCATTACAGGGTAACCTGCAAAATAAAATTAACTATCTGTATCTAAAGTATCATCTTTGTCTTTTCTAAGCTCCTTTTATTTTATTTTCTTGGCTTTGGTGGTGTTGATCTGGGTATTGGAAACTTCAAGTCCCAATAGGTTAAAATAGGTTACTATGAAGAACCTTGGAACGACCATCTCCATCCACTCACCTTACTTTGAATACAGAGATGGCCATGTTTGGTTGGAAATTAATCATATAAGGCTTGTCTTCCCACTTGTCCGCTATTTTGCGATTCCCGTCATATGATACAATTCTAACGAGGACCCTGTCACCAATTCCTAATGTAGCTGCTCTGGCTTTAGGTCATGTTTGGACTTCTGTCTGTTTTGTCAGGCTTTTGTCGCTGTCCTCGCTTGTCTGTATGCTTCATGAAAACGCAACCTCATCTTGTATATGTACTTGGTTGTACACTTGCTTTCATCATACGGTCAAGACAAACCAAAGATGACATCTACAGGTAAGTTTAGCTCTCCCCCGAACATGAGAAAAAATGGTGAGAATTCTGTAGTGTCATTGGCCGGGGAGTTGTATAAATGGACTAAATCGTTGATAGGACTTTTCCAGTTTGCTTTCTGAGAATGTTCTAAAGTACATTACATAAAAAGTAAATTTCTATTACATCTCTCTGTGACATCAGTACCCATCAGGTGACATGAATTGGTTTTGGATTTTTAGATGCCTAAAATAAAACTTTTTGATAAAAATTATAATTTTTGTGATCGGCTTCGGCCGATCACTGTTGTGTCCATATGAGGTATCCGGCAAATGATTCCACGTGCGCACACATTCTGCTTGCACATGTAGTTCTTATAAAAACTTAAAGTTTGGTTTAGTATATATATAACATTTTACTCAGTTTTATTTCAATTCATTTACCTTAAGAGTTGCAAACATACATACCATACAGTTCGACCTGTTAATTCAAGAATGCACATTTTATCTCACGCGTGAGAATTTCGATCGAAAGATTCATTCAGTAATGCAGTTGACCTCGATGAACTTACCTCAATCATAAAAAGATGATCCATGAACTGACCTCGATCTATTGATGTTGCATAATAGTAGCTAGGAAGACGGCTTGATTTATAAACAAGGTTACGTTATAACGCGACCTCAATAGCAAGTTATGATGGCATTCAATGTTTTTCAGTCGCATTAAATTATTTGAACACAACTCTTTCTTTGTATACGTGTTAATGCTCTTTGAAGAGCCCTACTCAGTATTCTAAGGAAGAAGAAAAAGATACATTAACATTTAATAATTACGTTAAAAATATAAAACTAGACAAGGAATTTACGAACGGCTTTCCCCAAATTTATTTCAAAGTTAAATTTGTTGACGGTTTGTAATGATAAAATTATGGTGTACAGATTCAATAAAATCTATAGTTTGTAAAAATACAGTGCTTTTTAAGAATTATTTTACATCAAACTAGCTGATCATGTTGATTGCTTGTAGCTAACAATATATCATTATTGCCGACAGTCCTTTAAAAGAAATACTTGTTAACTTTGCTGCAGAAATTTTCCTGGGCGGTAATGGATTTAAAAGTTGTAGATGGCTAACGCAGAAACCCAACGCTGACGTGTGACATCGAGTGAGCTTTGCTTTAAACATAAGTCAATGGGCGATTGTCTGTAAAAATAAAACCCCAGAACGGCAACAAATGCGTCGATCTGACATGTTCTTATATATAAATATATTGATATCAAAAATTTGAAAGTCTGTACTTATAGTCAAATATCAAATAATATCAGAATAGAAAAATATATGAATTATGTTTTTTTGCTGCTTTAAAAACAAGTAGAAAAGTTCAAAAATGATTTATTTTCTTTTTGCTATAAACAGTAAGTTGAACAATTTTCAAAGGTTTATAATTTGAATACATTAATACTGTGTCCCTAATTATAGTTATAAAAAATACCACTATTTATTTCAATTCACGTTTGAAACAACATTACCTATAGTGTGGTTGTTTACAAACAAATCCACAACACATGCGATCTAAAATGCTCGACCAAACCAATTGCATTATCGTGTTTGTTTATTGCAAAAAAAATCACTAGATACGTCTCCAATTAAAATGTAAGCGATAAACTAAAATTACATTTAGTAAATTTTAAAACCTACAGTCAGTTCAAGCATATCTTTTACAACATACACCATAGCATAGCATAGCATTGAAATCTCATAGCATAGCATTGGAATCTCATAGCATAGCATTGGAATCTCATACCATAGCATACAATCTCATAGAATCGCATTCGTCATATCATACCATAGCATACCATAGCATAGCATACAACATTATTTTTACACAGTTTTAAATGTTTTTATTTGAAAACATAAATGTTTGCATGATAGATTTGTTGTAAACTTTGGCTTCTTATTATTTCACTTCGAAATGTGTGGAACTCTTCTGTGTATGGAGGCGTTTTTGTTCAAATCTCATAGCATACCATAGCAAAGCATAGCATACCATATCATTAAGCCCTTCATTTCAATTTCTCAAAGCATAGCATACAAATCTCATAGCATACCATACAAATCTCATAGCATATCATTAAAATCGCATACCATAGCATAGCATTAAATTGTAAAAGATATGCATGAAATGACTGTAATTGTATTCATCCACAATCTGTTGATTGAGCAAATTTATACATGTACTTATGCAATGAGTTGTCAAAAACCAGGGAGGCAAAGTGTGGTTTTTGTACACAATTTGAATAAATGGAATAAAAATCTTGTAATACGTTTAATACTTTAAGGAACTTATTTCTTATGCGCATTTGAAAGGCGGAGCGGAGCATGACTTTTTGGACGAATTCCAATCCAGGCGAATGCAAGAAGGCTTCCAATCATTAGCGACGCCTTAAAACAGTGAATGCCTTACCTTTTAGATAATCAGAATATTTTTCTTAACGCCCATTTTTTCACGAGTGAAAAAATGTAGCTTGTGCCTGGGATAGTTCTTCTCAACACGGCTACTGGCATAAGCTATCACTTTGTCTACATCATCATGACACTAGTACAATACAGCACCTAATCCAGTTTAGCATGTATCTGTATGCAACTTGAATGACCTACTTTTAAAGTCTTGATAGGCTGAAACGGGTGGTGTTGTAAGCTTTTACCTTGAGGGTATCAAATGCCTGTTGTTGCTCATTTTGCCAATTCCGATTTGGATTTTCCTAATGCTTGTTGTAAGTCCGTTGTACCTGTTTTTACCCTACGCCATAATATCGATTAGAGGTCTAGCAATTTTTTCAAAATCCTTAATGAACTTTCTGTAGTATCTGGCGAAGGCGAGAAATGGTTGTACAACTTCAGCATTGGAAGGTAATGGTCAATTTTAGACTTTGTTGATCTTGTCTGGGTCTGGTTATTATCATACGTTCACTAGAGACAATATGTCTTACCTTTTTTACTTTCTTTAATGAAAATAAAAATTTCTGGGTGAAAACATCTTCGCTAGCCAAGGGTTTTTGGTCCACTTTGCTCCCCATAAACCCTTGGCGGATTTCATTACGAAAGCTCGGTGTTCTGGTGGCGCTATTTAGCGAGCATCTTAAGTTGCGCCCTTTGCATATTAACATGTTAATCGAATTAAACAACGGGTTATATACACATCATGGCATTGTTGACTACCAAATATCGGAACATAATTAACAATGTTATTAAATACGAATTGAGTAATAACCTAGGGAAAGCACAGAATGTTTTATTCATAGTGTTTTGTAAGGACATGTACACGGAGTGAAAAAGAGGCACTGTACTCGAGAACTTGTGTCTCAACTTGTTAAAAGCACCGAATGTTTTACCAAAGATCACACATGTGTTTTCTTTTAAAGTTTATATTTACAAGCATTGCGATTGGATCAGCTACTTGCAGCTTCAGCCAATCATAATGAAATCCGCCAAGGGTTTATGGGGAGCAAAATGAATCGAAAAGCCTAGGCTAGCGAATATAGGGGGGGGGGTTTAAACCCATATTGCCGGATTGCTGAAAACACTGTTCTAATGAATGGATGTGTTGTCTGAAAGTAGAAGAAAATATAATTCTGTCATCTAGATAAATAAAGCAAATTTTAAGATGTAGATTACCTACACATTCTTCTTGTAGCCGTTGACAAGAGGGACATTGGTCAGTCCAAAACTCATCTTATTGAATTTATTGAAGTCTAAGGGCCAAACGGTGAAAGCTGTCCTTTTTTTGTGTGACTCATTAATCTCAATTTGATGCTATCCTGATTTTATATCCAGGACACTGAAAAATGTATTAATAAGTTTTAAAAAAAGAACAACTAATTTTACACGATATCTTAATCTCCTTATTTTATGCAGACTTTTCATATATATTCATATTATAGATTCAATAAAGTATATTTTGAAAAAGGTAATCTAACTAGGACTTCTCAAAATTGTTTGTTCACATACATTGCAAATTGTTTGTTCACATACATTGCAAATTGTTTGTTCACATACATTGCAAATTGTTTGTTCACATACATTGCAAATTGTTTGTTCACATACATTGCAAATTGTTTGTTCACATACATTGCAAATTGTTTGTTCACATACATTGCAAATTGTTTGTTCACATACATTGCATACTATCTTGCTAGCAGGGATCACATCCATTGCAAATTGTTTGTTCACATAAATTGCAAATTGTTTGTTCACATACATTGCAAATTGTTTGTTCACATACATTGCAAATTGTTTGTTCACATACATTGCAAATTGTTTGTTCACATACATTGCAAATTGTTTTGCTAACAGGGGTCACTATAGTTCATTCCAATAAAAAAGCACTGATTTAAGTTCTAATAAATGTATGAAAAAATACTTCTTTATAAGTTAAACAACAAAACACTTAATGAGTTAAAATCAATTGCATGAAGATTTTAATTATTCCATAGACCAATTTTAAGTATATATGTTAGGGAGTTTTGTTGTAGTCTTTAATATGTTTAAACGAATGCAAACATACATGTGTGATAACATATAAGAACAATAGAGTAGAGATTTGAAACACAGTAAGATATACACAAATATAAAACACAAAATTAAAGAGATACTTAAGGAACCTTTTTTTTAACAAGATGGAGGTTTTTTTCGTTGTTGATCATGATTTGAAGGTAAATCAAAGTACTGAAGTACTAACTAGAGTTGATTTTATTAATAATTATTTGAAATCACAACACGTTATATTGCATGAAAAATAGTTTCTTAACTGTTTTTTTTTCGTTAGGTATATTTTGTTTCTGATATGAATTATCTGGGGGAGGGGGGGGGGGGACAAGAATTCTGAGCTTAAGACGGGAAGCAACAATTTGCACTGCATACAATAATGTAATTATGAGCTTGACATAGTTTAATCAAAGTACTGAAGTACTGACGGGAGTTGATTTTATCGAATATCATTTATTATAAAATCAATTTATCTTGCATGGAAATCAGTTTCTAATTTGTATTTGAATTACGTACTTTTTTATAATATGAAATTTTAGACTTTTCCGACAAGAATTTCGAAAAAAACCACATGAATCATGTTGTATGTGATTTAAAGATAGATTTCAACTGCTAGTATGTATTAGTTATCGAAACAATTCTAAAAATTGTATGAATTTAAGTACTATTGATATCGAACTCTAGTCTAATTTAACTAGACGCTCGGCTGTCTCCTTTAATATCCGACCAACAGGAGAGCCCCCTCTCTGCTGGTCGCAAAATTACGGAGACAGCCGAGCGTCTGGTTGAAAGAGACTATATTAACTATGTCGTAGGAATACATGATACTACAAAAATATCTAAATTGTTCGTAGTATATAAAATTTGACTATTTTCAAAGTGTTTATAGACAAGTCTCCTTGAACAACACTGCTTCAGCATACATTACGTCGAATTTTTTTCTATCATTTTCAAGAACTTAGTCTTGTCAGCGGTGATGACTTGTGCTTAGGTCCAAACACTGTTTCACTTTCGGTTTGCCCGAGTAACTGCATAAAGTTAATATATATATAATATATATTATAATATTACCAGCATCACAATCAATATCAAACAAGAAAAACAAGAACAACAAAAACTCAGGAAAAAGAAAAAAACAGAATAAATAAATAAATAAAATCGACAAAAACAAAAGAAACATCAGAACCAAACAAACCAAATGAAATTCTTAGGCTTATTACGGAATGCTATCGATGTCATTTAAGTAATGAATCCTTATTTTTGGAAAGATATAGTCTCATAACTGCAACGGTCTGTGCATACAAATTGAATAACGCGCGTTAGCGCGTTATGAAAATTTGTTTGCACACACCGTTGCAGTTATGAGACTATATCTTTCAAAAAATAAGGATTTAATGCTTATATTTACATATTTTTACATTCTTGCCTTGTACGCAAATGCGAATTATACCTCAAAATTACTGTACTATCCTATGGGTAAGTTTAAATTAATGGAAGAGCCACTGTGACAGCCACAAGCGTGATATTTGATTTTCGCTTGTGACGTTGTATTTATCAGCGTTTGTGACGTCACAAATAAAACTCTTGATTTAACCTTTTAGGACCCTGTCTCTGTTATGGTGCTATATCTGCAGTAGCTTTACATGCAAAATATATGTGGAATGTAAATATATTGAATTGAATTGAAATTTAACAATTGTGAACTATCTACGATGTTAAAAATGTAAAATCGATATTGTATCAATATTGTATGCATCGTAAAGTTGACGATATTGTAAAAGAAATATTTATTGGACATGCATGGAATTTATGACCGTTCCATTTGTATCTTTTGATTTATCTAGAGACAAAGTAATAGAAATGTATAACTGTGATTAGAAATACATTGATATTACTTTAACATTACAATGTATTTATGTATACAAAATGAACCTTTAACGAAAGGACATAATATTTACAGATATAGTTTATACCAACATGTTACAGATTTGTTGTGTATACAGTAGAGTCTATCAACAAGTATAACAGAGAGCATAGTGTATATAGTAATAAGCTGAGTGTACATCTGACAATCACCATAGAATATATAACAATTTATCACAGAGAGTATAGTGTATAGAGTAAAAAGCTGAATGTACATCTGACAATCACAATAGAATATATGTACATTTATCGCAGAGAGCATAGTGTATAGAGTTATAAGCTGAGTGTACATCTGACAATCACCATAGAATATATGAGCATTTATAACAGAGGGCATAGTGTATACAGTTAAAAGCTGAGTGTACATCTGACAATCATCATAGAATATATGAATACTTATCACAGAGAGTAGAATGTATAAAGTTATAAGCTGAGTGTACATCTGACAATCATCATAGAATATTCGTACATTGATCACATAACGCATAGTGTATAGAGTGACATGTATAAGCTGGGTGTACATCTGACAATCACCATAGAATATATGAACATTTATCACAGAGAGCATAGTGTATGTAGTTATAAGCTGAGTGTACATCTGACAATCATCATAGAATATATGAACATTTATCACATAAAGCACAGTGTATAGAGTTACATGTATAAGCTGAGTGTACATCTGACAATCACCATAAAATATATGAACATTTATCACAGAGAGCATAGTGTATGTAGTTATAAGCTGAGTGTACATCTGACAATCATCATAGAATATATGAACATTTATCACATAAAGCACAGTGTATAGAGTTACATGTATAAGCTGAGTGTACATCTGACAATCACCATAAAATATATGAACATTTATCACAGAGAGCATAGTGTATGTAGTTATAAGCTGAGTGTACATCTGACAATCATCATAGAATATATGTACATTTATCACATAAAGCACAGTGTATAGAGTTACATGTATAAGCTGAGTGTACATCTGACAATCACCATAAAATATATGAACATTTATCACAGAGAGCATAGTGTATAGAGTTATAAGCTGAGTGTACATCTGACAATCACCATAGAATATATGAACATTTATCATAGAATGCATATTGTATAGAGTTATAAGCTGGGTGTACATCTGACAATCACCATAGAATATATGAACATTTACCACAGAGAGCATTGTGTATATAGTAATAAGCTGTGGTACATCTGACAATCATCATAGACTGTATGAACATTTATCACAGAGAGCATAGTGTATATAGTTATAAGCTGGGTGTACATCTGACAATCATCATAGAATATATGAACATTTATCATAGAATGCATAGTGTATATAGTTATAAGCTGAGGGTACATCTGACAATCACCATAGAATATATGAACATTTACCACAGAGAGCATTGTGTATATAGTTGAAAGCTGAGTGTACATCTGACAATCATTATAACTACGTATATGTGTATTGTGCACGGTCCCTTTAACATCATGTAGATGTATATGTACTACTTAGTCTGTAAAGTGGGATTTGTGATACATGTAATCCAATTACGCAAAACGGCCATTAAACGATGAAAACATTCTATTTAATTTAACCTCTGTTTTATCGAAAAATAAACTGTGTTTCCAATTGTTAACTGGGTTTTATCGAATAGTAAACTGTGCTTTATCAGAGAGCAAGCATGTTTGAGAAAAAAAGAAAGATATAGTTGTTGTGAAGATGACATGAGTCTATAAGAATTTGATGTAGGATTTTGATAATTCTAAAAAATGCTGATGAAATAACAATATATATGTTTTATAGTTTAAAATAGTTCAGGAAAATGACTTGGCACTTACCGCATTATTAATTACAATATATTATCTGCTAATACATGTATTACAATGTAAAAGTTTATCTTGTGACATGTATATTGTTTGAATTGAAATACATAAAGAATCAAATGAAGATAAGATTTTGATAAAAAAAAAAACCTGGTTGTTAGTATTTTTTTTTTCTAAAGCAAATTTAAACAATTTGATATTTCATATACATCATTGGTGTTTATTACAAATTCTTTGGTTTTTTTTTACTCAGTACATTGATGTCATACACATTTTCAATACCCATGATATTTGTATCAAACGTATACAAAGAATATCAATGGATGTGATCAATTCACATATATATGTGAATAGTAATAACCTAGGGAAAGCACAGAATGTTTTATTCATAGTGTTTTGTAAGGACATGTACACGGAGTGAAAAAGAGGCACTGTACTCGAGAACTTGTGTCTCAACTTGTTAAAAGCACCGAATGTTTTACCAAAGATCACACATGTGTTTTCTTTTAAAGTTTGTATTTACAAGCATTGCGATTGGATCAGCTACTCGCAGCTTCAGCCAATCATAATGAAATCCGCCAAGGGTTTATGGGGAGCAAAATGAATCGAAAAGCCTAGGCTAGCGAATATAGGGGGGGGGGGGTTTAAACCCATATTGCCGGATTGCTGAAAACACTGTTCTAATGAATGGATGTGTTGTCTGAAAGTAGAAGAAAATATAATTCTGTCATCTAGATAAATAAAGCAAATTTTAAGATGTAGATTACCTACACATTCTTCTTGTAGCCGTTGACAAGAGGGACATTGGTCAGTCCAAAACTCATCTTATTGAATTTATTGAAGTCTAAGGGCCAAACGGTGAAAGCTGTCCTTTTTTTGTGTGACTCATTAATCTCAATTTGATGCTATCCTGATTTTATATCCAGGACACTGAAAAATGTATTAATAAGTTTTAAAAAAAGAACAACTAATTTTACACGATATCTTAATCTCCTTATTTTATGCAGACTTTTCATATATATTCATATTATTGATTCAATAAAGTATATTTTGAAAAAAGTAATCTAACTAGGACTTCTCAAAATTGTTTGTTCACATACATTGCAAATTGTTTGTTCACATACATTGCAAATTGTTTGTTCACATACATTGCAAATTGTCTGTTCACATACATTGCAAATTGTTTTGCTAACAGGGGTCACTATAGTTCATTCCAATAAAAAAGCACTGATTTAAGTTTTAATAAATGTATGAAAAAATACTTCTTTATAAGTTAAACAACAAAGCACTTAATGAGTTAAAATCAATTGCATGAAGATTTTAATTATTCCATAGACCAATTTTAAGTATATATGTTAGGGAGTTTTGTTGTAGTCTTTAATATGTTTAAACGAATGCAAACATACATGTTTGATAACATATAAGAACAATAGAGTAGAGATTTGAAACACAGTAAGATATACAAAAATATAAAACACACAATTAAAGAGATACTTAAGGAACCTTTTTTTCCACAAGATGGAGGTTTTTCTCGTTGTTGATCATGATTTGAAGATAAATCAAAGTACTGAAGTGCTAACTAGAGTTGATTTTATTAATAATTATTTGAAATCACAACACGTTATATTGCTTGAAAAATAGTTTCTTAAATGTTTTTTTCGTTAGGCACATTTTGTTTCTGATATGAATTATCTGGGGGAGGGGGGGGGGGGGGGTGACAAGAATTCTGAGCTTAAGACGGGAAGCAACAATTTACACTGCATACAATAATGTAATTATGAGCTTGACATAGTTTAATCAAAGTACTGAAGTACTGACGGGAGTTGATTTTATCGAAAATCATTTATTTTAAAATCAATTTATCTTGCATGGAAATCAGTTTCTAATTTGTATTTGAATTACGTACTTTTTTATAATATGAAATTTTAGACTTTTCCGACAAGAATTTCGAAAAACTCCATATGAATCATATTGTGTGTTATTTAAAGATAGATTTCAACTGCTAATATGTATAAGTTATCGAAACAATTCTAAAAATTGTATGAATTTAAGTACTATTGATATCGAACTCTAGTCTAATTTAACTAGACGCTCGGCTGTCTCCGTTAATATCCGACCAGCAGGAGAGCCCCCTCTCTGCTGGTCGCAAAATTACGGAGACAGCCGAGCGTCTGGTTGAAAGAGACTATACTAACTATGTCGTAGGAATACATGATACTACAAAAATATCTAAATTGTTCGTAGTATATAAAATTTGATTATTTTCAAAGTGTTTATAGACAAGTCTCCTTGAACAACACTGCTTCAGCATACATTACGTCGACTTTTTTTCTATCATTTTCAAGAACTTAGTCTTGTCAGCGGTGATGACTTGTGCTTAGGTCCAAACACTGTTTCACTTTCGGTTTGCCCGAGTAACTGCATAGGAGAGTTGATTAAAATCAACTCCCAAAAATAGATAGATTAGGTTTACAGACCGTTGATTATAGTTACAAACAGCAAAATATAGTTAATGAATGTAGTTATCGATTCGTTAACTACAGTTTTCATCTGTAAACCCATATTAATTTGTTGAAAACTATAGTTGCATATACTAAACTTAGTTTATCCGACTCTAAATAAGCGTCATATATTGATTTTGCTGATAAATATAGATTCACATTTGAAAACTATATAATTCACATTTGCTTACCACAGCTAAGAGTTGTTGGTCGTCGTTTCACCATCCCAAAATTATATTCATCAAACTATAAGGTTTGCAATTGTATGGTAGTTTTTAGTGTTATTATAGCATTGAATCATGATTTTTTGAAGTATACACTCTCATAACTGCAGCGGTGTGTGCATACAAATTGAGTAACGCGCGTTAGCGCGTTATGAAAATTTGTATGCACACATCGCTGCAGTTATGAGAGTGTATACTTCAAAAAATCATGATTTAATGCTTATATTTACATTTTTTTTAACTTCTTGCCTTGTCTGCAAATGTGATTCATACCTTAAAATTCCTATCTTATCCTAAGGGTAAGTTAATATAATGGAAGAGCCACAGTAACAGCCACAAGCGTGAACTTTGATTTTCGCTTGTGACGTTGCAGTTTACAGCGTTCAACGTTTGTGACGTCATAATAAAACTCGTCAATTTGACCTTTGACTACTTGTTGCATTTAGAGGCATTTAAACATCACGGAATTTAATGGAAAAACACAGTAGAATGTAAATATTTGTAGCTAAAGGTTTCACTACAGCTATTCATTGAAGGTTTACGTCAAAACATGGCTGAGGCAATACAAATTTCGGGTTTTTATATTTTGGGCGTTTCCGCCCGGGACCGGAACTGATTTTTATGGGGGTGCCAGAACTTGATTTTCAAGCAAATGTGTAACTGTGACGTTAACAAAGTTTTATGCCTTGATGGATACACGTTTGTGTTTATTACTAGTTTGTAAATTAAGTGTTGTTTACAAAGATGTCAAGATGATTTTCCCCAAACGTTCGTTTTGAATTTTTAATCTGTATCCAATGCAATTATGGAAAATATAAAGTAAATGTTAATACTTTAGTAACTACAAAAACAAACAAAATCAATATTGTTCTATAATATTGTACAAATTATACAAAGTAGAACAAACAAAATCAATATTGTTCTATAATATTGTACAAATTATACAAAGTAAAACAAACAAAATCAATATTGTTCTATAATATTGTACAAATTATACAAAGTAAAACAAACAAAATCAATATTGTTCTATAATATTGTACAAATTATACAAAGTAAAACAAACAAAATCAATATTGTTCTATAATATTGTACAAATTATACAAAGTAAAACAAACAAAATCAATATTGTTCTATAATATTGTACAAATTATACAAAGTAAAACAAACAAAATCAATATTGTTCTATAATATTGTACAAATTATACAAAGTAAAACAAACAAAATCAATATTGTTCTATAATATTGTACAAATTATACAAAGTAAAACAAACAAAATCAATATTGTTCTATAATATTGTACAAATTATACAAAGTAAAACAAACAAAATCAATATTGTTCTATAATATTGTACAAATTATACAAAGTAAAACAAACAAAATCAATATTGTTCTATAATATTGTACAAATTATACAAAGTAAAACAAACAAAATCAATATTGTTCTATAATATTGTACAAATTATACAAAGTAAAACAAACAAAATCAATATTGTTCTATAACATTGTACAAATTATACAAAGTAAAACAAACAAAATCAATATTGTTCTATAATATTGTACAAATTATACAAAGTAAAACAAACAAAATCAATATTGTTCTATAACATTGTACAAATTATACAAAGTAAAACAAACAAAATCAATATTGTTCTATAATATTGTACAAATTATACAAAGTAGAACAAAAAAACAGTTTGCCTCTTATCTGGATTTTAAACATAGCTTTTTTGCATGAAAATGTAAAATTAAAAAAGAACAAGACCCGAAATAACATTTAATAATTTGAGAAACGCCACATGGCAAATATTCCCAGTGAAATTCTGTTATATATACCGATCAAAAATTATTCTTTTTAGCAAATATCTTCAAATATTTATATAAAAATAAGTATAATATTAAAATATGACCAGCATCACAATCAATATCAAACAAGAAAAACAAGAAAAACAAAAACTTCGGAAAAAGAAAAAAACAGAATAAATAAATAAATAAAATCGACAAAAACAAAAGAAACATCAAAACCAAACAAACCAAATGAAATGCTTAGGCTTATTACGGAATTTTATCGATGTCATATTGAATTGAATTGTAATTTAACAATTGTGAACTATCTACGATGTTAAAAATGTAAAATCGATATTGTATCAATATTGTATGCATCGTAAAGTTGACGATATTGTAAAAGAAATATTTATTGGACATGCATGGAATTTATGACCGTTCCATTTGTATCTTTTGATTTATCTAGAGACAAAGTAATAGAGATGTATAACTGTGATTGGAAATACATTGATATTACTTTAACATTACAATGTATTTATGTATACAAAATGAACCTTTAACGAAAGGACATAATATTTACAGATATAGTTTATACCAACATGTTACAGATTTGTTGTGTATACAGTAGAGTCTATCAACAAGCATAACAGAGAGCATAGTGTATATAGTAATAAGCTGAGTGTACATCTGACAATCACCATAGAATATATAACAATTTATCACAGAGAGCATAGTGTATAGAGTAAAAAGCTGAATGTACATCTGACAATCACAATAGAATATATGTACATTTATCGCAGATAGCATAGTGTATTGAGTTATAAGCTGAGTGTACATCTGACAATCACCATAGAATATATGAGCATTTATCACAGAGAGCATAGTGTATAGAGTTATAAGCTGAGTGTACATCTGACAATCATCATAGAATATATGAATACTTATCACAGAGAGTAGAATGTATATGGTTATAAGCTGAGTGTACATCTGACAATCATCATAGAATATATGAACATTTATCATAGAATGCATAGTGTATATAGTTATAAGCTGAGTGTACATCTGACAATCACCATAGAATATATGAACATTTACCACAGAGAGCATTGTGTATAGAGTTGAAAGCTGAGTGTACATCCGACAATCATTATAACTACGTATATGTGTATTGTGCACGGTCCCTTTAACATCATGTAGATGTATATGTACTACTTAGTCCGTTAAGTGGGATTTGTGATACATGTAATCCAATTACGCAAAACGGCCATTAACCGAGGAAAACATTCTATTTAATTTAACCTCTGTTTTATCGAAAAATAAACTGTGTTTACAATTGTTAACTGGGTTTTATCGAATAGTAAACTGTGCTTTATCAGAGAGCAAGCATGTTTGAGAGAAAAAGAAATATATAGTTGTTGTGAAGATGACATGAATCTATAAGAATTTGATGTAGGATTTTGATAATTCTAAAAAATGCTGATGAATTAACAATATATATGTTTTATAGTTTAAAATAGTTCAGGAAAATGACTTGGCACTTGCCGCATTATTAATTACAATATATTATCTGCTAATATTACAATGTAAAAGTTTATCTTGTGACATGTATATTGTTTGAATTGAAATACATAAAGAATCAAATGAGGATAAGATTTTGATAAAAAAAAAAAACCTGGTTGTTAGTATTTTTTTTTCTAAAGCAAATTTAAACAATTTGATATTTCATATACATCATTGGTGTTTATTACATATTGTTTGGATTTTTTTTACTCAGTACATTGATGAAATAGTCATACACATTTTCAATACCCATGATATTTGTATCAAACGTATACAAAGAATATCAATGGATGTGATCAATTCATGTTTAACTCCTTAATGGAAAATGTGATTGTTCATATTTTCTCTTATTAATAATACCCACATTTAGATTGTCGCTTGATCTTCACATCGTCTATACATGAAAGTTGAATAAGGAGACACAGTGGTCGGGTTACCTTCAATCACGCATGGCAATGTAACAAATTACGACAAAAACGTTTTGAAAGCTGTAAAGCAATATCTTGGGAAAACCCACAATTTCGAGATACCTAGTCGCGGACACATGATACCCCTATCATTTGTTGTTATCGAGCAAAAAACCCTGACACTTTTTTTATAAACAAGTTTTCATTAAAATTCTTAACCATTCGATGAGGATTGCATCTTACAATTTCATTACAAAAGGTGGTGTGTCTGTTTCTCTACTTTGTAACACAATTACAATTAGTTTCCATGAGAGTGAGAGAGGAGAGAGAGAGAAAGAGAGACGGTCTAGAAACAATAAAAAAAGAGACGAGACAACAAATAGGAGGTGCATTTTTTAACTCCATCAGTCTACTTCCGTATAAGTTCAGATACTAAGCATTTTCATTCCACTAAAACACCATCTGATATTGTACGGAAAAAGCCACCTTGGTTACAAATGTACATATTACAACAATACCAGCGTATTTATAGTCAGTGTGAGATGGGTCTAATGACAACATGTTATGCATTTTAATATCAATGGAAAGGCAACAAATTTTTAAAAAAATCGTTTTTTATTATTTATAATCCGGGTTCAATATTGGTAGCTTTTCTTAAATTTCAAATTGTTACTCTATTATTAAGTGTTTACATGAATGTATCATGGGGATATTAACAAGAATATGTTCGAACTTCTACTGTAACGGTGCATTAATTTCAAATATGACTGAAACATGAATTCATCGAAATTCCTGCTTATGGTGCCGTGATCACAAGACATGTCTAAAACAATCGACAAAGTCATTGTTAAAAATAAATGTAAATGTGAAAAATATCTAAAAGGACCAATTGTACACTTAAATGTCGAACGTGGGGCTTTAAGATTTAAGTGACTTTGATTTGTCATAAAGTTTTTTTCTTACTCATTAAGTCCATCTATTTTGTTAACGTTCCTTTTGTATTAATTTATCTTGAGACACAGTGATATGAACTAATAACTGTAACATGATCTGGAATTTATTAATAGTGCTTCAACATTACATTGTATTTACGTTAAGAAAAACGTACCTTAAACAAAAAGATGGAAATTATACATCTATGGTTCATACAGTAATGTTACACAGGTGTTACGTATATGTTAGAATATATGAAAATATAAAAATGTATCACAGAGAGCATAGTGTATAGTTATAAGCTGAGTGTACATCTGACAATCATCATAACTACGTATCTGTGTATTGGGCACTGTCCCTTTAATATCCTGTAACCATTTTCCCATACCACCTGTTAGGTGAAAGAGGTAATAATCCAATGCCACAATGTGGCCTTTTAAAACATTGTGTTTTATCAGAAAGGTACTATGTTTGGCAGGAAGAATAATATGATTATTGAGTAGATAGCACGTGGTTGTAAAAGCCGAATTTGATGTGGAGATAGATATAGTATGATTAATAGATAATGCTGATCAATTTACAAGGTATTTGTTTAGAGTTTAAAATTGTATTAAGAAAAACACTTGGTACTTACCACACAGTTAATCACAATTTATCAGCTTATATAAGTCTGTAAAGGGTTTTTTAGTGACTTATACATTGTTTGATTTCAAATAGTTGAATAAGTGTGAGAAGATGAGGAGTCTGACGAAAGAATCAGTTGCTATATTTTTAAAAGTTAATTTCAACTGCTTAATATTTCATGAAACATCAGTATTACTAATGTATTAATTATTGATTGAAATAATGTTTTCAGTTACTACATTGATGATATATTTTTTAAAAGATTTAAAAGAATATCTATAAAATGGACAATCCAAATGATGTGATCAGTTTATGTTTTACTCCTTCATTAAAATGTGACTTTTCATATTTTTCCTGGTACGTTACATTAGCATTGCGGTTGTCGCTTTATCTTTACATAGTCTATTCCTGATAGTTAAATTATGTGACAGTAATCGCTCTACGCTCTGTAACGCATTGCGATGTAACTAATTCAGACGAAAATCTTGTGATGTAAGCTGAAAAGTAATACCTTGGTAAAACCGACAATATCGAGATACCAGGACTCATGATAGTACTCTTCTCAAGTGTACTGAAAATGTAAACTAAAGACAATTTTTTTAAGGATAATAATGACTTTAGGAAGTTAAAACTTTGTTTCTTATTTTGAAAATTGTGTTTGTCTCTTTACCTTAGACGTAGAGAGAGAGAGAGAGAGAGAGAGAGAGAGAGAGAGAGAGAGAGAGAGAGAGAGAGAGAGAGAGAGACGGAAAGAGAGAATGACAAGTGTATTATTTTTACACCATTGGTCTTTGAAATTTGAAAGGGAGATAAAGAGAAAAAGAAAGATAGAAAGAAAGACGGAGAGAGAGAAAATAGAGGGAAGGATGGGTGTATTATTTTTACACCATTGGTCTACCTGCAGTGTAAGATCAGATACAAAGCATTTTTATTGTACAAAAACCAACATCAGATTCTACCCGTTACGGAAACAGCTACCTTGGTTAGACAGGAGAAACCAATTTCAATATTTCAACAATACAAGCGTGTTTACTAGAGCCTGTTAAAAGTGTCTAATGTCAAAATGTTTACAAGCAATACGTTTTATTACCCTTGGAAAACCAACAAAAAAACCCTGAATCGAAATGCAAAGACACATGCTCATTGTTTAGTTACTATAAAACATGCACTATACAACTCTTACATTATAATGCAGTACATGACCTTAACATGAGAGAGAGAGAGAGAGAGAGAGAGAGAGAGAGAGAGAGAGAGAGAGAGAGAGATATGCATGCGGGAATTCATATATTTATTTTTACACATTAAACATTGTCAGTAGAAAGTATTTTTGTGAGAAACTTAAAGTTGGCTACACCTGCTTTAGAAAGCAATACCTTGGTCTGAAATATGAGCGAGAGTTGAAGATTTAAAAATACAAGCGTGTAAACCAGTGCATGTGAATCGTAAGGTAAATTTCATTGTTATAAATTACGCGGAGAAATGAATTTTAAAGTACAAGCGTGAATTTGCAAATAGTCAGTGTACGCATTGAATTAGCACCCCACTTAAGTTTGTTTTAGAAAATCAACATTGATATGCACTACAGTATCTTGTATGCAGAAATGAGTTCTATTTGTTGAATATATGGCATGAATATTATTCCAGTGAAACTTTTGATTGATTAAAAGAAATATTTGAACATACAAATGCATCAGCTTGAACAAAACACTTTTTAAAAAATTATCAATTATAAAAGAGACCCATAGCGGTTGACAATTTGTCTGATAGACTGATAAAAATGACAATTCAGGGGTGGATGCGAATTAAAAAAATAAATGATGACAAAATCTCATTCCTTTTTTATATTTTTAAGTCCATTTCTTTTGGAAAAAACTTACAGATATGTTATTTAATGTTTTCTTTCTACAAATTCTAGAATAAGTAAACTCCTTTTCACTCAACTTCCCTATGACAAAATGTCATTGACCATTTCTCCCAACCCACTTCTTCTAATCTATTTTTTTTAAATTGTCATTAATTATCAATAACGACCCCTCATGCCCGTCCTTAAGATTACTAAGTAAATTATTTTGTTCATTTTTAAAACATAATGGAGGTTTTCAGTTTTGTGAAAATACCCTTGAGGGAAAAAAGTGCAGTTTTGAAATTGCTGTATAAACAACACAAGTATGTGCTAAAATTCACGTAAACATGAAAAAAATTCGAAGCGTTTAGTTGTCCAAACTTTTTTAATGTGCGGGCAACTAAACTTTGCGCTGCATGTAACGTAAACTGATTGACACAAGATTGATACAACTTGTTATACAATGCAAGTTTCATATATGTCATGTAGTCTTACATGATCTCTTATTGATGACGTCACTCGAGTAGGGACACACTGTATATGATGGCACGAAGAAAACAGAAAACACTGTTTGCATCTTTATTTCTATCTTACGATGTTTTATGACATGCAAAATCATGATAACAATCTATGTTTAGAAAAAAAATATAATATAATGAAGACGTTAACTTTAAACTACAGTGAATATGAGAAAAGAACTATGTTGATTTAGTGTACATATTCCTGAATACCAAACTATAAAAAAAGTGACAACGGTAGATAAAAAGATGAAAGTACAAATACACACACGGGTATCCCTCTTCCCCTGATGCACTTATCAACATTATAAATTTACATAGCAATGGATGTATATGATACAATACTTTAACTACATTGAGGGCAATTGTTTTTTGAAGACAGACTCATCGCTTTTAATTTTCTTTTTATTCTTAAAATATGTTCTTCCTTAAACACACCTTTAGGTTTAAAGTCATTCGAAATATTCGCATCATTTTATGTAAACAGGTGTCGTATTCAGTCACTTCTAGAATATAGGGCAGCAAGTCTGATGTCTCGACATTTCAAAATAGAACTGAATGTAGGGAAGGGTGAGAAGAAACTATAATTACAGTGCACAGTTAAAGTAACATTTAAATAGAGAGAGAGAGAGAGAGAGAGAGAGAGAGAGAGAGAGAGAGAGAATGAGAGAGAGAGAGAGAGAGAGGATAACAATATGAAAGAGAGATGTCCATTCAACCACCCTAATGTTTATTGATGCTTATAAAATGTCACAGAATTATGCATATGAAAACAAATATAATAATCATATTAAAAAATTTATAAAACTTTATTGTTAATTATAATTAACGACCATAAATGTTATTGATTGAATTTAGAAAATGATAACACATACTGGAATAGTTTATGCATTATATTTATCCAACCACTACAATAGCTTTAGGATGCCAATGCAAAAATTACTCGTTTTTTTTTTATGAAAGTAATCCTTTGTACGGGACTCAAAGTTACCCATAAAAACTACCTTTGGTATTACATTTATTTCATTAGCACATACCATATTGTTTAGAAACATTCTTTACCTTAGAATATTGATGAAATATTTTTATTAAAGGTTTACAGTGATGATAGCTGTATTAAAATTTTTCACAGATTGTCAATCTAATGAACAGCCAACGACATAAAGAGAGAGAACGACATAGAGAAGCAAACAGCACAGAAATAGTAGAATAAAGAGGAAGGGCACATGATTTACAAAAAAATGACAAAAGATTAGGTTTTGTATGTTATCAAAATCTGTCTCCGATACACAATTTACAAACACATTACTGGTCATAGTTTTACGAGTCCATTTTTAATCGTTCACATTTACAAAGAAAAATAAGCAAGGTAAAGATTTTTGTCGAGCACGAAAATTCACGACGTATTTAATTCCTTGTAGATATAAAACTTTAATTAGGTTAAGAATGCAAAATCGCACCTAAAACTGCATTTAAAAAATTCAGCCAACCGTTGAGCAAAAAGAAATATGACATGATAAAGATCTGAATTTAACTGGGTAAAAATATCACCGGGTATACGACTTAATAAAAGACTTGACACATAATATGGTAAAAAAACAATAAATGGAAAGAAATAGAGAGAAAAGAGAGATACGAAGTTTAGTTGAAATACAGCGAGATGAATTTTGAAGAATTCAGTACTACTAGTCAATTTCTTTTCTGAAAAATTGAAGACATTGGATAAATATTGTATTCAGGGGGGAGGGGGGTTACAGATATCTGAATGAGTATGCTAATGCAAAAAAAGAATGATTAATTTACAAATAGGCTTCAAAAAGACACCCACCCACCCCAATTAACACCATATAGGTGATTCTCCTTTGAATAGAAATTGTATTTACGGTCAAACTATCGCTGTAGGTGTGTGTCAAAATGGTTTAGAAATAAAAAGACATTGTTACTTAAATATGTAAAGAAAGACTCCACGACTCTTGTAAGCTTGATATAAAAGGAAAAAAAATGAACGTACTCCAACTTAGGTCAATATTGGAGGGGGGGTAGGTCATGTCCATAATCACCCATGTTTGCTACATATTGAATGTTACATTTACAATAGGTGTTTTCAACCTGTTTCCATTTTGTAATCTTCATTCTGCTGTTGTTTTTAGTGACAAAGAAAAGGGAATCAGTCAAAAATCGATACATATTAAAAATATTTAGAGTATTCTTAGAAAAAAGAATCTACGTAAAAAACGATAACAGTATTGGAAAGCTATCGACCTATATTTTCTAAATGAATGATAAATTTGTAATCACTTTATTTGAACTGAAACATGCTTGTTAATTAATAACATGTTATTCGTATCTACTTTTAGTATAATTGTATATGTTTAGAAACTAAAATAATATAATGAAGACGTTCACTTTAAACTACAGTGAATATGAGAGAATGACTCCTTTGGTTCAGTGTACATATTCCTGTATAACAAAATATTCGAGAAAAATGACACTGGTATATAAGAACATAATTAAAACAAATTACCGACGGGTATGTTTCTTTCTCTTTTGCACCTATCAACATTTTAGATTTGCATAGCAATGGATAAAATTGATACAATACTACAACTACATGAAGCAGATATTTTTGGGGGTATGAAATGATTGCTTTTGTTTTGTAATTCTTAAAATATTTCCCCCTTACACACGCCTTTCGGCTTACAGTCCGCTGGTTGTCATTCCCATTATTCGTGCCATCGTAGGTAAACAGGTGTCGTATTCTGTCATTTAAACCTCTAGAATGTAGGACAGCCAGTTTGATGTCTCGACATTTCAGAATAGAGTTGAATGGAGGGGAGGGTGAGAAGCAGCTATAATTACAGTGCACGGTTAAACAAAATAAAAAGAAATAAATAAAAAGGAGAGAGAGAGAGAGAGAGAGAGAGAGAGAGAGAGAGAGAGAGAGATAGCAAAATGGAAGAGAGATGTCCATTGAACGAACTTAATGTTTCATTATGCTAATAAAATGTCACCGAAGTATGCATATGAGAGCAAATATATTAATCATATTGAAATTTATGAAACTTTATTGTTAATTATTATAAACGACCACAGATGTTATTGATTAAATTGAGAAAATGATAATGTATCTGGAATTGTTTATGTTTCATATTTATTTAACCACTACAATAGCTTTCAGGATGCCAATGATGAGAGATATTACATACTGTTTAGAATCGTTCATTCCTTAAGTACATTGATAAAATATTCTTAATAAAGGTTAAACGGGTTGATATTTGTATCATTTTTTTTTTTCAACAAATGTCCATCTAATGGACAGTCAACATTTTGTGATCAATTATGTTTAACTCCTTAATAGAAAATATTACTCATCATATTTCTGCTGATTAATAAGATTGACATTTAGGATATTGATTTATTTTTACTTGGTCTATACCTGAAAGTTACATTAGGAGACACACAGTGATTGGGTTACCTTCTATTATGCATAGCGATGTAACAGATTACGAGGAAAACGTTTTGGTTGAACGCTGAAAAGAATTGCCCTGGGAAAACCCATTTTTTCGACATACAATGACATATGATACTCTTTTACTTTGTTGTTAAGGAGATAAAAATCCTCACACATTTTAATGATGACTTTTTAATAAATAATACAATACAATGACTAATTTGTTTTTTTTAATTTAAAAAGAAAGTAGTGTGCCTCTCTTTTTACTTTTTAACTCTAAAATACAAAGTACAACATTACGAAAAAAAATTACATGCGACATGTTGCGATATAAAAAAAATACAGTACATAGTATATATCTTAAATTTAGCAGGGGTGTTAAGGAAGCTAATGGACAATTTAGCGTCTTGTTTATATAAATGATACATTCAAAATCGTGAAAATAAATAACTGTATTGAATCAGAGGAAAAACGTAGTATATCCTTTAAAATAAATGTCAATGCAATAAAATCGGGTAGTACATTACTGCCACATCTGTGCATTGTCACATGACAACTATAAATAGGTTAGGTAATTCTGAACATAACATGAGATAAACAACACTACCCCACGGTTTCCAAAATACAATAAACAAAACAAGTGAAGGCAAAACAACTCGGTTTGATCAAAACCACAGCTTGAATATTATGTTGTTCTTAGTTTAATGGTTATGTATTCGTAAGGTAATGCTTTATTTTTTTCTTCTTACAAGCAATGGTATTAAACTGTAATGCCTTTGTACTGTTAGTGGGTTTTTTTCTCAGTGTACGTGCATATATATGTGTTGCGTTAAATCAATGGATAAGTACCTAGACATATCAATTTTGGTCTTAATGTTAAATGAACAGCATACTATCGTAAAAAAGACAGAGAAAGAAGAGAGAGAGAGAGAGAGAGAGAGAGAGAGAGAGAGAGAGAGAGAGAGAGAGAGAGAGAGAGAGAGAGAGAGAGAGAGAGAGAGAGATAGTTCAGCATTTTATTATGCAGAAAACAAGATCAGGTTCCATTTGTTACATGCAGAAACAGCCACCTTAGTTAGTCAAGAGAGTCAGATATAAAGATTAAATTACCATCGTGATTACCAGTGCATGAGAATTGCGTCTAATGTCAAAGTTAGTTCAAGTTATACATTTTAAGGCCATCGGAAAAGCATCAATATAATTAAAAAAAAAACGTTCGAAGGCAAAGACATATGCTAAATTTTTAAATACTGTAGAAGTACTTTTGTCCGCGTGGTATTTATTTACGCTATGAACGCGGGCACAAATTTTCCGCGGAATTTTTTCCCAGTGTACTTAAAGTGCATTTTGGAATTGCATTATATGAATAAGGATACTAGTAATCGGAAGTTACTACATTATAGAACACTTGCATATACGTGTACCCAATGTATATCGTTTTTATCTATGCAAACAATACTGTCAAACAAATTTGTATTTGTATTGAGAATTCACATAATAGATAATTTAATCTCCTAACGATTTGAATTTTCTGTAAATTTACTTACATGAAATTTAAACTTCTCCAAGCTTGAGATAACGGCACGTGTCAGACGACAAATAGCCCCAAGCGGGTTTGTCTTTCAATTACCCAATTAACTACACGCCAAGACCCATACCGTGTTTTTACTGCTTTGTGCTCTGATTTTTAATTGATAAAACTGATCAACTCATAATTTAAACGACATGAGAACTCATAAATTGGCAGTTTATAAAGATTAAACGGTTTTTCAGACGATTTTAGCCAGCATCGTAACATCTTGACGGCTAACTAATGACTACCGACCAGTGCACAACCGATAATTACTGTTCACTGTGAACAGTTCTTACAATTTAAGTTCAAAGTTTGACAAATTCTAGGTAATGAAAATCGCTCAGAACTATATTTAATATAGTTATTCAAATGATTTTTTTTTCGTTCAAAGAATCCGCGTAAATTTTTACCCGCGGATTAAATTGATATTGTGATTCCGCGGAATTATGACCCCGTGGAAAAAAATACGTCTACAGTACTGCAAAAATATCTCGGCATGGATATAGTTATTTGAACACAATATTACTCAGCACATAACCTTAACATAAGAAAGAAAGAAAAATGAAAGAAAGAACGAACGAGCGAAAGAATGAAAACAGCAAAGAGAGAGAGAGAGAGAGAGAGAGAGAGAGAGAGAGAGAGGGGGGCGAAGACATATTGTGATAATACAGAGAATGTATGCTCAAAACATTTTGAGTAAAACTTGTTTTAGTTTCCATCGAGTAAACCATTGTTTTATGTCATAAAAAGAAGAAAATCCAAGGTCAAATACAAAGCATTATTATGACAAAAGCAACTTTAGGTTTCATATGCATTTGGATCAGATACATTATTCTGAAATATGAACGAGAACCAGACAAAGACTTCAACAATACTAGCGTTTTAACCAGTGCATGTAAATTGTGTGTAATGTCAAAGTGCTCTCTGTAACACGTTTTGGATGCTTATTACTTCAATATATACTTGTGTAAGGATGCTGATCAAAACCATCAAGTAATAACAGGAATGTTAAGTAAAACTTCGTTGACATTAGTTACGTTTGGAAATGAGTGAGTGAATGATCTAGAATTCCAACGTTATATATATAGCCATCAATTGGCAGGTTTGAATTTGGTGAATACGCTAATATAAATATCCATCAAGGTAGACTATTGGTTGACTGAACAATTATTTGAACTTGCAGCTGAATTAAATAAATTGAACAAAACAATCAATAATGAGAAAAACTTTAAACATTTGCCAATTTCATATATAGACTGATAAAATGACCCTTCATTGATTTTAAATACAAACTAACAAAATTATAAATATAGAATTATATGATTTCACAATTGTGTATTATAAATAGTTTAACAAATTATTTTAATTTCATGGTAAACTTTTAAAATAAGTATATCCCATTACACTTAACTTCACTTTTGGGGGAAATCGCATAAATCATGCATTCCCCCTTCTTCCTGGGATAACTAAGCATATCAAATTGTTTTCATTACTAAGAAATACCCCTAAGTTAGAAATAGGATTATTTTTTATTTAAATAAAATGTATAAATTAAACGTGCATGTACTTTCACGTAAAATGTAATATTTTGAAGCGTTAGATAGTCGAGATTTCACAACATACCGACAGTTACACATTGTGCTGCTTATAATGTTGACTGATAAACACCCGATTAATTAAATGATTAATTATACAATAATAGTTACATATATTTCGCGCATTTAAAACGTTGATTGATCTTTTATTCATAAAGTTGCGATTAAGGGCCCACTGTAAATGATAAAACAAAGAAAACCAAATATTCTGTTTGCATCTTGATTTTTTTTAAAAGATTTAATGCAGTCTACTTGTTAATATTTCCTGCTGAATTGTCAATGCTGTCATAAATTACGTTAGTTACCCAACGTGTGCCGCAGTACGTTGTGTTATTGTTTTTAATTATCTAAAGAGCAATGCTATCATTTTCCTGTTATCTGATTCATATAAAGTGCAATCCGTATTAATGATATCAATTTCAGCACTCGCGCACTAAATTGCGATCGTCATACAGTGTCGTGCAAATGGATTTGTTTTAAACATAAAGTATTGGGAGACCAATTAAGGGGTAAAATATATAGCATTTACAAAGGTCATTGTTCTGCTTGAAGAGAGAGAGAGAGAGAGATGAGAGAGAGAGAGAGAGATTATGTTTTTCGTGTGAACCTATACACAATCATTTGTTTAATAGCTATGGAAATTATTACGATTACACTACCAAAAAAATTACGCCCCCACGAACAAGGACAATTTTGGTTACCCACGAACATTGACCCCACGTACGAATGATTCCACAGTCAGTAAGTATGTTGTATATAATGGATGTGTGTTTTACATAAATACAGCTACATTGAGCAGATTTTTTATAGACAGATTTATTGCTTTTAATTCTTTTTAATTCTAAGTATATTTTCCTCCATACCCACGCCTATGGGCTTACAGTCTGCTTGTTATCATTCCAAATATCCACGTCATCGTAAGTAAACGGGTGTCGTATTCCATCACTTCAACTTCTAGAATGTAGGGCAGCCAGTCCGATGTCTCGTGAGGGTAAAAATCAACAATAATTACAGTGTGCGGTTTCAACAAATTTAAAACATCAAGAAAGAGAGAGAGAGAGAGAGAGAGAGAGAGAGAGAGAGAGAGAGAGAGAGAGAGAGAGAGAGAGATGTCCATTCAACGTTTAGTTTCATGATGCTTATAAAATGTTAGCGGATTAAGCATTTGAGATCAAATATACAAATCATATTGAATATTATAAAACTTTGTTATAAATTACTAAACAGAGCATGTGCAAAAGCATTATTAGTAGTTTAACAAACTATAAATGGTATTGAGGAAATTTAGAAATTGATAACGCATACTGGACTCGTTGAGGCATCAGTTTTATTTAACCACTCAGTGGGGACGGAAGCAAATTGAAAGGGTAAGGGGGGGGGGGGCTAGACTAATCATCAAAAATCTTGACAAGCGAGCAATATTCCTAGACTCCAAAAACTTCTTACCTACAAAAATGTCTTCTCCCCGTATCATTAAATTCCTAATCTGTGGGATTAGGGGTGCAAGTATACCAACTCCAATTTTCAACATTACTATTGATGTTTCACTCTTTTTAAGGTTAATTTAGAAAACAATTATGTTTCCTGTGAGAAAAAGTGGGGGGCTGGCCCCTCCCTGATCCCATGTGCGTAATGGTTAGGTAAAATTGGTAAAAAAATGGTAATGGAAGCAAATTGAAAGGGTAAGGGGGGGGGGGGCTAGACTAATCATCAAAAATCTTGACAAGCGAGCAATATATCTAGACTCCAAAAACTTCTTACATACAAAAATGTCTTCTCCCCGTATCATTAAATTCCTAATCTGTGGGATTAGGGGTGCAAGTATACCAACTCCAATTTTCAACATTACTATTGATGTTTCACTCTTTTTAAGGTTAATTTAGGAAACAATTATGTTTCCTGTGAGAAAAAGTGGGGGGCTGGCCCCTCCCTGATCCCATGTGCGTAATGGTTAGGTCTCAGTATGACAAAAAGTGGAGGGGCTAAGCCCCCCCCCCCCCCCGATCCCCGGTTCCGACGCCTATGCCACTTCATTAGCTTTCAGGATGTCAATGATAATGGCTATTACCCTTTTTTATATAATGGAATTTAACCCTCGGTTCGGGACTCAAAGTCACTAAAAAATACTTCCCTGGGTATTACAGGGTTACAATATGTTCTAAATATAACATTTAACAAGTACACAATGACATGCTTGAAAATCTAAAACTAATTTTCATTCATGCAAATAAAGAGAAAACTGAGAGAAACTAAAACCTTGCCTTCATTTATAATGCGTGTATGCCGGTTTAAAGCTGAATTATTCACTGATTCATTTTCTTGAATCAAAGTTACCGTATGTCCTTTATATGTTAAAAAAACACGATCATTTTATAGATGTATCGTTGAGAAAATCTTAAATAAAATGTGGATATATAATAGCAACATCATGTGACTAAATACGTTTGTGCAATACACTTTTCTGCTTGAAAAGTCGACAATTAAACCTTGATTCAAGAAACCAGTGCGTTAAGATACCATGCATTATGCTGATTTGTGTACAGTATGTGGATTGGTAGATAGAGGAAAGAAAAAAAGACCAGAGAGAGAGAGAGAGAGAGAGAGAGAGAGAGAGAGAGAGAGAGAGAGAGACCGGGAGAGAATGCAAAAACACATGTGTACAAAGAACAAAAAATAGACCTATGGCCACGTCGCTCACCTGAACAACAGTAATTTATTCATTCTATTTCATGTTTTTTTTTTTATGAAACTCTTTGAGTATCTTGTAAAACTCTCATATATTAATAAGATTGACAATATAATTACAATGCATGAATAAGCCTGCTTTATTTGGACATCGTTTCTAAGGAGGCATTAACTGTCCTAAACGTTTTAAAGATAAACGAAAACTGTAATATAAACTATTGATGATTAAAAAGTAAATGGTCACTGTGGCCTTGAGATAGGGTTATGGGGATATGGAGATGCTTACAGAGTAAAATAACTAAACATGGCCTTGTGTTTCTTGAGTAAAGGATTTTTTTTTATATGGATCTATTCTGAACTTTAAACCCGTTTAGAGGTACAGCATTGATATGGGGATCAGGGTTATATACAAGTTAGAGTCTACACTATCTTGGAGTGCTTGCATGGTGATCTCACAGACTGTATGAAGAAGAATAGTTTAACTGTTTTTCTTATCTATTTCTATGTTGAACGTTAAACTCTTTTTGTGGATCTTGCATTTACAATCTAGAACCTACAGTGCTTTAGGATGCTGCCATAATTATGTACAAAAAATGTAGCTTTGTAGTTTCTAGAAAGAAGATTTTTAAAGAATTTTACTTGATGCATCTATGTTAAAACTTTGAATTATATTTGGGGCCCCAGTAATAGTCCGAGGTCACGATTTAGAAACTTCATCAAAAGACTTTTTATATTTGAGACACACCAAATTTTCACTGTTCTATAATTATCTCCTTTTTTTATCAAGGTTAAGCACTTCATTTCCGCAATTAAGTATTTCAGTTTCACAAGAATGTTTTGTATCAAATCGGGTTGAATTTTGCCAAATGGTTTTAGAATAGAAATTAAAAAAAAATTGAACAATTTACAGAAAGATGGATGGACAGACAGACAAAATGATAGACAGAGAGATGCTGGACAATAGATGATCAGAAAAGCTCACCTGAATCAACGATCCAAAGGAACGTTATAGTAAGTAATTATTTTATCGTTGTGACATATGTTAAATCAGGTAGACATTATTTGCATATTGAATTCGGTACTGCAACCAGCCAAGAGAGAGAGAACGAGAGAGAGAGAGAACGAGAGAGAGAGAGAGAGTAACCTTTTGAGATGATAAATTGATAACTTGACACATATAATTGAAAATACTCAAAAATATGTTGTTTTTCATATACCTTGTAAGGTAATACTTTGATGGGTTTTTTTTCTCACGAGCAATGGTATAAAAGTGAAATGCCATTTTAATTTTTGTGTGGTTTTTCCTCAGTATATGTGAATATTTGTTGCACAAAATCTATGGATAAGTACCTAGACATATTAACTTTGGTCTGAAATTAACAGCATATTATTATCACATAAAGCTTTCTGTCAATAGATTATCTTAAGATTAAAAACCTAAGTACAAAGGTAAAATGAGCACAGTGTTGATTCGTCCTTACACATGGCTATAGTGTGACGTGTTATAATTACAAGTCATCGCCTGTGTTTCATATTCTTGATCTTATGTATTTATTAATGGCCACAAATTATAGGGTTAATGTGAACAGTTTGATATCTTTTTTCAGAGCTCTCTTTATATATTTCATTTAATATATTACTGCTAAAAATTCATCTTATCATTTTTATGGCAAACATGCGTTTCTAAAAAATATAGTACACTATTTCATTGCGTAACACAGACAATACAGCAAACAAACCAATCAGGTGATACTTCTATTGTGGGGTATAAGATGTCAGCTTGACAAATTCTACATAAATTGGGGTACACCTGACTGCAAGTATTATATTGGCGGCTGGACATTTAAACATTCCAACCTTAGGGGCAAAGAATATCTTTAACTTTCACATTCAAGTACGGTATTAATTATTATATTCATCTGATTAGATTTAGAGCTTAATGTTTCAAGATATGAACCATGAGTTCAAGATGTATGTTATCATCACTGAGTGGGATTTGGGCATATTGAAGTAGCGTTTAGTGTTTTTTTTAGCAAAGGGAGGAAACCGACCTAATTATTTGTTGACAAGAAGTGTTCCGCATTGTGATTCCTGTTTTATTATAGACTGACGACTTTTGCTTCATGGTAAATCAGGTGTAAACAAAGGAAAATAAACAGTGTTTAAAGTTTCCGAGACAAAGTGCTAGGACTGCGTATTGAAACAAATGGCGCCAGGTAAGTCAATTTAAACTACATCTATATGTGTATATTTAGATAAAAAAAAAATAATAGGCAGCAGTCTGTGATATGTAGACGCATTTGATACACTGTATTTTAATCATAACGTCAAATAACGAAAGAACTACTTATTTCAGCGTTTAATTTTTTTTTTAGCAAAGGGAGGAAACCGATTCGTTTTTTGTTGACAAGAACTGCTGATGTTCCGCATTGTGATTCCTGTTTGTTTATTATAGACTTAAGATTTCTGCTTCATGGAGAATCAGGTGTTAACAAAGCAAAATAAACAGTGTTATAGCTTCCAAGACAAAGTGTGAGGCCTGTATATTGATAAAAATGACGCCAGGTAAGTCAATTTAAACTACATCTAGAAAAAAAATAGGCAGCAATCTGTACACTGTATTTTAATCATAACGTTAAATAACGAAATGGACTACACATTTGATTAATGTGATGGTTTTTTTTTTTGTTAAATGTCATCATCTTTTTAAAAAAAGGGGAGGTAGTAAATGTGAAATGACAAACGTAAACGACAGACATACAGAAAGACAGACATAAAGAGAGACAAAAAGAGAGAGAGAGACAGACAGACAGACAGACAGACAGACATACAGACAGACAGAGGGGGACAGACAGAGAGACAGACAAAGAGAGACACAGAGAGAGAGAGAGAGAGAGAGAGAGAGAGAGAGAGAGAGAGAGAGAGATAGAGAGAGAGAGAGAGAAGGGGATATACACATTAGATGTTCTAGTGTAAATATCATAAAAGAGTACACACATACCTTTACCAACAGTTTAACATACTTTAAATGTACTTTAATAAATTCAGAAATTTTGATAATATATACTGGAATTTGTTATGCATCAGTTTAATCTAACCACTATATTGGTTTAAATACTTTAGAAGTGTGACAATGATGACAAACATTACCCTGGTAATAGTAGTCCTCTGTTACTGGACGCTGAGGCGTCCATCCACTATCACAGGATCTAAGGATAACGCTGTGTTAAAATAAATATACGAAACAACACCTCTATAAACGGAAAGAGAGAAAGAGAGAGAGAGAGAGAGAGAGAAGGGAAGATGGAGAGAGAGATTTGTTTTAAGGAGACTGGGTGATCAACAAATTTATCAGATTTACAATATATTTTTAGATATGATTTGTTAAGCTATAAAATATTATTTAGTAAAGAGAAATCAAGTTTAGCTTTTAAGGTATCCAACTCCTAAATGTTCTAGTATCAATAATTTCTTGAGAAGTATATCATTGAAATCTGTAAACGAAGCATACTATAAAAAATACAAAGATAATGGAAGGTCAGTGTTCATACCTCTAAGTAATGGCCAATTTAAGTTGAGCTTTTTGCATCTAAAATGCAAGTTCAGTCTAAAAGGATTTGTTGTCAGTATTTTTGATTAAGCAAACCTTTTTTTTCCAAATATTTTTTTTAATTATGAATAATAACCACACTGAACAGAGGTAGTACGAAAAATTGTACAAAGCTGCATAAATGTTCGTGTCACCTTTTTGCACTTAAAATAGACAATTTCTATATTCGTTACAATTTGATTTAAAAAAAACAAAAACATTTTGAATATCAAGAATTTTATAAGATTTTTCCAGTTTGCCGAGATGTGTATGCAGTATCATTTTGACATAATAAAACAATTGGGTCAGCGAATTTTAGGTACTGTGGTTTCATTAACATTCAAGGGTATCAATTTTCGTGGTTAAAGGGGAAATCATGGTTTCAAGGATTCCTAAATTCGTGGCCGATGACCCTATCAATGCAATATGATAATAGAAATTGCACTGTAATGAACACTTGATTTCGTGGATCAACTAAATAACGAAATCCACGAAAATTGGTATTCAATGAATATTGATGAAACCACAGTATATGGCTTCAAAGGTAAAGTTCTCGCAAAATTTGGCTTTAAAAATTCAGAAATCTCCTATATATGCATGACTTTATGCTAAACGTATATCACTCTCTCAACATTTATCTCTGTACGTGTCACATAACCTATAGAACATGCCACACATTTATCAAATGTTAAAAATGTGAATAATGAATAAATATAATAAATAGAAGATTAGTGTATATTGAAAATTCATAAAATTGCTTGTTTCTGTTATTTTCGTATAAAAAAACCTTCTGCACGAAAAAATAGTTCCCCAAAAATCTTGTTTGTATCTTGAATTCAAATGGATTTTCTTTATAAATATTGTGTACTTATGAAATAACGATCTTTCTTTGATGATCAAATAAATAAAGCCATATTTAATTTAAATGTAATGATCATCAAAACGTGAGGAGTTAGATACCTTAAATGTTAATAATAAATCATTTTCCTATAAATGTTTATACAAAGCTCTTCTTACAAAGGAGGTCGGTATAGTCTAAAATGGTTATAGCCACTCAGCCCTCACAAAAGGACGTGTTTATAAGATGATAGTTTAATTATACATGTTGGCAATCTGAAATGGAGGTTTGGTTTATGTACCCTGCTGTAGAGGTTGATAATTTGAGCAATCTCCCTTATGCCATTGCAGTCAACATGCTCATATATACAGTGATGTTTATTTTTTAAAAAAAAACATAATATAAGAATATTATTAATTTAAATATATATGTTGGCTACCCTGCTGAAGAGGTTGATAATTTGAGTAATCACCCTTATGCCATTGCAGTCAACATGCTCATAAACAACTTACACATGTACATGTATACACAGTGATGTTACTATACACCAGACATCGAGGGACACAACCCTGGAACATATGAACTATCACATTTTAATTGATATCTCTCCTGGGATCGAAAAATGGTATAAATATCGTTGAGTTGTCAACACAATTTGTTGAATATAAATAAATATACCAGGTTTCTGTCAAATTGTCTAAAAATGTATGTAATCTAAACACACTGCATTCATATTATTGATATATTTTAAGCTAAAGTAGTACAGTGCATTAAAAGCAAGATTTCTACATGAACAATTCAGTCTATTTGTATCCGGAGAAATTAACATTTCTTACGGAGATTTAAAATGGAAAAAAAATTACATATTTACATATTTTCTTCATTTGGAAGTACTTTGGACACCTCGTAGAGTGTTTCAATCTAATCATTCGGGTAGTTTTCGTGTCGTTACATGTAGCAATGCAAAATCTTTGTAAACTCTATAATTCTCGTTGTGTCTTGGAATCTGAAGTTGTAAAGGGACGTTTCAAAACGTTTTGAATGAATTTTACAATTAATCCTGCTAAGAGAAAATTCGATTCTAGTTTGCAGACATCATCTCACACCTCTTCAAATTTTCAAAGGTGTAAACGTAATTCTGGTGCAAGTACTGTAACATGGGTTACCCCCCTTTGTTCGATACGCGCATCACATTTTGGCGCTCTTTATACATGTAAGCCCCCTTATCAGTAAAACCGGGGGGGGGGGGGTGCTATAGTCTTTATCGATGTTTGTCAGTCATTCTGTCCCCATTTCGTTTTTCCCCTTTTTTGTTTTTGTTTGTCATATTGATTTCTAACTTTCTGTGAAACTGAATAAGATACCCTACGGATCTTTGAATATGTTTTCTTTTAATCAACTGGGGCCAGTTTCTCAAAAAGACCTACGTCGAGGCGTAGGCTTAGTCCGGACTAAATCAGGGACTAAACCTCAACCCGACTAAGTTCCGTTTCACAAATAGGCGGGTATTTTCTCTGTTTGTGAATATGATTAAGTTGGGGAATAGCTTGGTTGGATGCCACTCGGATTTCCTCTGGGTGCTAATGGAAAAGAGAAACAACTCGTTAAAATTAAAACAAGTTCTTTATTCTTTAAGCGTCGGATGGAAAGTTAATTCACCCACCATCCGACGCTTAATTTGAAATTGCTCTCATTGACCAATCAGGATACTTGATTTAAATGTTAGCGGGCTAACTTCACAGAATTTTTTCTACGATCTGACACTGATTACTAAAGGCCAAATAAAGGTGATAAAGTCTATTAGATGAATTTTGATGTACGCATGTTAACACATATTCCTAAGTCAAGGGTTTCTGATCCGCCCTGCTCTACATATACCCTTGACCGAATAGGCAGAGTTTGACGGGGTTAGAGACCTCGCACGCTGGTTGGTGTCATACAAGTTTGCAGGATCCAATAAGAAACGTTGTTTCAGTAATGATGTTAATTGTGAATTGATCAATGTTGAACCGCTGTCAAATGAATTTGAGACGGAATAGTAAGTATTTGACTTACTGATATCCGTTTTAAGTCCGAGTGAATCCATATTTTCTACGAAAGCATTATCTGATTGGTCAGAGCAAGAGGTCACAAAGGTTTTAAAATGAGTACTCTCACATCATTAACCCGCATTAGTGTTGTGGTTTATGTACAGCGAAGCGGATCATAAACCCTTGACTTGGGAAGATGATGTTAACAAAGAGAAGATTAAGTAAAGCCGAAACGAGTAAATAAGTTTTCTGACGTAATGAAAATAGAATACTCTTCGCGAGTCGCTAAAGTATTGCTCTGATAACAAAAAGATCGAAATAAACAATAAAATAAAACTTTTTCTTTCCTGAATATGTTACCTAACAGCGTACAATCGCAACTTCTCGGGCCTTTCCGGCAGACTCGGAAAAACACCTCAAATGTATTAACTAGGCGTCCATGACAACCCCCCTTTTTGTAAAACTTGAAATAAATATAACACATTTTACGATCTGTTGAGATGTGAGCTATACTTCATTAAAGTAAACGATATACACTAAAATATAACACAGAAGCGACATACAAGACTGTCTAGCCGATACTTATTTTAATGGGAAGCGACTCCATTTTGTATAAAATTCTAAAATTATCATCAGACATTCTGTGGAAAATGGAGAGGCAGGAAGTCACCGCCTTAGTCGCATTAGATCTTTCAGCTGCATTCGATACGGTTGACCATTCCATACTTAGTAAAGTATTACAAATTACCTTCGGAGTGTCCGAGTCAGCACTTGATTGGTTTCAATCGTACCTTTCCTCAAGGAGGGCGGAAGTGCATATTAATACGTCTAAATCTCAGCCTAGATGCCTGGACTTTTCAGTCCCACAAGGCAGTATATGTGGACCTGTGCTCTACACTGTATACGCAAGTACTCTACAACAGTTTATCAAAGACTCGGGGGTCTTATTACTAGGTTATGCCGATGACCACTCCGCATATGATAGTTTTAATCCAAAGGCAATCGCAGATGAAAAACATGTAATAACAAATTTAGAGAACGTCTTAGTTAATATCAATGACTGGATGAATCTAAACAGGCTGAAACTTATCCCAAGTAAAACTGAATTTGTGTTATTTGGAAGTCCGCAGATGCTATCTTTGTCTTCTTCCACTTCCATTAATGTTGTGGGTGCTAGTGTAAATTCATCTGTGTGTATCAAGTATCTCGGTTGTTATCTAGATGAACATTTAACGTTCAAGAAATTTGTCAGCGAAAAATGCAAAACGATATCCTTGAATTTGTTCTTGATCAATAATATTCGCCAATACCTTACTGACGACTCCTGCAAGCAAATAGTACAGTCCTTAGTTACTAGCCATCTGGACTATGCCAACAGTGTCTTGTACGGATTGCCGGAATGTACCATCAAAAGGTTGCAGTTATTGCAAAATCGCGCTGCTAAACTTGTGCTGAAGTGGAAGTCGACTGATAGCTCTACAGAGGCTCTTAAGCGATTACACTGGTTACCCGTCTATTTTCGAATTAGATTTAAAATCGCGTGTGTTGTTTATAAGTGCCTCAACGATAGTGAAAGCCCAATATACCTCAGAGAAATGCTAAGTATACGAGAGTCACCATATAGCATTCGCTCCATAAGTAGTGTCGCTAAAACACTAAATGTTCCTGCCGTCAAACGCAAAACCTTTGCTGCCAGATCATTCGCAATTTCAGGACCGACCATTTGGAATGAATTGCCGACAGACATGAGAACTATTCGTGATTTTACTACTTTTAAGCGCCAGCTAAAGGCATTTTATTATAAGTGTGCTTTTTAATTACTATGTGTAGTAAGGGAAAACAAAAACAAAAACAAAAAAAACTGTGAACTCTTCTTAGACAACATTTTAAATTCTGCATGTATAATAAATCTATGTATTTTATTTGTGTGTACAGCGCCATTGATTGCATTTTTATTTGAAAAATTGTGCGCTTTATAAATTATAATAATAATAATAATAACATCCGGTGATGTTAATACATTCGAGGTGTTTTTCCGAGCTCTGTCGGAAAGGCCCGAGAAGTTGCGATTGAACAGCGTATTCAAAGGGCAAGAGCGTTAAGTACGAATCTGTAAGTCATGAGTTCGAATCCTGCTGGAGCTTTTATAATTTTGACCATTCACCAAAAAATTAAATCATATTTCTTGGTCAAATGCTCTAAAGTTTGAAAAATTTAAAACGGTTATGGTATTTTGATTACAATGTACTTATATCCACATTTATATCAACATGTGTCACATACCATCATAAAGTTATTACATGGAATGATATTTGAAAACTTCTCGCATTCATGATCGGGTTACTAGCGCTAGTATTCTTGGTATTTCTAGTTACCCGAATGGACCCAACATGACCAAAAATGGACTAAAAGATGATGGAAAAAAATAATTTTAAATGGCATGCGTGGGGATACTTCATGGAGAATCAAAATTAAAAAAAAAAAATATAGTAGAATTCCAGAAACTATGCCTCGAAAGACTCCCCTTAAAAGACAAAATTATTCCTCGGACTCCTCTTCTCCCCCCCCCCCCCCCCCCCACCCTGGAAGAAAATTTCTGAATCCGCGCATGACGCATGTGCCGGTGGGGGACACGTTTTGCTAATTATGCAATACTCTTAGAATGCTTGCTTTATTCCAAATATATCATGCAGTGAAAGTTGAAAGTTGACAATTTAATTATTACAATAGCTTAATTAGATCAAAGACGGTTTACTAATTTTCAAATTATTTTGTTTCACAAATAAATGTTAAAAGATTATACAAAATAAATAGGAATTGATTATTGAGGGCGAACCAGTCTCTTAACGACGGGCAAAGACAAAAAAAACCCCTACATATAGCATTATATATAGGACAAGAGAGCTGTAGCTTCCAAATGTTGTCTCACCTTCATGTAGTCCGCAGCATATATATCAGAACTGATACACTACCACCACAACACCTATATCAGAGCTGATACACTACTACCACAACAGCTATAACAGAGCTGATACACTACTACCACAACAGCTATATCAGGGCTGATACACTACTACCACAACAGCTATATCAGGGCTGATACACTACTACCACAACAGCTATATCAGAGCTGATACACTACTACCACAACAGCTATATCAGGGCTGATACACTAGTACCACAACAGCTATATCCGGGCTGATATACTACTACCACAAAAGCTATATCAGGGCTAATAGACTACTCCAACAACAGCTATATCAGAGCCGATACACTACTACCACAACAGCTATATCAGGGCTGATACACTAGTCCAACAACAGCAACATCAGGGCTGATACACTAGTACCACAACAGCTATATCAGAGCTGATACACTACTACCACAACAGCTATATCAGGGCTGATACACTAGTACCACAACAGCTATATCAGGGCTGATACACTAGTACCACAACAGCTATATCAGAGCCGATACACTACTACCACAACAGCTATATCAGGGCTGATATACTACTACCACAAAAGCTATATCAGGGCAGATACACTACTTCAACAACAGCTATATTCGAGCTGATACACTAGTACCACAACAGCTGTATCAGGGCTGATATACTACTACCACAACAGCTTCATCAAGCTGATACACTAGTACCCCATTAGCTATATCAGGGCTGATCTACTACTACCACAACAGCTATATCAGGGCTGATACACTACTCCAACAACAGCTATATCAGCGCTGATAAACTATTACCACAGCAGCTATATCAGGGCTGATACACTAGTCCAACAACAGCAATATCAGGGCTGATACACTACTACCACAATAGCTATATCATGGCTGATACACTACTCCAACAACAACTATATCAGTGATGATACACTAGTACCCCAACAGTTATATCAGGGCTGATATACTACTACCACAACAGCTATATCAGGGCTGATACACTAGTACCACAACAGCTATATCAGGGTTGATATACTACTACCACAACAGCTATATCAGGTCTGATACACCACTAACACAACAGTTATATCAAGGCTGATACACTGCTACCACAACAGCTATACGAGGACCGATACACTACTACATGTACCACAACAGCTATATCAGAACTGATATACTACCACGACAGTTATATAAGGGCTGATACACCAGTACCACAACAGCTATATCAGGGGAGATACACTATACTCCCACAACAGCTATATCAGGGGAGATACACTTCTACCAAAAAGCTATATATCAGGGCTGATACACTATATATAGAATATCACACTGTTGTTTTGATCTCGGCCCTGGTATGAGTCCGAGCGGTTGGTATCGCCCCAAGCCCGAAGGGCGCGGGCCGATACCATCCGAGGGCTGATACCAGGGACGAGTTCAAAACAACAGTGTGATGTTATTTATATCATATATCTAAAATCAAAGACTTTTATTCAAATTGAAATTCCAAATAAGGGATATAGTTTATCATGACGACGCGATAGATTTTTTTTTCGGATTAACAAAGCTCGTTCGTTTTTATTCTTTTTATATGTGTTAACTGTAAGAGTTGTCGGATTTTATTGACAAACCATTGTCGTTTGAAATAGGCCTACAGTAGAAGAGAGTCTATCGTCTGAAATAAAGCACTATCTTCTAGAATTCAAAATAATCGAGAGAGAAACTTCCATCCTCCGAAACGTCGTAATGAGTCAAATTCCTTCATTTGGATTTCGTAAGTTTCCTGTCAGATTTCATTCATAAAAATCCATAGTGTTATACCCCTGTATTACAGTTACTATATAACTCTATACGAAAAAAAGTCCAGCATTTTGACTGTTGGACTCGAACTGTTAGATTGGAACTGTTAAAATCGACTGTAAAAAAAGACTGTTGACCGGTAACGTCACATTCCGCGAAAACGTGTTATTGATAAGAAGGGCTATAACAAAACAGTTGTTGACTGTGTCTCGGGCAACAGTTGATCTGTCGGACCGGCTCGCAAACTGTTGCCCGCGGTCTCGGCCTTGGGCAACAGTTTGCGAGCCGGTCCGACAGATCAACTGTTGCCCTCGACCCCAGTCAACAACTGTATACTGTTATAGCAAGTTGTTTGAGAACGTTCATAAGCGCGTCCATTACTTTAATCACTTACTTTTTACAGTTTAATCTCTGGTTTTCTAAGATTAAGTCTCGTTCCATTCTTCTCTATATCCTCCATAATTTAAACGTTGATTGATATTAAATAATATACAATTATTTAATGCTTGAGCAGTCAATAGACCAGATTGTTATACCCCTGTAAAACAGTTACTATATAACTCTATACGAAAAAAAGTCCAGCATTTTGACTGTTGGACTCGAACTGTTAGATTTGAACTGTTAAAATCGACTGTTAAAAAAGACTGTTGACCGGTGACGTCACATTCCGCGAAAACGTGTTATTTATTAGAAGGGGTATAACAAAACAGTTGTTGACTGTGTCTCGGGCAACAGTTGATCTGTCGGACCGGCTCGCAAACTGTTGCCCGCGGCCTTCGGCCTTGGGCAACAGTTTGCGAGCCGGTCCGACAGATCAACTGTTGCCCTCGACCCCAGTCAACAACTGTATAATATTTTTCCCGAGGTGCAGGGAACAGCTCAGTATGATCTATTGCCCGAGGCCAACGGCCGAGGGCAATAGATCATACTGAGCTGTTCCCTGCACCAAGGGAAAAAAATCTGGTCTATTGACTGTTCAAGCATTAAATAATTGTTTTATTACCTAATTCCTTTTTTAGTTTTCAAGGTTTACAATTTGCATATTGCAGATGATTTTCGTGCCATTATGCAGTAAACTAAGATTTTTTTTTCATCTTTTACATGCACCAAACCTGTTACATGCATTACAACATCTCAATTTAATATTAGTTTACACAAAGAAGGAGGAGTCTTCAACCCATTAGATTTTAAATAGTCTTTTACCTTATATGAGGCTTTAAAACTGTTGATTATTTGATACTCCATTTTGATAACATTGAATTTGGTTTCACCAAGTTCTATAAACAGCGTCTATGTAAAGGAATAATTATACATCCCCTGAGAAAGGATGTAACATTATATAAATAGTGCCTGTTTGGGAGGGTAACAGGTGAAATTGACACCGCGAGAAAACCATTGTCAACCGACGCGAAGCGGAGGTTGACAATGGTTTTCGAGGGGTGTCAATTTCAACTGTTATCCTCCAAAACAGGCACTATTTATTTTGTTATACTGAATGTCTTAATTTTAAGAAAATTTTACTGCTTTTATATAGGAATAACGTGAATTCTACAGCGAACCGTACGCGCATAATTTTTGCGCATGTAACAATTTTTAATGTTACCCGTTGCTAAGTGTGTTGCTAACGCTGAGGGTAATAGAACGGATTATGAACTGCGTCTTAACCAATCAGATTTCAGTATTTAACATGAAAGTATAACAATATATATATAGTGCCTGTTTGGGAGGGTAACAGTTTGTAATGTTACCCGTGTCAAAGTGCGTTGCTAACGCTGAGGGTAATAGAACGGATTATGAACTGCGTCTTAACCATTCAGATTTCAGTATTTAACATGAAAGTATTTAAGAAATGAACTCAATGTCTACCCAAGTTATACTCGTATAACCTGGGTTGGGGCAATTTACGCTTTATAATCCGCGAAGCGGATTATAAAAAAGCGTAAATTGCTCCAACCCAGGTTATACGAGTATAACTTGGGTAGATATTGAGTTCATTCCTTATAATTTAATTTTCTGGAATTTGCTGTACAAATTGAGTCAGTTTTACTTTTAAAAATGATATAAATCTGTTCAAAATTCAAACGTAACGTCAAGTGAATTAGTACGTTGGTGCATTGTGACGTGTCTTGTGACGTGCAAACCAGGTTATACAAATTTAACTAAATTTTTCTATCCAATCAAATGCCGCGTTACAACCAGAATTAAATTATAACAATATAACATACACGCGTTCTGATATACGTTGCCGGTCTAATAGATCACAGTCTATTGACCGGCGGTCCAATAGATCGCAGTCTATTGACCGGCGGCCTAATAGATCGCAGTCTATTGACCGGCGGCCTAACAGATCGCAGTCTATTGACCGGCAGTTCAAAATAGACGCAAATATTTAATTTGTAATAAAACAACAAAATCCCCTGGATTAGGTAATAAAGCGTCCTATTGTTCTGAATACACAACCGTTGTGTAGGTTACCTCCCCTTGCTTAGATACATATCACTCTTTGGCGCTATTTTTGATATATTATTTTTCAATTTTCAGTATTAAATAAAAATATTCAGACGTTTGAGGTGATGCTTTGTATTATTTATTTTGTTATTCTATCGTTATTTTACAAACTAGTCTTAATTTAAAGTAAAGATATTTAGGAATAAGCGATTTTAAATTTGAGGGCAATACACCCCCTTGACGACGGGCTGAGACAGAGAAATATCAGCCACGAGGGCGATACAGCCCTAGCTTCCAGTTGCTGTCTCACCTAGTCCTAAACATGTGTATCAGGGCTGATACACTACTAGGTATATTATATACTCAAACAACAGCTATATCAGGACGGATACACTACTACCACATCAGCTATATAAGGATTGATACACTACCACAACAGCTATATCAGGGCTGATACACTAGTTCCACAACAGCTTTATCAGGGCTGATACACTAGTTCCACAACAGCTATATCAGGGCTGATACACTATACTCCCACAACAGCTTTATCAGGGCTGATACACTACTACCAAAAAGCTATTTCAGGGCTGATACACTACTACCACAACACCTATATCAGGGCTGATACACTACCACCACAACAGCTGTATCATGGCTGATACACTACCACCACAACAGCTATATCAGGGCTGATACACTACCACCACAACAGTTATATCAGGGCTGATTCACTACTACCACAACAGCTATATCAGGGCTGATATACTACTACCACAACAGCTATATCAGGGCTGATACACCACTACCACAACAGCTATATTAGGGCTGATACACTACTACCACAACAGTTATATCAGGGCTGATACACCACTACCACATCAGCTATATCAGGGCTGATACACTACTACCACAACAGCAATATCAGGGCTGATACACAATACTCCCATAACAGCTGTATCAGGGCTGATATACTTCTACCACAACAGCTATATCACGCAGCAATGTTAAGGCGTCCCGATGCTAAAATACGGCAGGAAAACGATATTATTTGAATCATCGAAAAAATACTTTGACCGGGAGTATTTCTTTAAGAAATAAACAACGTTATTTAGTGAACATGGCGTTATGAATAGCAATTGCTCTGTTGGCATATTCCATGATGCGCGCTAGCGCATCATGGAAAATATGCCAGCAGAGCAGTTGCTATTCATAACGCCATGTTCACTAAATAATCGTTCTTTATTACTTATATTTGCATTTTACCACTCGCCAATACCCTGTATTAGCCTAGACCTTGACTTTTAGCTATTGCATCCAAAAAAAAAAACATCAGACTGTAATGTATCATTTTAATTCACATAGATTTGTTAAAAGAATCAATGATATGTTATAACATTATTTCCTTTAAAATTATATTATAAGACATGTTTTAATTAAATACATCAATTTTATGGAGTTGGAGAAAAACACATGATGTATTGTATATAGTGGTTTAAATATATAACGTCATGGTAAAGTATATGACATCACACCTTTATGGCGTCATAGTATACAGACAGCAATTGCGATTATTGAAAAATGATTGCAGTTCCTCCGTATGGACTTACAGTGGGAAAGAACAATGGATATGCAAATATTAAAATCTATGTTACATTTTGATGCATTTTTGTGACGTCATATGTACTTTGTAGTCACGTGACGGGCGAATCCTGATATTGCAAATGATTTATTTAAATCGCATCTGCGCATGTGATTAATGACATTTAATCATACATATTTTTAAGAAAAATCCTTTGTTAAGTCATATACTTTGAAGTTCTTGCTTGGGAAAGAAATAGATGTTTCGTTTATGGAAAATATTGTTGAAACATTCCACAAAATCATCAAAATAATGCATATGTTTACTATTCAAAAGCGATTTACAAAACATTGGGGTAAATTCGTAGGTTTTCCAAGCACGATGTACATTGGTACTTATATTCTCTACCAATTTTGCGTTTACATGCATTAAACTTTCTTCGTTCAGTTGTTTACACGTAGCAGGGAGAGTCTCCAAACCACCAGTTTATGAATAGTCTTTTACTTAAAACGAAGCTTTAAAACTGCCGATTATTTCATACTGGTTTTTAATATAAATGAATTCTGTACGTCTACCATTAACGGCAGCATCTATGTAAAGGAAACATGCGGTATTATACTGGTTTGATATAATTCACTTTTAACGTTAAGATACATTCCCTGAGAACTATCGACAGGAATGCAGATCGTGACGTCAAAGTTAATTATGACGTCATATCGTATGAATTACAGACAAGTGGCTTTCTACACATCACAGTGTAAAATCCATCGGGAAGCCTTAACATACCCGCGCAGGGCTGATACACTACTACCACAACAGCTATATTAGGGCTGACACACTAGTACCACAACAGCTATATCAGGGCTGACACACTAGTACCACAACAGCTATATTAGGGCTGATACACTACTACTACAATTAATGTTTTACTCGGTGATCATCTATGGGAAGTTACGGGAATGCATTGTTTAAATGGCACTATAAAGAACCCACACAGCTCAAAGTCATGAGTTAGAGGATTCTAGATCTTTAAATGGTGGTCAATCTAATTAGAATTAGATCTTTGATCTGGCCTGGGGGCCATAAAAGTTAGATGCGCTCACTTTTGATCTAAGTCTCACTTTTATCAAAGGAAGATATAGTGAGGTGAGACTGAGATCGAAAGTGAGCTCGTCTTAATTTTATGGCCCCCAGGCCTGGTCCTAATAGAAATAGACTGTCTCGTCCTAATAATCTACATTAAATGTAGTTGAGAATCATTGTTTTTACATGCATGTACAACTACATTTAATGTAGATTATTCATGCGAATCAGACCCCTCCCCCCACTCCCCCACCCAAACCCATGATGATCTGGTAAACTGATCGTGAGTCGGACGCCAACTTTGTTCAACATCTACGCTAGCATTAATTAGGCCTAAAAAAAAAAGTTTTGTGTTTCGGGTAACCCGACCTAACCCACAAAAATGGCCCGATCCTACCATTTTTAGACAGTGTTTTAAAAATGTCCCCAGGCCGATTTTGCATGGCGGTACCGCCATGCATTGAAGATCCCCCGCCATGCATCACACAATACTGCCATACTTCCCGCAATACATGTTTATTTCAAAGCAAAATTCTTTTTCTAATTATTACACATCTTAACTGTAATTAGTAGATATAAAGTTGTCGTTTCTCCGCTCAAACTTCAGAAAACACTTGCACCCGCAGTGAGCGCAGTTAATTTCGGTATCGATCTCAGCAAGGGGACACACGTGGTGTACGGTTTAAGGACTTAGCTTATGATTAAGATATATTAAAACTGAGTTTATTAATTGGTGATTAATGCATAAATAGAGACGTGATTACTTCTTGTTTTAATGTGCTTTTTTCGACATCTCCGCCATTATTGAATGTTGTGGATTTTCCAAGATCGAAAAATAGCACAATGATCACTCGATGGTGTTAGTTTGGATTCGATATGCTTGAACTCTTTATTTGCCGCAAGGATATTGGAAACTTGAAAAAATGTACATAATAAAGAAAAAAAACTACAGTTATTTGCAGAAATGCACGGAAGCGATGTCACATAACTAGAAACATCGTATATTTGTATACCTATGAAAATGATTGACTGTGTACATACATGTAAACGGGGAAGGGGACTGGTGACAAGATATTACAGAAACTTTCATATGAACCCCCAATTTAAACAAGAAATATTAACTGCCCAGAATAAGTTGAATCAAGTTTGCTGTAATTGTATGGACTTCTGCCTAGTTCTTGTTCAACACCCCCTAAACAAATCTATTCTATATAATATGTAGAAGACGGAGTGGGACAGAAGCTGATGTTGAACTGCCATGTGAATCTATATTTCTTGTGTTTTGTGAAAACTTGTGAGGACCAACCTCTAAAAAAACTAATTTTGAAAAAAAATGTTATTTGTTTTGCCAAAAAAAAACCCCTTAAATATTGTATATTAAATATACACAGATATTAAAATATAATTATGAATTGAAATGATACTTGTTGATGTAGATTTCATGAAAATGCATCAATTATAGTACATATCATGTAGTACGTTTCATCAAATGGTTATATTATTACACACAGTGATTTCGCCGGCTTAGGCACTTTAATGCCGCACCGCGCACTTACTCTGACAAACTTCCCCCCATGCTTCAAAAATTTTCTGGGGAAAACACTATTTAATAAATAGATGTCTGATTTTATCCGATTGTGAATTTTATCTTATTTCCAATAAAAAATACGTTTTTAAATATGAAACAAACAAACATTCTTAGGATTCATGTAAAAAAAAATATGATAAAATAAAAAAAAATCCCTACTTACCTAACCTAAATTACCCTAAACACACAATTTTTTTTAGGCCTTATCGTATGAATAAACTTTCAACAGATAATGCTTTAGTTGTCATTTAGTTATTAAAGTTATCGCGCTTGGTACACGTCATCGTCCGGGTCTTTCTGCTACAGCGTCATGAAGTGAGAAATCCAAACACAGTAAAAATGAACACTAGTTAGGGAAATTTAAGCTGTTTTGATATATTTTCATATATAACTTTTTGTGGCTTATGATGATTTTTTCTTGAAGCTATATATCACACTTTTAACAAATATTTATTTCATAAATTTAGCTAATTCTTATATTTTTTTTTTAAAAGATAATTTAGTGTGACAAGAAAAAATCAAGATGGCTAATTTGATATTGAGTCGGACAGTTATTTATTCTAATTGATAGTGAGTCGGGCGGTCTGTCAGACTCAAGATCACAAACTAAAATATTTTAAAGTTTTAGAGAGAGATAGAGAGAGAGGGAGAGAGGTACATGTTCCATTATGCTGAAAGTGCCTATTATATAGTAATGAAAATATACTTTCTGAATAACCCTACATGCATGTGTATTTCCAAAACATATTTGAATTCAGTATTTCGTTTTAAAATTAAAAGAACTAAAACTGACAATTAATTAAACGCGCTCACCTATGCCTGAAACGAGCCTTTAAACCCAAAAGATAAACATGCCGTAGCTGTTTTTGCCGATATGGATTCGTTGCTCTCATTATAAACGAGCCTACTTGAGCCGAAAAGATGCGCTTCATGTTCCTATTTGAAGAAAATATTATTTATGATAAATGTGACGTAAAACCAAAGGGACCTGCTGAAAAATTCAATAAAAAATGTGGTCCTCTCCAGAAGTGGACCATCGGGTTTCTCACTGCAGATGAAAATATAGTTCAAATCAGAGAAGTTTTAGACAAATATGAATTTAAAATGTGGTGAATTTAATTTCTACATCATAAATGCTTGTGTGCAATTGATATAGAAGTGAAACAAAATGCAAATAAATTAATTAACGTTGAATATTAATGTGTTGTTTTATATAAAATTACGATTCATTAACGAACTTCAAGTCACACACACACACACACACACACACACACACACACACACACACACACACACACACACACACACACACAAAAACAAAATGATATAACATTATGTTCTGTTATTCGGTAGTCAACATGTTTTCAAGTTATATTAATGCCGTAGTGTGTATATCGCATAGCACCCTATATACGTCACTTTCGGGAAACTCCTCGCCGTTTGAAATCAAGTGCGATTATGACGTCATTTTTTTGCATGTCAAAAATCTTCAATCAAATGTCAACAATTTACAAAGGTTAAATTTAAGAATGTGTTCAAACTTAACAAAATTACATCTTGTTCATGTTATGCAACACTAATTGCGTGAAATCAGCTAACACTTTTTCACGGGTGCACTAAAATAACGATATTTCTGACGTGCGGACCCATTTGATTATTTACGGTGGTCAGTCATTTTGAGAGAGGTCAAAATGAAACATTTCACATGTAATTTATTTTTTATTGAGGTTATTAATACATTTTTTTTCAGTCCGCAATAGCGTTTATGCACTAGACTTGATGATAGCGTCAAATCGCTCATGACGTAATATTTGCCTAATACAGGGTTACAGATATATACGGTATATCGGTATTTAGAATATGCTACATTTATTAAAAATGAATAAATACTATAATCATTAATATATTCATTATTGAAATTATATGTAAGGACAGAAATCAAACGACACCCATACACTCTGAAAAGGTCATTGTGATTGTTGTTACAAAGATCCATTTTTTTTTATTCAGGCGATCATTTCACTTTGATGGTATTAAATACAATTTAGATTGTATACACCGATTTTACTTATTTAAACTTGGCCTAGATACAAGTTGAGTTTAAACTAAATTGTTAATGTATCTTCATTCCCTGGCGTATCATAGATCATGTGGCCGGGTGACGGAGTTAGATTCATAAGTTAGGATAGCACGTGTGATAAACGTCGTATTCAGAGGGCTTATTTGAATAATAATAAAAATATTTGTGTTAATAATTTTATAAACTATACTGGTACTGTACCAGTTATCGGCTAAGACCAGTTATCGGCTAAACTGAGAGTTCGGGTTTATATAGCACGCGACAATCCAAGATTTTTTAATTCAGTCGTCTTTTTCGAATAAAGAAAAGTAAGTTTGCTTGAAAACTTTCTTGAATATGTTTTTTACATGAGCTTTAACGATCATTGTTTACCGCTGATTTTACATCTTTGCACTTTCAGCAGTGGGGGAAGTGACGTAATAAGTTAAAAATAGAATATTACCTCTTTGTGATACGTTATTATATCCCTTCGTTGATTTCACATATAAAATCAATACATTTAACATGTATAAACAAAAGGAATTCACGAATTTCCGAGAAATTCGTAGCGCAATTGAACGCCTGATTGCACAATTATGTATTGAATAGTATACGATTTGGTGTATTACCGTATGATAATAAACGAATTATTTTATGAGTTTTGTTTATAATGTATCATGACCCCGATTACTTTAGTCTGACCTAGCAAAGGGGCATAATTCAAACTACATTTAGCAGAGTATAAAATCAACATGAACACAGATTTTTACTATGCTATTATCACGAAGCCGATAACTGGTACAGTAAATCGTAAAATCTCGGCAAATTCGGGGCGTGCTTAAAAGCACAAAACAAGATGTTTTGGGTTCTAAATAATGATATAAACTAACAGATTGATAAATAAGGAGTTGACTTTTTAAAGTATGTCAAGTTTTATCCAAAAATATCAAGAAATAAGGAACTACGAAAAGAAAACGTTAAATTTTAGCCGATAACTGGTACAGTGCCAGTACCGTTTCAGGTTATATTTAGTGGCTGCAAATGATAAAAACCGCAAAAAATAATTTACAGAGAAACGCGAAATGTTTTCTGCTTATGGTGACGGAGTTTGGGTACTCGGGGAAAGTTGTACATTTAAATAAAACCCTTTAAAAATCAAAGTACTGAGAGTACTGAAAGACGGGGTCTTGAAAGTTTGAATTTGTAATTGTCCTGGATTTCCTCGAATATGCTTCCAAAATTTATGAGTTTGAATTATTTGTTACAACCTATGTTCATTCGGATTTTTTGCAATTGTCTGATACTTTGTCTGAATTTTACTCTATCCCGGCCTTCATAATTGTAGAAAATTGACACAACGGTATATTCTGTAAAATAAGACCCCAAGGAAAAATTCAAAAATTACTACTAACCGGAAAAATCAAACAACTATATCAAAGTAGATAATTTTAATCATTAGATTTATTCAATTTTGTGATCCAAGGGAAAATCCACAAGTCGGACGGTATCCGTAATAAAAGTTTTATGAAAACCCCGAAAAGTCTAAAACTGCTGAATTAACAAACAAAGTGAACATTTGTATACCGATTAAAAACACATGCACCTGACGTTAGAAATATTTTTATTACAATAAGATTCCAAGAACTTTGACAATAAAAAGATTTGTCACGGTCGCCATTTTGATTTATAAGACCGACTTTTCTGACTAGATTTTCTTCATTTGCGATTCATGCAAAACTAATAGGTAAAAATAAATCCGTTTGCCACTAACTACTTTTTGTGTAAACTCGTGTATCACCTACACGAATTACGATACAACCATTCCTTTCATTAAAAATCATACTCCAACAATCAGAGACATAAATAACAGAGATTGTCAACTCCACCATTAGCGTGTAAATGTTACGGGACCAACCTTACTTTGAGAACTACAAGTGCAAGAGCAATATTGTATAAGTCATTAAATTTGAACCTGATAGTGAACATGAACATAAACCACAGGGGCATCGAATCCGCTCTACACTCTATGACATATATATCCCCTTTCACAAGGGAAGAAGTAAAAGTAGGACACGATTTGTAAACAATGTCAAAAACAACTTACTTGACAAAAGTCACGCAAATCCTCCCACACAATGTTGCAAATGTTGTCAAAAAACACGTACGTTCACATTGAAATATTCCTAATAAACTCGGTAAAAAGCGTCTTTATCCCAGAAACTCAATCTCTTCGCCCAAGAAAAGATCATAACTCTGTATTTTCGCCATCCGAAAACTCTCGGGACTCTCTATGTTCAGTAATGATATATTGTAAAAATATATTGTAAAATTCTGCGAAACATCAATAACAAAACAAAGAAATAAATTTTATACATCTGCAGATCTGAACTTGCATCGGGGGTAGGGGTGAATTTTGAATGATGAACAATCTTATTTTAAAATAAATAAGTAGAATTCAGTTTCAAATGTCATATATATGTACTGGCGTGCGACCAGTTCTCGCCGAGTACCATTTCTCGCCGATACATGCATTGTGACGTCATTTTTCGTCTATAATTTTATGTGTCGATAAAATTTTGTTTTGATAATAAATAAATGTTATATCATTTATATCTATATAATAAATAAATGTTATATCATTTATATCTAATTGATTATCATAACATATTCAATGAAACACTTATATTCCTGCATTTAAAACAGCCAATGTTGAACACCGCATGGGAATTTACTTCGTTAACAGGGGTCAGGTTATCCGTACTTGCATGGTCTTCTTTGGATAGTTTGTGTCAGACTCCTAGACCTAAATCACAGGGTCGCTTGATAATAGATATGAATAAATTCATTGAACGCAAAAACTTTCAATTGAAACAGCCTGTATTGCATGCCTTTGTTTTCAGCGATGTATATGCTTATAGAGTCCGTGTTGAACCCAGTCGGCCGGTCAGTTCGCCGGCATCAAATACATGCCGCCGAAACATCCACACAGTACGACATCATTTGAGCTCATCGGGTCGCTTTGATATTCTTACAGATATTCTAAATAATTTTAGATAGAGGACTGCTAAGTATTTACTTATACAAGTAAATGAACATGCATGCGTGCATTTTATTGCGTGGACCCTGAGGTCCACGCAGAAAATATATAAGCGAGGTTAAACCGGATGCTATGGGGCAAATTCCGCATGCGCATAAGCTAGCCTGGTTCCTGTGCGTCATGGGTAGCTCAAGGAACCAGGCTAGCACAGGTTTATCTGAATCAGGATCAGGATTCCATGGCATATGCAAATGTAAGTTCAAAGGCGCTGTACTATATGATTGTAAAGTTGTCGGTATACATTACAGAAACACAGTATTCCTTATATAGAAATGATCGGCATGTGATATAAACTGTCAGTATTATGAAATAAGGTAATGTTATGGTGAAACTACAACATGCATCAAATATCATAATTTGCAATGTTTTGTTGTTTTCCAAATACACATGTACATGTAGCTGGACTTTACTTTTATAGGACGCGAGGCTAGAGTACTTCCCGATTAAAATTATTTAAGCATTTAAGTATGATTGAATAATTATGTGACTGTATATGATAGATGATTGAATAATTATGTCATTGTAAAAAAGTTTAAATCTCATGAAAAATGTATCAAAGTATGAAAATGATTTACACAAAGCTGTCACTGCACAGTCAACAAAGAAGTGCGAAGCGTAATGTGTGCGCAAATACTAGTAGTAGAATTTGCCGAATGCCTGATACTATACATGCAATCCTTATTAATATAAATCATAATTATTTAAGAAGTATGAACCCTTTAAATTCTGAGATTAAAAGTCAACTATACATATTTATATACATAATACAACGTACAGATTTAGTGGTTTAAAGCAGGGGGCTAGAGTAGGTGGAATCTCTGATAATCTTAAGGCTTTCACGTTTTCGTTGGAAACACATGCAAATGGTCCACGTATTGCAGTTCTTTTTTAAAGGACAGCAACTTGTTTCAAATGTTTACTGACAACTAGAGCAGAGCTCGTGGCAAAGCCCCGAGTAGGTCTTCCGTTGTTGCTGCGAGTTGAAAATATATGTTACGATTATAATGACTATACTTTCAGTTCTGCTTTTGTTATAAAAACGTGTTGTAATTGAAAGTCTGTATATAAAACGTGTTTTGAAAAAAGAAAGGAAGAAAATATTTTAGGAAAACTATTTGTCGAGCAGAGTTTATGTAATCGTTTCAAACATTGTTTAAAAAATGAGATCATGTTTAATGGCGAGTTAAATTTTCAAAGGGTAGCAAGCATTGTTATAAACATTAAACAGTATGTACTCATGATTCATGTCAGGAATTGTATTTCTTTTTTAAACTGAACTCGCCTACAAAACACGTAAACTTTTCTCAAAGATAACTTCTATATTAAAATATTTCTAAATTTTAGAAGACTATGTGCAAGTTTAGAATTGCGTGCTGACAAAATTTACAGACCCCAAAACGTACTACTACACCAAAAAAGCGTGCGGCCAACGTGCGAGAAACGTTTCGTGTAAACCTTTTAGAGTTTCATGTAAACCGTTTAGCGTTTCGGGCAAAGAGTGTAAATCGTTTCGAGCAAAGCGTGCGAGAACCGTTTGAAACGTTCATCAGATTTCATTCGGAACTCTCTGACAAGTGAATTGTTTCAAAATGGCGCCCGTGTTTTACATTACTTTAACAAAATTGAACGAATTTTTAACAAACAAAAGAAAGGTATATGTATTAAAAGACGACTAGTTACAGAGTACATGTATATTTAACGTTTTCATGCGATGTTTCAGTACTGAAACAATATTAAAATTCGCTATACATAAAAAATATTAAATACAGTTAGCGAAACATGATTTCTATTGGAACAAACCTAAATCAACTTTAACTTGCACGATCATGTTTTGATAAGCATGCATTTTTATTATCTATTTACATCGATAACTCTTACTGAGACCATTCGGCTGTGTACAAGCAGCACACATAACCTCGGACATCGGGCGAGACCTGCACCTGGCTGAACCTGTCAATCAAACTCTGTGTATTTGTTTTCATTGGATGGTCAGGCGTTTCTCTTTTGTCAAAAGGCAATGGAAAATTAATGACTTCAAGGTAATCGGAATCAGAATTTGATAAAGCACACAATTTAAATGATAGGAAATTTATTAATTATTTGAACAAAATTAAATGTAAACATTGAAAGGAAATAAAGAAATTAATTATTATGGGAATCTATACGCATGGTACTCAATTAAAATAGATTATATTATGATTTTATTATTTTATGTAGTAAAATCACCCTTCCAACTGTTACTCAATTACATAACAATTGATGACCTGGGGCTATAAATGTTCTGAGCTGTGTGCGCTGAAGCGGCACAAGATTCTCGGTCGCATGCGGCAATTGAATTAACACAGACTGGCCGAATAAACAAAGGGGTGGGAAAGTGAAACAAAATGTTACACATAAGAAGAAACCACCAAAAATGATTTTCGACAGATCTTGATCTTTTCTCCAATTAAAAAAAATCCAGCGCGAGCACCTGTCAGCGGGGCGGGAGGAGTGGGGGGGGGGGGGCAGCAATGAGTTCGCTTCCACAATGAAACTACAGAAGTGATTAATATGTGACCGATAGAATCTAATCTAAAGTTGTTTAAACTCATGTGAATATTTTCTAAAATAATCATCGAATGCCTCAATTCAGGGCATTCCTTTATCGTGCTAGCACCTACCGCAAACATGTAACATGGAACTTTGATTATAATTTGATTTGATTTTTAAACTACCTTGTACGCTATCGTATAAATCAATGCTTAATCAACTGTGCAAGTAAAATAACTTTATCTTAAACCAATATATTTACATTTTCCAGTGTCTTTGCCTGTGATAACACTACGTATTGATTTTGTACTATATAACCCATAATACAAATGACGCCAAATCGAGGCGCCAGCGGTGTTTGCTTATTAGTATTTAAATATATAATCGTACGATTGCTTAAAATGATATAAATATAAGTAATAAGGAATCATTCTTTGAATATTATGAGATGATAATTTCGGTCGGGGTGTGATCAAATCTATCATAAAGCCCTTCGGGCTTTATTGGATTTGATCACACCCCGACCGAAATTATCACCTCATAATACTCAAAGAATGATTCCTTATTCCTTATATAATAGTTGAAAACATAATAAAATAAAGTTGTGTCCGTGCAAAATATGAAACATAAACGCGTCATAAGGTACATGTAGAAGAACACGAACCGACCGCGGATCACTTAACCACTCGCGCCGGATCTCCTCAGCCATGTGCGAGGGATGATCATTATTTAAAGGTTTAATATTTGAGGGGGGTGGGGGGTGTTGATTTAAAACATTAATTGTACAGTTTTTAAAGTAGTTTACATAAACCAACCAACCATTAGTTTATGTCTAACGATTTTTCCGATATGGAGTAATATCGTTCATTAATATTCATTTACACTCAAATATTTTATTAAATATATACAAGTAGGACAAACCTTTATAACATGAAATTAAAACAGTTCTTGTATATACGGCTATATTAACTCAAACACGTTCATATGCATGTAAGTGTAAGTCGCGGTGTGCGAATCTTGTGTATTAAATAACCGCTTACCGCTAGGTAATGCAGCCGTGGCTGATCTCCTCGGCCGTGGGCGAAGGATAGATTACGTAAAGGTACAACGCACAGAAACGCACAGCTCAGAACCAAGGAAGATTTGAAAAGTTTGCAGTATAATGACCTTACTCTATCAAATAGAAGTTCTTTATTTTAAACTAAAAACCCACAATTGATCTATGCCTATTATTGCTTTAGAGAATGACATTGCTTTTATTAATTAAATGAACTACATGTATTTCTTACTTGACATCCAATCGTTTAATCCACAAAAGATTTTGTGTAATCAAAACTTAAACAAATCTTGAGTTCGCGGCTAAATAAATTCATATATGAGAGACGCAACTCTCGTGTATTAGATAACCACTGACCGCTAGGTAGTCCAGCCGCGACCATGGTGACCGACTTTCTCGGCCGCGGGCGAGGGAGAGCTTACGTAATGGTACACACACAGCTCTGATTCAAGGTAGATTTTGAATGCATGATGTTTATAACAAAAAGGTAATGCATATATTTTTTCATTCCATATTTTGTGTTTTACTAGAAAAGAAAAAGAATGTTTTGTTTTCCAATTCCCGGTTTTAAGGATTGTGCACTATAAGAACTTAACGACTTAAACTCCTAAAAAAAAGCATGTACTCTAAAAAAAAAATTCTTATGAATTAATGCCTCCTGTATAAACCAGCATACTTTCTGCGGTAACTTCATGCCAGTTGTACGCACAAAGTCTTTCGTTAACTTGGCAAATAAAAACAGGTACATGCTAACATGTAAAGCTTTTTACACTCTTACTACACAAACCACTTACAAAATAACATTGAAACGACCTTCATGAGATCCCAACAAACAACTTTTCAAGCGACAGCCATATCAAAATCCTAACCGTTTTTGAGTTATTAAGCGAAATTTTTTAGGGGCCATTGGCCCTTAATTTAAGGGGCCAGCCCCTTTTTATTGGTGTCAAATGAAAGCCCTTGATATTTTGCACAACTTTTATTCTACATGTCTTAACAAAATGTTTTTCGTTCAAAAGATATAAAGGAAAACATGTCTAAATTTTTGCACTTTTTTGAATCCTGTTTTTTGACCCCCTACCTTTTCCTAAATAAAAAACGTAATCTAAAAACAAAAACAGATGTGCACAACTACAATGTCTCTGTTATTCAAATTCGTTGGATTCCCATTCCCTGCTATCATAGTCTCGGAGCCTTTGTCTGGAAACAAAAGGCCCTAAAAAAATTTAAAAGGGGAATAACTCTTTAACGGAAAGGGAATTCTACATTTTATGAATTGCTTAAGATAGTGTTTTGTAAAGTACATTAGCGCTAAAAATTGGAGCAAAAACCGTTCAGAAATGAGCAAGATATGAAGCCTCAAAGTTCGCGTCTAGGAAACAAAAAAAAAAAAAAAAATAAGAATAATCTTAATTTTTTTCCCGCACAGTAATAGAAAGGTCTTCCGTTGGAAACGGAAGACCTTAATTACTCTCTCTCTCTCTCTCTCTCTCTCTCTCTCTCTCTCTCTCTCTCTCTCTCTCTCTCATGAATATCTTTGAATAACACCGCCTACTACAAGCTGATGTAACAAGAGTCAGTTATTTTTTTTCATTTAGCGAAGCCAAGCTTGTGCGTAATATACACATATTGGAAATTGACTTGGCAAATGCCGCGAAAACTTCAAGCACCTGTTTTGTTTTATCATACTGAGGTTTCATTGTTTACAGAATGATCTTGTCTCATCAGAAAACTATATATACTCTTTAGGAGGTCAGAAATTAATTATTTTTTAAAAAAATATTAATTTATTGATTTAAAAAGTAACTGCACCTATTAATTGTGCCTCTTGTCAGACTCATTATCACGTTGTCAAACCATGTCCGACTCTCGGTCATTTGTCGTCCGACTTATGATCACAAATATCATTTTCAAATTTATAATAATTTGATGAATTCTGAGTCTGATAAAACACATACAGATATAAAAATGCCAGAAGGGCACCGGTTGAACAAACCGAAACACAGTTCATGTTTATAACATTATGTGTCCGACTCACGATCAGTTTACCCGGTTATGAGTTTGGGAGTTGTGTATATGTAAATAAGTGTACAAAAAACAGCCAAAAAAAAAAACAGAAACAAAAACGAACACACGAACACCCTCCCCCCTCTCAAACCAAATTCCAAATTTATTAAATGCACATTTGTCGCTCACTTGAAAATCAATTAAAGCATTGAATTCTTATTTTGTATGTCGTCGGTCCTATGACACACCAAGCGGTTTTTGAGTCGGCTCGCGAAGCGAGCTGATCCTTGCTGTCAGCGCTGATTCAATGCGGATTTACCGAAGCACAAACTCGCATGTGTGTTCCTTCACTTGCTGCAAATAAATCTTGATAAATAAGGCCCTGGCAATAGCTTTATTTTCATAATTTGAATAAGTTTGATGATATTATAGTGTTGGAAACTTTTATCCTGCATATCTATTACAAAATAACCTTGAAGTTCACCTAAACGTGTGAATAGAAGATTGTAAATATTGCATGCGGATGAATATTTGCGATGGGCACATGAAGAGGGTTATCTCAAAATACGAAATTATATCAAATATACAACTCCGGTAAAAAAGACATACACTGCTTTGGATTATTAAAAGGTGTATAACATATCTTGTTTTATCATAAACAAAAAGAAATTGAGTCTGGGTTATTAAAAACGTTCGCTAATGTAACTGATATTGAAACACCCGCAGAATAATACTACGAACAAGTTAACTTTCATGATTAGTCACCTGACCTTTTTCGCGGGAAGCTGTCGAGTAAACAAGAATCACGAGGCCGAGGAGAAGTTTTCAAGCTGAGCAGTAGAAATCGTCAGAAATTTGCTACAGTAAGTCATTGCATCTTATATTAATCTGGTTTTACAGCTTATTTTACTTTGGACAGTTTTATAATGGTTTGTATTCTTTGATAGTGTATCCTGTGTTTTAATTAATGTACTATTAATTGTAGAAAAAAATATTTAGATTTTAAAATACGTTTTTCACTGAAGTAAAATAAAATTTGAATAAACATGCAGTCACTGAAGAATTAATTTAACTGTCGACCGTTACTCTGTCGTTAGTGTCATGTGTGTGTAATTGCTATACATACTTATATACTGTATCTGTCTTGGAGAACAGTCTTTGAGTTTGTCTTGGAGATCAGAATAACGCTCCTTATTACTTGTATACTGTATCTGTCTTGGAGAATAGTCTTGTAGTTTGTCTTGGAGATCAGAATAACGCTCATTATTACTTGGAGATTTAATTCATTATTGTTACTTGGAGTTTGAATTCAGTTATTGTTACTAGGAGAAATAATTTATCATTGTTACTTGGAGATTAAATTCATTTATTTACGCTTGGAGAACTTGAGATCATTTTGTACATTTAAAATTTTTGGCGTTATGAAACACTTTACTACACATTGTTTACCAAGTTAGATCAAGATGGGTGTAGATTTAAACACTTGGAGATGTAGAATTGGGTGTCATATTGGAAAGATCCACAATTTCAGAAGGAAATTTTCAGCTTCTTCTTTTCGGTTGATAAAAACAAATTGGCTGATTTTCAATGTAGAGAAGTATTTATTACTCTGTTCAATACTGTTAGTGCTTTGTGATGATGTCGAAGAAAATCCTGGCCCCCCTACTATGAACTTTCCTCTGCAGGGTAATTTGCATCAAGGACAAGATATTTTTAGTAATGATTCACGTGGAAGACAGTGTGTACCTTGTTGTTTGAGTTTTTTCATGCACACACTATTAAAACCTTTGAGTGCAAATGAATGGCATGCAACTGATTTGGATAGGGTATTACATGTTGGAGATTACATCTACAAATACTCCAAAAGCATAATGCAACTTCAGCATGAATATTTATTACTAAATGATGTTCCAAGATATATATGTTATAAAGATAAGGCATTTTCATGGAGTATTAGAAAAACATATTATGGTAACATATCAAATAATTACAGAGGTGAATATCCTTTAATGCGATTAGAATTTGCTTTCGTAGCATCATTATCACTTGACAAATATGCTGTATTTATTTGCAAAGGTAATGCGATTGGTATCTTGCGGTATGGGGAAGAATATTTAGTATTTGATTCTCATTGTAGAAATGAGCAAGGATTTTGTAGTAGTGAAGGAACAAGTATTGTTGTTAAAAAGAATGACTTGTCGGATCTCAGTGCACACATAAGGTCACTTTTCATGTCATTAACGTCTAATGAAGATTTGTTAAATGAACAATTTGAGTTGCATGGGCTTAATGTGATAGAAATTTCTGCAACATCTGTAGCCAGATATAGACGCAAAGGAACAAAAGTGTGTAATGTACCAAATGATGTAGATAATGCAAGACATATTCAGTCATTATCAGACTTTTCTTCTGTTGGTAATAAAAATCAATCCGCAAATGTTGAAAATGCAAAAATCACTTTGATCGACTTGCCATTTCTGGTTACTCAAGATAATCATAATGTGAGAAAAAGAACTTCCAATACAGAAACTTTAATTAATACTACTGCTTCTCAACCTAAGAAAAAAAGACTTGGTGACCCACTTCATGATGTTGTTGTTGAATTTCATAAACTGATATCAAAAGGACCTGAGTATGTGTGTACCTCTTGCAGTCAAGTGTTTTTCAGACATTCTGTTATATACATGAACAGAAACAACTACAAACCAAATTTGACTACATACTGTGTGAAGGGTACAAAAAGTGTTGGTAATGAGGAATATATTTGCAATCATTGTCATGGGTATATGAAAAAAAATAAGGTTCCACCATGTTCTATTGGCAACAAATTACAATTTCCAGACATTCCCTTTGAATTGCAAGAACTTACACAATTGGAACAACTTCT